>OY735203.1:19574702-19589702 GCA_963457665.1 Thysanoteuthis rhombus | reverse complement strand
ATGCAAACTATAAGAGACACATTCTATTTCCATTTACAGCATCTCATTCCCAGGATATTTGCATCACGAAAATAGATATCTTGAAATCTTTTCTTCTTACTTCGACGTATTATATTCCCATTCCTCCACAACGTCGCCCTTCTTCACCCTCCGGTCCCTTTTTTTCGTTCTCTCATTTTTATTCATTCAAGCATGTCTAATCCCGACCGGGTTAGCATCTTCCTTGACCAATGGAAAACAATTCTTCGCTGTCCAAGGAGACGTAGTTTTCTTGAAACCCGATGGATTTTTATTCTCGACGTTTCTCTTACTATAACTGTATTTTCTTTTAGAAAGTGAAAGGGAAGAAGACGAGAGGTGATAAAGAACACTATATATTGAAAGGCAAGCGCAAAACAAACGAAAAAAAATGATGTATTTCTTTGTGCTTTTTCGGAATATATAACACAGGAAAGTTGTGAACAATGTACAAAAACCGAGGCCAACTTTCATAATAAATAAAATAGATGTTTGCATCATATATCTTGCAAGCTCGAGAAAATTATGCAAATTATCTTCTGCAGAATAATTTTCACACAAGCAAGTTTGTTGCAGTATAGGCCTTATTGAAAATGTTTTCTTGTAGTTGCATGCTGCTCCTGTTAATATCGCTTTTGTAGTCCAATATGACTTATTCTTACATCAAATTCTTTCAAGTAAAGAGGTTCCAATAGCCGTACGTATAACGATTGTCCTGTAGGTGTACTATGAATACAAAAGCTACCGTAGAGATTTTAGGGAGTTGTTTTATCCATTTTTATGTACCATCATGTTGACAATACACGGACCAAATGATTTTATTGTATTTATACATTTTGTTTAAGTCTTATTTGTGTTCTTTTTATGAATCAAGTCACAAATGAATCTATTTCAAAGTCTTATACGGACGTTGCAAGAAAGGTTTTGGGATGTATCGGGTGTTTCTTGAACTCACAGTAAGCAACCCAAGTTCGTGTAACTAGATAGATTAAAACACTAAATATGTATTCTTTGTTGCAGAGAACTTATTGGACATTTAGTCAATGCAATTCATGTGAAATGTGTAAATTCCTTCCTTCTTAGATGACAATAATAAAATAACTGCTATGATTAGTGTTGAGATAGCTGCTCTGGTGAGATTGAAAATTCCCACTAAATAATTTAGTGGGAATAAGAGTTGAATTCTACTAAATTAAGTTGAACTTCTTCGCAGAGCTGTCAACTAATCTATAATGTACTATGGTTTTCAGACAGAGGTAAAAAGTAAGAATTTGAAAGAGAATGTTCTATTCAGCCAAGGGCTCTTTCCAAAGGAAGTTGTTTAAATCAATTTCAAAGCCTCTATTGTGTCAGGTATTCTCTCAAAATCCACTATACCGACATGGTATAAGTATGAATATACATCCTGATTTTGTTCATTGTCTTAGGATTCCTGTCCGGGGATTGTCTCTGTTTGCATGAGTAACAAAATATGTGTGCATTACTCACAGTCGTCAGATTGTCTAAAAGAAGAAAAATATCTACTGTGAGAAAATCTATTCGTGCCTTCCTGTTAATTTGTACGTGTCTGTGTGCGTCTTAGTGTGTGTGCGTGACTTAATGCCTATGAGAGCTGGTTTACTACGTGAATGTGTATTGTTTTTCAGTCAGGATATATATTTTGGTTAAATATTTTTTTTACCTTTCCTGTCACCATTTAAACTTCGTCGTTTTGTATATAGGCTTATAAATAACCTTTTCTTTTCTCTTGAATTGAAGCTTTCCAATCTTTCAATACAGTTAACTTGGGCCAATCTGCTTCGATTTCTGTTCGCTAACCGTTTATTTCTGACATGTATTTTGTTATGATGTATTATTTAAAAGCCTGTCCCAACACTGTTGGAAAAATATTTTCTAACCATATTTCAGTGTTTGTTCTGCAATTCCAAAATAAAAAAAAAAAAGGAGAAAAAAGCCCAAGATGCTTATCGACCTCCTCCCCGAAAGAAATTGCAAGATGTTATACTGGTATGAAGAAAACCAATGATATAACTGGCAATTAAGTATTCTGCATATTTGGAGAGCTCACTCTGAGAGCTTTTTTTGTCAAGAATTACTTCAATGCAATCAATGATTAATCTAAATAACAATTTGTAGAATATTGAACGTGAATGAATATGATAAATATGTCACTTTCCAATATGCATGATATAATCATATATTGCCTTAAAAACATCAATACATACATTCATGAATACTCATTTCAATGCAAGAATATGTGTATTTAACCGGATATCCTTGTACTTATTGATCTCTCTCTCTCTGTCTCTCTATGTATGTACGTATATATATATATATATATATATATATATATATATACACATATATATTTATATATATATATATATATATGTATATATACACACACACATATATATATATATATATATATATATATATATATATATATATATAGAGAGAGAGAGAGAGAGAGAGAGAGAGAGAGAGAGAGAGAGAGGGAAACCTGGATTTTTTCTCTTTTTGGCACTCAAAGCAATCTTGAGGATATTTTGATAGAGTGTGGAGTACCATTCATGTCAATATCTTCCCTGGATTTGTGATATCTGTAAATGGGGATAATGAATAACAACAAACAAACAAACAAACTAACATACAAATATTGCAATATAACCCATAGATAAGACCATAGCTAGTACAGTAAAAAAGGAACCAAGCTGAATGGGCAAGATGGAACCTCGATTTAAATCTTTAGAAAGCAATCTACAGTAACTCTGAGCAGTTTTTGCATCGTATGCCTAACACCCACTGAAAGAATCCGTAATATAAGATACATTTATTTATGACTTTAGTTGTTGAAATATCATCATTGTCTTCAGCAGCAGCAGCAGCTGCAGCAGCGACTGCTTTTTAGCATTGATCGTTGAACAAAGACTTTCCCTGGGATTTGCAAGACCTCTCTGTCAGGGTCATCACGGAGCCAGTACTTCCTGAACATGTATATTTGGTCGGGCGATCTTATTTCCTGTCGGCCACAGTTTTGCACATGATCTCAATAGATCCACATCGTGAATCGTGGGATTCAGCGTCCGTCAATCATTTTTTGCGACATGGCCAACCAATTATATTTTGTGTAATCTAATGGTTTCTATGCTCTCTGATCTGTTCGTTTTTTTTTGTAATATACTCTGGAGTCTCTTGATCACTCCAAGTGATATTGAGAGCATTTATCTGGAACAGGGACATTCATTCATCTCGTTTGTTTAATGGCTTGTTACATGTAGCACGGAGGCACTTCTTGGGGATCTTTCAACTGGTTATTTTGGGTCCCTTGATTGGAAAGATAGAGTCTTTTGTAAAATTTTTGGGCAGGTTCAACAATTTAGTCCCTATCCATTGTTAGATCTCTATGTCCTTCGTGTTTTATAGTCATGCACGTGGTCTGTTCATGTGCAATGTGATTTACCGTAATCTCACACCTCTTCTGTTCCTCTAATCGCTTTTCCCTGGCAGGTATTTTTTGTTCCCGTTGTCAAAGATTCCTTTCATATGTCGTAAAGATGTCTGTTACCAGCGTACATGGGATTGTTAAGCTCAGTTCTGCGGTTAGTTCCAATACGCTGTAAAAGTCAGTTGATATAGTCTTTGCCCTTGAGGGATGTCTGTGACTTCTTTTCTTTTACATTTTTTATTTTTAGGATTAGTGTATTCAGTTGTGGGCTCAACGTTACTCTATCCTCTTTGGCTTGTATTTTGGTCAGAGTTTTTGCTTTTGTTCAAATTACTTTCTACTCGATTGTTTACTATGTTGTTACTTACGTCGAGATATTCCCCTAAGAATAAGCCCAGTCCTTTTTTTATATTCTTGCTTATCTCTCTATTCTATCTCTGATAGTCATTCTCTCTTAGGATTTATTCCACTTAGTCAGACTGATACTGACTTTATGCATGTAATGTGGATTTTTATCTCCGTATGTGGAGTATACATTTTTGCGTAACGCCATCAGATGGTTGGCTATTAAGAGAATAATATATAATGTCCTTTTTATTTTATATGTTCTTCGTATCTTGGACAACGGTCGCTCTGTAACGACTGAGTACCCTCTAGAGGCCTATAAGTGAAAATGAACCAGACTCTTGGCCTGTTGTCACTCTTCTTGGCGAGCAAGATGGCACTAGGGAATGACGTACAAAATCTTGAAATTTGTCCCAGCCGTATTGTCATTTTGTTTGCTTTGTGGTGCTATAAGAGTGTGGCAAACTTTGTTGGGTTAGTTACAAAGATATTGATCACATTAACAGCCTATAGCACTAACAGTCTTCTCTAAAGATGAGATAAATACACAGCGTTGTAAAGAATGACACGATGACCATCTTTTGCACATTACTCACAGACCACTAAGTCTTTCATTTATGACTATGTTCCTTACACTAATTAAGGTGTGTATGTATTGTTTCATAGAAGTGATGAGTCAACTTGAGACACACCATAAAAAAGGGAGTTCAACGAAAACAAATATGTCAGGACTCGTTCAGGGCAACTTCTCTAGTATGGTTATCTCGCAGATGATCTTCTATCTCTGCTGTAGCATTGGGACCAAACGTATTTCTTCCCAGATTTCATAATTCTTCTTTCATATTTTGATTCAGATTTACATTTGAATGTTATTAGAATGTACCTTTTTTCTCCCTCATTTATTTCAAGACTTCACTTGGTAAGTTGCAAGGATCATTATTATTATTATTATTATTATTATTATTATTATTATTATTATTATTATTATTATTATCATTATTATTATTGATGATAATTTTGTAACAGCTTGGAGGTTACCACTGGAAGTTGAGTGACAACAATTCTCCTCAAGTCCCCAACCCTCCTGCCAACACTTTCATAGTCCTCAACATTTGGGCTTTCTTTCTCCACCTACACTGTTATGCTTCTGCAGCTGGGTTCCAAGATCTCATATTCATAATGCTGTCCTCAATATTCGTGCAGTTCTTAGCAGTGCAGTAGTCTTTGCAGTCTCAACCCATCTTCAATCCTTAATTCCACCAATATCGTCTTGGTGTCTTTGGTATGGTTCCAAGTGCACCTATCATTACCGGTACCATACTGACTGCAATTTTCTACAGTCTCTTCAGTTCTCTCGCCATATCCTGGTATTTTTCCGGGTTTTCAATCCCTTCCCTCTACACTATATGGTCTGCAGGTACAGTCACGTCAATTGTTTGGCAGGTTTGCCCCGTCTTGTCCACAATTACTAAGTCCAGTCTTCTCGCTTGGATAAGATGGTCCGTTTGGAAGTGGAAAGTCCCAAGCTAGTTTGTGTTTTCCATCTCCATGGCTGTCTCAAGTTTCGGCTTGTATCACTTTCCTGTATAGTTGAATCCCATTTGTTTACTCAGTTCATAAGGTATCGCTGTTGCTACTCTATCGTGTCTGTGTTTATACTCCTTCAGGGTGATTTGACTATATTCACTAATTGTGTTGTTTACGGTCTCATCTGTTTCCCCTCATAGGCGGCACTTGTTGTCTGTATTCTGTCGATGTTTGTTTTGATATATTGTGTTCCGATGCATTTGGTTTTCGTTGCCATCATTTTCTCTTTTCAGGGCTCCTTCCCGTAGCCATGTCCATGATCTCTTGTCCGTCACATCCTATAACTGTTTTCTAAATTCTCTTTGTTTCTTCTATTCCCACTTTTATTTCTTTATTTGTTATGCTGCTCAATTGTTTTCTACTTTTTTTGTTTGTTATGCTGTTTCAGGCACTTTTATTGTATTTACTGTTCGTTTGCACCTACCTTTCTAGTCCTGGTTTGGCCATCTGTACACAGTCCTATATTCTGGTGAGCCCTTTGTCTTCTTTCACGACCCATATGTTCATTCCTTCAATAAAGTTCCTGCTTTTTAGTTTGGTATCCCATAGTCTCCTTATACTCTGAAGGCATACTTTTTTATTATCTCTTTCATTTCTCTCTGTTTTATCCTTTCACATTTGAGAACTCCCATGTATTTGTATCAGTCTTGTGTGATCAGGGTTCTAATCTCCTTGTTGCCCTGGAGTTCGATTCTTTCTACCACAAGAAGCTCCTGGTTCTGCATGATCATATTATTGCACATTTTTCTATTTCGAACTCTATCTCAATACCATCACTGAATTTCCTCACTTCGTTGAACAGCATCTCGAGCTCTCTACGATTTTTTGCAAATAATTTAATGTTGTTCCTGTACTTTTTCTTTTAAATGGCATATTATTTTCACAAAATACCAGGTGATATGAAATTCCAAGTGTCCAGGCTGCTGTTTCAAATTAATAATACTCATCAAAATGATGGTAGCTCTCAATTCCATTTGGCTATTATTTTTACCACTTTTGTTCGAAAATCAACTCAGCATCCTTCATATCACTCTGGATCTATTAGACCATTAATAGTTTATCATTCTTTAGTTTTTGGTAAGTGCGTATTCCTCTGCAGTAAATGATAAATTCTCCTTTTAGTGAGAAAAATTAAGATTCTACGGATTCTCAGTAAATTAAATGGTGGTTTTAATTATTCACGTACAAATAACTTTCGAACTATTTGAATAAATAATTTCCAAACATACATTTTCAGATACATAAATGCTTTCAAGTCAAAGATCTTCCTGATCCTATTTGTGTGGACGATTGATTTTTTTCATATTCATTAATTAAATGAGATACAGGCAACGGTCAATATCTTCTATCCATCTTATAATTTCTTTTTCCAAAGTATTCCATGAGCTCATACATACTGATCTCAGTAATTTTTTCATGAAAAGTATTATGTTTTAGTCTGAAGTTGGATTGCACTTGGTGGTTTTAACCGGAATTCAGTGTATGTTGAACTGGATTACTCGATTACATGTGATAACAAGTTGATTTTGATTCGTGCAACTTGTGCTCAGTTGATTTCACACCAAAGCAAGAGGGGAATTCAAACAGTTTTAGAGATATACTTTCATCTGAATGAATCGTGATGCGTGTTTGGGAAACTGCTACACATATGAAAACAATCGGCTTGCAACAACAAATGATGCTAAGGAGAATTGCATGGATGACTATTAAAGTCACGGTAACAAACGGAGCCTAAAGAGCTTTTGCAGTAAATCTTGTGTTACTGGCACTGGATCGAAGTAATTACTCATGGTTAATCGTGATGTGAGAATAATACAGGTATGTCATGACGACTGCAGGTAAAAAAGAACTATAAGATCTCTGACACAACGCACTTTGAGATGAAAGTAGCATAAAAAGTCTTCCAAGTTCTCCAACCAGAATTTGAAGGGATTCAGTCAGTCCCATTTATTTATCTTCTAGTAGGCAGACTATAAGCATCAAAGTTTTCGAATTGTTCTTGCAAGAAATTGACCAGAATATTTGATTTCACTTATATCATTAATAGTTGACTTATTGATTAGATAAACTCCCTCACTGGAGAAGTTAGAATTGATATAGCTTATCTGTTTGTTTCTCACTGTTATGATATGTTTTTGTTAGTCAAAAGTTATACGTGTCAAATATGTGGCGCCAGGACGGGGACACTTTGCTTGTGCTAATATATTCGTGTTATAAAAGTAACAATATGATAGTACACCACTCTTAACACGTCTGTACAGAAGGACTCGTAACATATTACAAACAGTAGCTTATCTTGCTCACTTGTCATCGGGAAGATGAGTCCTGAATCAGCTGAGGGAAGACCATTCAATCGAAATAGAACTATCGCTATTTTTAAAGGCCGAAAATATACCTCCTCAAAAACTTTACCCAGGATTGAAGTCGGTCAAGCGGTTTTGAACCCCGGATATATCCTGGGTAAATCAAGGTTACAAACCGATGCATGAGACAGGAAAGCCTATTTCATACTCAGCTAATCGAGATTATTCCCCTTGTGTTTTCCATGAATAAGTCTGTATTTCAATAATTCATTATAATGTGCACCCAGGTACTGAAAATAATGGGGGACGATATTTTATTCTAATTTTATTTCACACACTGATGTTACAACCTTTTTGAACCAGAGTGCACTATTTCAACCACTTGATTTCTGTTGTAAACTAATCCAGTGCACGTATCTGGTATTTCTCTATCAAAGTAGTTCTATTCAAAGCGCATAAATTAAGTGTCCAATCCCTTCATGCATGGGGCATAAATTTAATTAATGTGATTTCTAAATTAAGGAACTGATCCCTTCATTTCATTTCTTTTACTGCAAACTGGATCATCTTACAACCCAGATCGATCCCTGTGTGACAACAACACTATATAAAGCGGACAATGTAACATTCATATCGGATCAGGGGTGGCACAGAAATATTGGATCAAGAGCAGGAAGTAAAAAATTATAATAACAGAAGTAGCGGATTCTAACGAGGATACTGCATGTTAAATCTCTACAGACGTCTTGTAAATAATCGAACGGAATCTTTTATAATCATTGCAACTTTTTGTGAGGCTATAACTAAGTCCTGACGCTTTGTTGAGAACTTTTTTTGTCAAAAAGGTATCTTTCAAAAGATCTTTGTTATACGTATGAATTTTCATATTCAGTGTCACAAAATATAAATGTATATATTATAGAAACACAAAATGTAATTGAAAATCTTTTTTTTTTACAAAAAAAAACGTTTGACAATTTGCACGTGAAAATGACAAGAATCATTGATATTTCTAAAAAAATCCCAATTCGAGACAACTATATAAGGATAGCATGAAGAAAAGACGCTGTAATAAATCATGAACTGACAGACACTGATTACAGTAGAGAAATACTGTGACGTGTTCTCCAGATATAACGCATGATCTGTCAAACTCCTCAGACTAAAGCTAGC
Source organism: Thysanoteuthis rhombus (assembly GCA_963457665.1). Taxonomy (NCBI): domain Eukaryota; kingdom Metazoa; phylum Mollusca; class Cephalopoda; order Oegopsida; family Thysanoteuthidae; genus Thysanoteuthis; species Thysanoteuthis major. Next base: position 19,580,828 of record OY735203.1, on the reverse strand, counting down.
AGGACACGTTAGTCACTGCTTTCACTGGCAATACTCACATATACACATCCACATACGGGCCAAATTCGGATGTTGTATATATAAAAACGCTTACAAATATATTACGCATCCCCCATGCATCCATGAACACAAAATACACTAACATACTACTACACACACAAACACACAGTTGCTACATATTCGTACATACAAGTACACATACACGACAAATACGAACGCACAGATACGACTTTCATCAACACATACCAAATACCCTCATACATGTGGAATATACAGGTACACACTTTCTGTATTCACGCATACGCATTCAAATTTGTCATATATTCAGATTTGTCATAAGTGCACACAAATACACATAGTACCACAAACACAAATATACGTACTGGCTAGTCAGCAGTCTACTCCCGGGGTATAAAAGAAGTTAGCCTACATTAACCCTAGTATTATTTTGTAGTCAGCTACACCGACCAGAGTAACTCTCCTGCGTTTGGATTGGCGGGAAATGAGGCGAGTAGTAAGTGTGATGAGCAATGAGATTCAGAGGGAACAAGAAACACACATGGGTAACCCACACCCGGAATGAATACAAATACCACCACGTCATCTACAAGGGGAAAAGAAGAGGAGGAGATCAAAGAAAGGAGGGAAGGAGGGAGAGAGGAAATGAAGAAGGAAAGAAAAAGAACAAAGTGAGAAAGGAGGAAAGTTGGGTAGTATAAGACAGGACAAGGCGGGTGCAAGTAGGAAGGAACGAAATAAGAACAGTCCCTAAAAGAGTAGAGAAGGAGAAGAAACGGAAAAGAAAAAAAAAGAAAAAAGAAATTTTGGAAAGGAAGACTGATACAAACATATATAAAGCCTGATGGAGTAGGTGTATCCATAGAAAAAAAAAATGGTAGAAAAATTGAAGATACGAACATATACTAAAACCCTCACCGTTCCAAAATGGAAGGACTTCGTCTTCAGAAGAATACTAACAATAGACATACAACGGTACGTTAAGTAGAACGTTTCCAACGTTGCCTAATATTTGTTATTCATTGCAAAAGGTAGCCTAGTATTTCTATTTTTCAGCTAATTGTATTGTTAAAATGACTAAATACGTGTAAATACTCAATCAAAGTAAATAAAATCATTGCCTATGTCCACTTGTCTTGATTCTACATGAAGAACATAAGTATATAGGCCTCGAAGTTTTAGTGGAGAAATGGTATGAATAAGCAAACAAAAGGCTTAGATATTAGTATACACATATTTTAACATTATCTAATAAATCAGATGATATAATATTTATCCAAAGTAGATCAAATAAAGGCTACGAAACGTTGAAATTAACTTAATTTTAGTATCTCTCTACATTCTAGGTATTTATATGATTTTTTTTTATATACTTCATATTTCATCTATAAAATACAACCGATATTTCAAAGTCATACAAGTGAGAAAAAAAACAAGAAAAGAACAAATTGGAATTATGAAGCTTGTGTGGTGGAAAAAAGCAAAATTCGTGATTTTCGGATAAGAAAATCCAATCTTTCAACTTTGGCTCGAAGCTCACCAGCTGCAGGTCGGAAGTAAATGAAAAAAACGGCCTCTGCACCCACCTACACTCCGTGTAATGAAATCAATGACAGCATAAGGCGGAAACAAGGTTATTTGGCACTCCATTCTTCTCCCCAAAAGACAAGTAAGACATTCGTCTAAAGATTATCTTTGAAGTGAATTCGTTTGTTCCCTTTTTGGAACGGTGTTACATTTCCAAAATATAAATACAAATGTATGCTTCGTATGTTTATGAGATATGTCAGTCCCTCGATTTGTTGTCTTTTCATTTGGTTCACACTCATAAACACACATGCTAGAGCAAACACATGCAAACACACACACACACACACACACACACACACACACTGGCTTGTCAGGCTTGTTGACTCCACGTTCTGCTTACGACATCCGGTATTTCCAAATAGTCATCCATATTGGTTCTGACCAGACTTGACGCTTATTAACTCCATCGATCTCACTAGAACAAGGTATCAAACGTGATTTAGTCGTAGTCCGTCAACTTTTGGAAAAAGGTTAGTCAATTATGGCCCTATGTGATGAGTAGAGAGCTACCATCTTAAGGAGTTTTTGGTATCACTTGACAGTAAATTTAACCATAACGTACCGAATGGGATGTGAGCGCTCCCCCACTTGGCTATGGTTATTGCTGATTAATAGAGATTGCTACACAAGATATGTAGGATGTCTCAGAAAATTGCTCAGATTATTGCAAGTAAATTTTAAAGAACTTTTTGGAAGCCAGCGTATGTATACAACCAGACTACTTTGAAGTGAAATGGATTAAGTGTATTTTTTATCAATCGAAAAAAATGTTCGTCTCGGTAACTGAGCAGCAGGTTATTTCACCAACGAAAAATACTAAATCTGGATTTTTTAACCTTATCTAAAATATATGCATTAAAACAAAACTTACGTGAAGTATAAATGCTCATTTTTTTCAATTATTAATGTTAACAAGTATTGCAATGAGTGGCCACAGATATGGTAAAGGATCTTTTCATGGATCGATAGTATTATAACCCATATAGTATGCTCTTTTTGCTCAAATATTTGGTTCAAATAACTTACTAGTTTTCCCATAGTATTTTTATTGGATTAGGCCAATTATCATCGACAGAAATAGCCTGGAAAAATATTTGGACTTATGTTATTGGTAATATGGCAGATCTGATATCTAGAAGGAACGATAACTGAGGTACAAACGTAGAATGATAGCCCCTGGTTCTTTAAGCCGGGGTTCTATCCATATCCAAATCATACTAAGGACTTTACGGATGGTACTCATTGCCCCTCTACTCAGTACTTGGTGCGAAGGGCAAAGAATGAGAAAAATCTCGAAGAAGCAATGGGATTACAGCATAATCATATTGGATACACTGTCTCTCGTAAGAAAGTAAGTAACATCAAGTGTGGTATGTAGATGGATGACCATAGGAAAATACCAGATGCCAGGAGCAGGACGAATTCTCAATAGTCTTGGCAAGCCATGTGCTTGACCTAACCAATGTACTTCACCTTGCGACACTATCGATGGGGATATAATCGGAGATCAAGAATACGTACACATGATATTTTGAAGAATGAAATATTGTTAAATTTGAGGAACAGTAATCAAAGTAAATCAAGGTAGAGAGTTACGTGTGAAAGAAGAAGAATGAGAGGAAGTGGGAAGATCTTTTTCTTCTGGTTTGAAACCAAAGCAGCGAATTATTATTATTAACATTTGTTTTCAATTTTGGGCTTGATTTTAGAGCTCTGTAATTTTTCTTTCCATTTGCTACTTGTTTTTTTCCAAAATTCAATCGTTACTTGCCCTCACTTTCACTTTCACTTTCACATTTCATCTGTTTAACAATTCTTCTTCATGAAGTCACCGAGTTACTAATTTGCCTCAAACAAAGTTTGTTAATTTTTTTCACTTATTCGATTTCCCGTTTGTTAGGTACATTAGGATTCTAATCAGAATATTGTCCTTCCTATGCTGATATTCCCTTTATTGTATTTTCACCGTTCATATAGCCATTTTTGCATCTAATTTCCTATCCCTACGCTTTCGACGCGGGTGCCTTTTCTGGTCCTTTGGCAAAGCTTTGTTCATTGAGAACTCTTCATTGTCAAAGGCATTTCTCATCCTATTTAAATCGAAATTTTTATGAAACGTTCTATTATTCTTTTTGTTCATTATTTTCAGATGAAGTGTTGTTAAAATACAATGATTTGTGAATATTCTAATCATATTGTGATTTTTTGTAGGGTTATTTTCGTTGCTCGGCCTGTGTCTCTTCGAAACAAGAGGAAATTTGATCTGAAGTGGAATTTTTTTTTTCAAAAGATGAAGTATGTAAAAATAGATTTCATTCCTTCCAAAAACAGTATGAGAAAAAGTCAAATTAGAAAAGCTCCGACCGTCTGTTCTAAAGTGGCCAAAGTAGCTGGGGATAAATACAATATAAAATTATGTTTAAAACTGTAACTTGACTTTAAAAAAAAATCTTTCAACATACAATTAAATTCAAACATCAATCGAAAGACTTTCGTACTAATGACAAAATAAATTGAGGTTAAATATTAGAAACAAAAATCAAACTAGGACAGCGCACATCTAACACGCATCTTCTTTAATTCCTGGAACTTATGAGTAGCATCTTCTGACCTTTCGTCCTTTAAATAATTATTATAAGATTGACATAAACCTTACTTTGTCAGGAAATCGATCTTCTATCTTTTCCTTCTCTATAAGTTCCCGTCCAACGTATATCTCTCTCTCCTCCCGAATCCCCCTCGATCTCTCTGTCACATGGATTTTTATATACATACACCAGCTCCCTGAAACGAGAATACTTACATATAAGCATTACTATAATCGTTCATCCTAGTTCTCTGTATCATTCTAATACAACGAAAGTATCATATGTCATATAATTTACAGTGAGTATGGAAATCATCTGATACATTACGAAACTTTCATCCCTACATTCATGTACAGCTTCAAGATTTAAAAAAAATGAACTAAAAATTGAATTTGATACAAATAATAAAGATATTTCGAAACATGACTGAACATGAAAAGTAACGACTATACAATTAAAATTTTAAACTTTCAATTTCGAAGCTCTAAAAGTATGTTTAGTACATTCCTTGGAAAATATCAGAATCTCACCGTAATGGGGAACCTAGAATGCTTCGCACATAAAACAATTGAAGTGTTAAAATATTTTTGCATTTTGGAAAAAACTCCAACAAGACACATTAAACCTCGAACAACAATAGAAAGTCAAAACTATTATTTCTTCTTCATCGAGTATTTGATACACGGATCAACGATGGAAGAAAATATACACGTTTAGCGTTATAATTGCCGTTTGTTCCTCTTCTATAAACAAAGGCTTCTCTCTTACTCATGTTCCGTTCTTTCAAAAACGAGCTATTCCATCTTCCTGCTTCCATGCGTCGAAGCAGACGACTAATGCTTGAGGCACTAAAATCTATCTGGCTTTCCCGCCAAAAAGATTTGATAAACATACTATTGAATGAATAAAAAATTCCAAAAAGTCTATCTATTCTTAAGTAACTTCATTGCCATTTCATGCGAAAGTACCTGATAAAAGCAGAATAAAAGTAAATTCCATTAAACAAAGAAAAAAAATCCTCGAAGAACTGTAGATCTTATTCATCGACCTGTTTATGTCAATATTTTCCCGTCGTTATTATGAAAACTTAGAAGAAAATAAAAGAATGATGCTTCGCTTATCTAGATTAGTTTTTTTTTAAATACTTTAGATTTTTGTTACTTTAGATGTAATGGTTTTTCATGGTCTTTAAAAAAAGTGGGATATCCATATAGATACGTAACTATATATGTGCAAATCCACACATGCAAGTGTCTGTATGTATGAGTTCCTACACATAAATTGAGTGTGTGAATGAGCTTATTTTCTTAGCATCTCAATTCATGCATGTGCCTACATTATCATTTGTTCGTACAACAATTTAAAAACAAAGCGTATTTTCATTGTGTTCATTTTGGACATATGTATGAGTATTGTAGTGTACTGAACACTATATTTGCATCTATGTACGTGTGCAACACATACGTACACTTATGTATATATGCACTTATATATATATTATATATATATATATATATATATATATATATATATATATACATATATATACATATATACATATATATATATATATATATATATATATATATATATATATATATATATATATATATATGTATAGTTTTTATATCTTTTCAAAGGTCTTGAGCTTATCTCTATACGTATGTGCGTATTCCAAAAGACTTTTGGTCGAGACAGATTACAGTAATTTGTATGCAGAAAATATCTAGATATTTATGCCATCATGAATTTAAACAGCTTCACATTTAAGGCTATCGCTTACATTTGCGTAAAGATAATTGAAAATATAGATGTCCAAGACATAAAACTTTGGTTGCTTTTTCTTTCATACTTTATTGACAAACTGCCAATTTTGTTATGTATTATTGTGTTTTCACACTTTTTCCTTTCGTCCGGGTTTATTGAGATA
>OY735203.1:19549702-19569702 GCA_963457665.1 Thysanoteuthis rhombus | reverse complement strand
CCGAATTTTTGTCATATAACTTCAATATGAATAAATATCATTAACTAAAAAAAGGTAATCCTTAGTTTTATGTTCACACGATTTTTAACCAGTCAAAGAACCTACTTCTCTGCAAGTACACCATTCTTTACCAATTGCTTGAAAATAGCTTTTTGCAATGAGAGCGGGTATTTTGCTGGATTTTGAAAGGAGACCTCAAATCAAAAGGCAGAAGACTGACTAGTTTACAGAGAAAGAAAAAAGAAATTGTGTTTTCCGAGATCATGAAAAAATAATAATGTAACTTTTGCTAAATTTACAATGCATATTACTAAAAAAATTCCTATATGAACGGATGTTACCATGGGAAATTTCTTCAATGGATTAGTTTCTGAAAATAAGCCCCCAGATGTGTTGTTCTTTCAGGGGGTCAGGGAGAAAATGTACAAATTTGCACGAGCTTTTTCGAAAATCTAACCCAAACCATCGAGCTACATTTCTCAGTTTTCCAGCTGGTCTAACCAGCTAAATATTTGTCGTTCATCAATGAAGCTAGAAAGCTGAAAATTCAAACATTCACAAAATGTTATGCCTAGAAAAACATTTTTTCAATCTCCCAACGAAATAGTTTGTTTGTGGTATCGTTGAATTTGTCGTAAAAGTTGATGTTGGAATTGGTTATCACTTAATGTCCAGTGATACTCATGCTTTTTGTTTGAAAATCAAGATATTTTTAGTGATCTCCGCCCAACAAAATGCTACAAAAGTTGTTAATTAATCGATTATATAATTACCATAGTTTTCTGACTTTTTTTCGCCACACGTTGAAGTCTGTTTTTCCAAGAAAATAAATGAATCATTCATAACAATTGTATTTGCGCAGCAGATAATCGTGAAGGAAATTGAAAAAAAAGTGTGCCGTATATTGAAATTAAAAAAATGTTGGTTCATAACTATTTGTGAGGCATTTATGCCTTTTTTACCCTCTTCATAAATTGCTCTGTCAAACAAAAATGTTATAATTAATTTGTTATTATCTATTTAGTAGAATAAATTATAAATTCTAATCTTTCCTAACCGAATGTCTATGCTAGTATTTGTAAGATTGCTAACTTGTTTTTATTTTCTAAAAAATCGAATGCATTCATTACAATCTTCACTACAGCCATCACTTATGTTATGAAATTAATTAATTTTCATATGATTTGAAAGTATTTTTCTTTTCAACAAAATTCAGGGATCCTACATTTGAATATGTTCTATTTTCATGAATACTTTGCTAGAAATGTGGATGAGTCTTAAATTGATTCGTAACAGACACCATTTTCTCAAAGATATGAATAGGCCAATATCAATACCTAAGCAGCGCTTTGTTCCAAACACTCGCTTTGGTAAAATAATTCTTGGAAAATATTAATAGGTTTTGGTTGGAAAGATCGTTATAAAACATGGTGGATTCCACTGGAACTTGTCTAACGACTAGTTTGTTGTCATGACAACATATCTATCGTCATCAAAGCCTTCCATAATACTTTTGAATACTCTCTTTGATAAAACATACATTTCTATCAAATTTTCTATTTCAATAGGTTTTCAATCACTGAAGATCGTCTGCTGCGTCTGTCACGCCTATATAACGTCAATTATATTTTTCATGACTAAAATGTATGCCTATCCTACAGAAGCAGCCTAGCATTGTGGATATTAGTTCACTTTCTAGGGTCAATATACGACGTATACGAATGAAATATAATTATACGGAATAGCCGCCATTATGGATTCTGAAAAATAACGAGTGAAATTCTATAGGAGATAATGTGAACATCGGCTCACGGAAATTCTATAGAGAATGCGCAAAATGGATTATGAAGCGATTAGAGTGGGGTCAAGGGAGGCAGAAATGGCCAGTTTTATGGTTAGGAGCTACATCAGCAGATTTGACACGTTTTCTATACTTAGAACTTCTTCGTTAATTTTATATTAGTTACATAGTGTCATATTTAGTTTTTTAATGTTCTACTTTAGTTGAGAATAGATATTCGATTAATTAAAATAGACTGCTACGATGTTATACTTTACATTCGTCGGTCAAAAATCTCATTTAAACAGGACTCCTCTCGTAGAAGGTTAAGTGAATAATACAAAAACGTATAATAGAAAGACAACTATGTCCTTGTTGTTGGGTATCAAGGGATAATTTGTTAGCAATGAAACTCATATTTTAATCTGGGCCACTCATCTATCAAATACATTATTGTCATTATCATAGTGACTTTGATATTCGGGTAGCTTAGATCTTTCAAAAGTTTGAGTTTATGAAGTGTATCAAATCTGTACAATTGCTTTCAGTGAAACACGGATGTTTAACTGAATATTGCTCATCATTTTTACAAACAAAAGCGCGAAGATCCTTTGCACAAAGCAAATAGTTCACGAATACGTAAAATATTATTCTTCGGTAATCTGTGATGCTGAGGAATGAACGCAAAAGAGTGTAGGGTTTAGAAGCTGTTGCTATCAAGTAGCATTTTACAATTGTCGACAGTTTTGAACTTACGTTGAAAATTCGCTTCAACTCCTCTGAACCAATACAGATAATTATTCAGATTAAATATCCCACCATACAATCTCATCTCAAATTATACGGGTCAATACAACTGATAAATCGTTCCAAGCCCTCTTTTCACTTATAACATGAAAAAATATCATGACGACGCCTTTATACCTTACTTGTTGTTACTTGTTCTGGCTCATCAAAATTTTCAGTTCAGGCCGTTTGCGGGACTGCATCCCACCACCAGTATCCATAGATTTTTCCACCCCCTTCCATTACAACAACGATCATGTCATCCTTTTGAGAGCAGTCTTTTCTTTTTACGATTACTTTCCGATCAGGTAATATTTCATTCCATCTGTTGTCCTTTCTTCTTGCTAAGTGTCAATTTTCTATCTCGTTGGTTAATTATTTGTACCATATTCTTCGAGTTAGTTTTCTCCCTGATCGACGTTGATCATTTTCTATGTCTCAGAGTCGTTCCTAACATTGTTATTCCCATGTCTCTCTGATCATTACATATCCCGGCATCATTGTCAGTTGAAGCACAAGAGACAGCCGCACGAAGAAACAGTAGCGTTAGCATCAAGACAATCGACAGAATTTTGAAAAGACTTCGATGAATAAACTGAAACAGGCAAAGTTCAGATATAAAAACGAATTATGAAATGAAAATATTCACGTGTATGAAGACGAAATATATGATCTCTTTTTCAATGAAACATAAAAACGTCTGCAGATACATACCCTTGCGTACCCAAACTCTTTCAGAGGAAGTAACTAAATTCCATAAACTTCCATCTGTCACGTATTTTCGTAACGATTTATTTGATTGCTATTTTTGCCACTTTGTATCGCACGCTCTTCCCCTATCTAATTTTGCTTGAGGTGCCAACTATTTGCATATAGTTATATGAGTGTGTGAAGTTTAATGTGCGAGATGGCCGAGATGAGTACCGGTCTAATGTTCAAACTTTAGTGGTGCCTACATTTTGCATCGGTTGTGTTGTTGTAGGAGAATAAATTGTCTGTTGAGTGTTGCCGCGGTGAAGTAGACGACACGGTGTGAAGCTCGACCGGGAAAGAAAGGAGGGAAAATAACTGGGGAAGAAGGAAGGATTAAATGAAGCCGTCTCAATCATTGGAAAGGTGCATGGAAGGAAAACAGAGGGAGGGGAAAAAGAAAGAAATGGAAGTGAAACACGGAGGAAATGAGTGAAAAGAAAGGAAAAACATTGAAGGAGAAGAAGAAGAAGAAGAAGAAGAAGAAGAAGAAGAAGAAGAAGAAGAAGAAGAAGAAGAAGAAGAAGAAGAAAGACATTAAGAAAAAAACCCTGAAAACCCCTGAAAACTGACACATTCCTGCTGGCGGGGAATTATGGGAAGCCCTGCCCCCAGGCCCCAGTAAACTTTGTAAATAATCGTTCATCTATTGCATTTCTGCAAAAAAATTCAACTGAATGCCAGGAGAAGGTAGGGTTGGACTCGAGTGGAATATCACCCCAGGCCCACCAAATCTCAAGGTACAACTCCGACTGAAAGAGAAGAGAAGAAAGAAGAGAATGAAAACGGATGAAATAAAAGCAGGGAAACTTTGAAATGAAACTGTAAGAAAAAAAAAGAAAGAAATGATCATGCTTAGAAAGAAAGACCGGGTAAAACCAGTAGAAATTACAGAGAGCAGATGTTTGAATATATTGCTTTTTGAGGGAGAGTAGAGAAAATGATGGGATGAAAAATATATTTCAAATAAGAGAGGGAAAGTAGGCGTCAAAAGAAGAAATTAATAAAATGGTTATGCAAGGTGAATAAAAGGAGTTGAGAAAAATGGTCGATTAAATATGTAAGGAAAAATAAAACAACGATAGATATAAGATACGAATTTCTGACTGTGTACGTATTTTTGTATTCATCAATCATTGTCATTCAGCCATACCCTTACCGAGTGTGTCGCAGGGTTAGATATACGAAGAGAATTGTTGGTATAGAAAAAAAAAGCTGGCTACGTTTTTCGAAACTTGATTGTACTGAGAGCGCCTAGAATTCCAAATGGTCACCCATCGATATACTGACCAGGCATGGCATTGCTCAAATTCAGTGTGTGTACGTATGTAACAAACATGATTTGGTCATATCACCATAGCATTGGAAAAAGATCGTTCGATTCTTTTCCCCCATGCGTTCAGCTGAGAGACGTTGTACCAGTTGAAGGGGCTTCTCCTTGGATTGAATCATGGCCCTCCAGAAGCAAACACTATGCTACTAAATGAAAGTGATTGGTGAATGTATGAGTAATAGATAAACAGGAATATCTATTTGTAAAATAAATATCATTTCTAGGAAATAAGAAGAGGAGGGAACTAAGAAAGAGGATGCACTGATTAGGGAATGGTGATAAGAAAGAAATAAGAGTGAAATAAGTAAATAAGAAAAGATACAAAGACAAGTGGAATAAAGAACAAAAGAAAGGAATCACCATATAACTAAGATAGAAAAAGTTGGCAAAAGAAGCGGGGGAGGTGCAAGGAGAGCCGTATAATTTTTCCCTGAATTCAAACAATACAAAATGCCCAAATTGAAATGTAAGGACAGGATGTGGATGAATAAAAGAAGGAACGAATAAACCTAAAGAGAAAAAAAAAAGAGACAAGAAAAAAAGAAAAAGAACGAAGTAAACGACCCTGACAATAAAAAAAAGAGTAAGGTAAAGAAATTTATTTGCCGCGACTGTTGACCGTGAAGCGACATCAACACAGACAAAAGCATCGCTTGACGAAGCAACATCGCAATACTTGTGAAGAAATTACTGTGAAAACGTCTGATAAACAGCCTCCTTCAAAATTGCGATGTCAAGCATAGCTAAGGAGAGACACGATTTGACCGCCTTCTTCCTCTCCTCCAAAGACTACACCGTTCTTTCCTTCTTATTCAGCTTCTTTTTTTCTGCACTCCCCTTCTCTCGATTCACCCAAAATTTTCTTCTTCTTTTTTTAATTTTCAAGCGCACCCACACAGAGGACACATACATATACTTACATGTACGTATACGCAAAGTTACACACTCAAACATTCAATACATACAAACGTACACATGCACACATACATTTTTCCTACACACATATCAAAACTAAAAATTAACCAAGTGCTGCTTATTTGTCACATAGCTACGCATATCATAAACAGAAATACTCAACTATTTATTTGCAGAGGTTATCATTCTTCAGTGTAAAACGTCCCTTTTTGAAAGAAGAAACAACAGTTCCACCTTCCCTTGAAAATCATATTATGCCCAAAATGTTGCTTATATTTATAAATATGGAAGCCAATATGATAGCCCCCAAATTTCTATTGACGATCAACGCTCATAACTCCGCGTATGGACTATTAGAAACAGTTTAGGTAAGACCAGTACTTCGGAAGTCATCACCATCTTCATCATCATCAGTCTTTTAGCGTCCATCGTTGGACATAGACCTTCCCCAGGATTTGCCACACTTCTCTATCATGGGCGTCACGGAGCCAGTACTTCCTGAACTTGTCTAGCTCGTCTCTCCATCTAACATTTTGCCGGCCTTGGTTGCGCATGTGGTCTCGGGGAATCCATGTTGCGAGTCGTGATGTCCATCAATTGTCTGCCATTCTTGCAACATGGCCAGCCTACCGCTATTTGAGATTTTTTATGGATTCTATGATGTCTCTAACTCTTGTCTTTTCCCGGATGTACTGTGCTGTTTTGTGGTCTCTCCATGGGAGGCCCAGTATTATTCTTTCATGTGCACGTTGCATGGTTCTAAGCTTACGGGTCTGTCTCTTGGTTAAGTTCCATGTTTCAGCTCCATAAGTGACTATTGGATGGCAACATTTCATTGCAACTTATTACAGTCTCTCACCGTAATTTATTTTTTAAATTTTCAATTGTCCTATCGAGACTAGGTCCATGTGATTTTGATCTATTTAACCGGCTATATATTTATATATTATGTTTATGTTTGGGATTTTTCAATTTTTCGAATTTTGGTTTCATTTCATACCTTTCTTAAATGAATATTTATAATCACTAGGTTGCAAAGTCAGGTTATAACCCCCTAAATTCTAACTGAAAATGATTACTGTAAATACGTAAAACTTGTTAGTTTGACCCATTCGATAAGTAGCCCATCTTCCGATTATCGTTCAATTTTATGTACGGTAGATAAAAATAATAAAATATTAGAAAATATCAACGGAAACTTTCACCAAGAAAATATCGAAACATATTTTGTAAGTTTTCAGGTTGTTGCAGCTGACTGGCTACACATATATATATATATCACGTCTGCAGGACATACCAAGATATTTTAAAGAAATCTTTAAAATTTACTTTTTATTTTGTCGAGAATAAATGTTTTTCTTTGTTTTCTCAAATTCCCGATCCCGATTTTGAAGGTGGTTTCTGTTTACGATTCACTTTTATGCTTAATTGATCCATTAGTTTGTACCCAGCTACATTCATACATGTTTTTTCCAATTTAAAACCTTCCAGTGATCACTACCTAACAAAAGATGATACAAATAATTCATTCATTGACCACACTTTAAAAAAAAAATTGTTTTAGTTTATCATCCCCAGCAAAGCATGTACCAAAAGACGTAATTAACGTGACATTTTTATGGTGTAACTAAGAGAGACCTGTTTATATATTTGCATAAATATATAAGTTTGAATGAGATAAGCCCTGGCATATTTGTAAAAATGCTAATTTGGTTCAGTCGGTAAGAGATCGGCTACCAATTGCTTGGTTATGATCTAAATCACAAACGAAAAAATGTTTTTTCTTAATGTATTCATTTATTAGCATGGAATAAACCCCTGCATATTTCTGACAGTTTGGCTCAGCAAGAAGAGACGGTGAAGGAATATTAGTGTTATATATCAGCCTGGTTTGATTTGATAAGACAGACAAGTAGGGTAGAGCTTACTCCCCTAAATCAGGTTTTGATTCCACAAGCATATATAATCACAAATTGAAACTGATTTCAATCCTAGGTACAATTTTTTAAAAGAAGTGTAGAATCAATTTTCACACATATCGCAGTTGAGATGAATTACGTCGACTGTATGGATGACCTACGTGTCAGTTAAGAAGACATTTTGAAGTTGAGTTAAAAATAAATTAACAACGCCCGAAAACGCAAAGGTTGTCGGGTTATCAGGCAGGTGGGTGCGCCATCCCTGTTATTGTCTCAAAAGCTTGACCCTTGAATGTCATGGGTTGATGGTCATAGGCAAAGAATGGAAGAGACACGGCGAGAAAAATTCCATAGTTTTATTTATATTTTTCCATCGCTAGGATCGGAAGGCGTGATTATATGTATATTTTCTTTATTGGTTGTTCAAATAAACCACACCCTGTCGTCTATGACGATATGTGTGTGAGACGTATTTGATTTGTTGTTAATACGACGTAAACAGGTAAGGTACCTGGAAGTTATATTTTGATATCCTTAAGAAATGCCAATCCAACGTTGAGCTCAGAATTTTACCAAATTGGGAGACATTGTTCATTGTCCGAACAAGAGAGTGCTATTGACGGAAGAAATTGCTGGCGCTGGCTGCGGCTGCCACTGAAAAAACAGGGGGAAAGACCTAACGTAAATTGAACTTCGAACTTAGAGTCAAGACACAAACTGGAACAGCCCATTGATAGCATTCTCCGTCGTGTTAAACCAACCCAAATCCGACCGATTGCAATTCCATAAAGCCGTTTTATTCCAGAAGCCGCCTTATCATTATTCTATAAGCTGCTTTGTACCCTCAGAAATAAATAGCTTGTTGAATTTAGAACAGGCGTCTGGTCTTTTCCCGACGTCTGGTCTCTTTCCTGCCGAAGTTAGTCGTGAGCTGCACTGCCAAGACGCTTTGAGCAAGTACCAAAGGTCATATACAGATCTAATATTACACAGTGGGCTCAGAAGGATTTTGCTGTGGAGACTACGACTGGCAACAGGACACAGTATAAAAAGTGCATTTGTGTGGAACATTCAGTTATTTAAAGTTATAAAGGAAATTGTCAGATGGAGGATTGCAATAAAGCCTCGAACTCACTGAATACTTTGTGCCTTATCTATCATATCCAATACTGGAGTTGCTTAATGCAACCGATTTGTTGGTATTTGTCGAATATCTAGAGATTGTACATAGTCTCAGGCGGCAAAACATTGGCATATGGTGGCATGATAAGTCCATAGCCCAGGAGTCATCAGCTGAATTTTCGTAATAATTTTCAGTTTTTAATGTTATATATCTATATAGTAATAATTGTGTGAAACACAGACAGCTGATTTGTTCATTACAACTCTTCAGTGTACGCATAATCACCCATCTATTATTGTGATCGATTTCCGATTGGAAGAGCATTGCATAGTTGCTTACAGAGGATAGTTCCGCTATATAAGAGTGCTAAACTCTGAAGAAAGGAGCGTTCATTATCATTGATAATCCTGTCATTCACAGACATATGTTCTCTCTTATTACAACTCTTCAGTCTGGCTATAGACTCGATATCCCTTCCAACACCCCTAGGTGGGGTCGAAACCTTCACTCCAAACCCTGAAGCAGATCACCTATCTATGTATCTATCCATCTCTATCCGTCTCTCTATCTCTCACTCTCTCTCTCTCTCTATATATATATATATATCTATATATCTATCTATATATCTATCTATCTATCTATCTATCTATCTATATATATATATATATATATATATATATATATATATATATATATATATGTATAGAGAGATAGATGGATAGATAGATTGATAGATTTGAAAGGAAGTTGTAATAAGTCTCCTGTCATCAGCTGAATTTTGATCCTGAAATTCAATGTTTGATTTATCTGATGAATTATGACACTGAATTAAATGCATTTGAAAGGAAGGAAATCATTATTGATGTGCAGAATAAATACACCCTGTCACTATTTAGCTGCAGTATTACTGACTCAATTAGGTACAAAGCGTGAGACAATATCAGCATATATTACAACCATAAATACTCTATCAACTGCAAATTACTTATGAACAAATGGATTGCACGTAAACACAGACATGCAAATATTTACACATTCTGTGGCTGGATTTCACATGTACGTACATCCATGGAGACTATCAAACAAAACATTAAATTAATTATTAAAAAGTCTGGAGAGCTTTGTCGCAGTCTCCCATTCTGTTCCTCTTAATTACACCCAACTACACACCCAATGCCTCAGAAATCGCCAACGCCCACTTTTTTTTCTACGTATTGGCAGCCATGTTTTTGAAGAGAGCGCTGTCAGTTTACAGGTTTGTACTTCCCAGTATCCAGATAATGACCACAATTTATCAACTTGAAACAATTTTCTTTACAGAAAGGCACCATAAATCTTGACTGTGCAAGTGGACATATTAAATAACACTGGTCTGCATCATTCTTGCTGTCATTTAAAAAAGAAACAAAAAAGAACAAACTAATTCTATATAGTTTTAACGTGCTGAATTCAAATATCTCGATCTTTTTCTCATGATCGAATCAGGTTGTGAGCTATCACTCTTTTTGAAAACGCATATTTTTTGATCTTTTGTCATTTTCACAACATAGCAAGATGATTTTTAGATGTTTTTTCTTTGTTCATTTGCTTTATTCTATCCGTATTTACATTTTATTGTATTTCACTACAAGAATAATTGAGAGAAACAGACATCATGTAAACTATCCTGACGTCCCTCAGCCATGAAACTGGAGCCCAATAGTTCAGTTGATCTGATATCCACAGTAGTCAAGGATATATGTTTCTTTAAAAGTACTGATGAAGAAAACTGGAATTCCTGACCAGAAATTTAAGCTTGTATAAAAAGGTCTAGGCGGCTAATTGATTCGTATTTCCATAGAAACGATTCAGATAAGACTGTCAAGAGAGGTGAAGAGTCCTGCAGGTTTTTCAGACTGCCTAACATCACTTGATAACTAAATTATATTCATATTAAGAGATTAATTGGAACATTGGGTCCAGCTTCAATGGGGACGTAAAATTCAATCTAAGGTGTACTCCTTAAAAAGTCAATAGGGTTGTATGAGTTCTTATAGCACATTCTGTATGATTAATTGAGACTTACAAAAATATGGAAGTTCAACTCTATGCCTTGAGATGCAATCGTGATCAGGGAAAGGCTAGCAGAGGTATGAATTAAGAAACTTAAATTCATTTTTTTTTATCTGAGACATGAATGCATTGTAGCTATTCACTTGATAGTAAATTCAATTCTACTAATGGCAATAATTATTTCTGTATCATTTTTTTCATGTTTGTCTCCGCGATATCAAGCATGCATCCGAGTTATGCCAAAACTGTTTTTTGTTTTTTTTTGGTTCCTGGGATAGCCAAGTAGATGTAAGAGACAACGGGCAATATGAATGACTGTCTCGAGGAGCCTTCCAACCTGGTTCTCATAATTCGGTTACTGAACCTCCACTTAATCGTCATCAAATTTTGCTCCGATCTCCGTATATCAAATTTGGGTTGATAAAAGATTTTCTCGAAAAGAACATTTAAAAATATCCCGTATTTATTTTCATGAAACAAAAGTTCCTATGCATCAGTCTTTGTATATTAGATGTTTGTTATCACAATGGTACTCAAGTTAGGAAACGGATGAATGATGATAAGTTTGAAATGAATGAGACTGACTCAGCTTCTTGTCAAGCCTTGGAATCAGTCGTTAAGAACCTTTCATACCATCAATGTGCAGAATATGAGTGCATTGTCGAAGATCACGGAACGGTTTAGAATCTTAGATCAGAAAACCATCACCGAGATCATTGAAATACCTCTTCCGTTCTGTTTCATACTAATATACAATTCTACTGATTCCATTGTTTAATAAAAAAGATAGATTGGCTCTGCGATTTCTTCCTATTTGTCCAAGCCCCCACGAGAACAGAGTGTGACACAAAGTTGGTTTAATATTAGGATAACGTATAGGTAAGATAACACGAAAGGTCTCTTTAGACCTCACAAAAAACCTGGACCCCACATACTTTACAACACAGAGCAGTATCCGTCCTCATTAAGCAAAGCCCCAGTACTGTAGTACCACATCAGCGTTCGCCTAGCCTCCAATGGTCACATGATCAACGCATTTGATTTTATCGCTCCTTTATCCTTAAAAAACTGATAATTTTAAAATTAACTATGAAACAGATTTTACTATTATGGCTCCTAATCATATATTCAGATGGAAAACTATCAGTTGAAGGGAAAAAATCAAATGCAGGCCAGTTTGATTGTTATCAGTTAAAATAATTGGCCAGCTGAACTTGCAAGACAGAAGAATGCAATATAAAGGACGCAGATCGTGGTTTACAGAAACATATCTAATCGATACGGTAACATACACACACACACACACACACACACACACACATATATATATATATATATATATATATATATATATATATATATATATAGTATCCAGGAATAATAGATATCTACGTCGTAGGTATGCAAGTCGATGGGAAGGTATGACCGGAAAGAGATTGATGTATATAGATAAATAAATTGATTGATAGAACGGTGCATAGGTAAGTAGGGAAATATATCAGTAAAAGCTTATATACATACACACATATATATATATATATATATATATATATATATATATATATATATATATATATATATATATATATATATATATATTGTAATAGGATTAAATCAAGGAAGCAACTCATATTCTTTAATACAGAACTGTTGTCGGTCAATAGGTCGAAAGAAGCATGAATGAAAAAGAAAAAACAGTTAAAAAAATCGTAGGTAGAAAAAAAGGAACGTATGTTTTTCAAGATACACTTTTAGAGATAATGGTATAAAAAGAGTTGAAGTAGGGGAATATATAATTAGGAAAATGAAAGTCTTGATGTACGGGATTTTACTGGGATTAACGATGAAAAAGACAACAAAGAAACATCAATAGCAACCAACACACACAGTGAGGTAGTCATGGAATTCTTTCTCTCTTGTTACGATTGAAAAAGTTTTTTCCCATTGTATTTGGTGTAGAATTGTTGATTTGCCACTCATTGAAAATTTTCCTTTCTTGAAATAAATACTTTGATTCATTCGAAGAATTTTGTCCATTTATTTTATGGAAATTTGTTTGAAGACTTCTTCGAGGTCACTGTATTTCTCATTCAGTTCATGAATTTTGTCTCTCATCTCACAAAATACGTTGACAAAAACAGGTCGCTGTAAAATATGAGGATCTGAAACAATTTCTTCCCTCGGTTGACAGGGATAATTTCAAGTACGAACTTTTCCCAACAATACATTTTTTTTCAAGTTTTCATGTTTTGCTACCTAATATAAACCAATCTGTGGTTCCCCAAAAAATCAACACGGTTTTGTTGTCTTTTCCTGAATGTTTTTGTTTTTTTCCTCAGTGATTTCAGTTTCCATACTTAGTTTTAGCATATAAATTCCTTTTCACCATTTTGTGTGGTTTTATTAGCCCCAGCACTCGAAGGCTACATCCGATATATTTCAAATAGCTCAATAACAAGAAATGGGTGCCACTAACAGGATTAGTAACAAACGAAAAGCAAATGCAGTGCAAGTGGAAAAAATATATATTTGAACAAACTTTGCCAATTATCACCAGAAAGGAAAGTTGATACTTTCATGCGGATGTGGAAGGAACAGATTAAGTGAATAAAGGCAGACGATTCGTATATTCCCAAGACAAAAGGTTACTGCATAGGGAAAAAGTGACAGCAAGTTACAACTCTCGAAAAGTATGTATGATTGGCTGTGGTTGGCAGTTGAGAACCGATAAAGATGGAAACATTCCAGATAAATGCAAAGCAGCGTAGATCGTCTGGTCTGAGATACATTGATAAGCAATCTTGCTCACAGGAAAATTCCAAACATAAGGGAATAGAAAGGAGAAAGAAGAGCTACACAGGGAGAGGGGAGACAGAAAAGGGTATAGGTGTAACTCATGAGTTAGAGATATGAAGAGTACGTTTTTGGACATTACCTACGGATTCAGGGAGGAGAATGATGAACGACACCTGTTCTAAAGAGGAGAGGTTATGGACACTTTCCTAATTACACTTGAGAAGCAAATTATAAGCAATAACTAGCCCTACGTATCTCTCTCTCTCTCTCTCTCTCTCTCTCTCTCTCTCTCTCTATATATATATATATATATATATATATATATGTATATATATGTATATATATATATACATATATATATATATCTATATCTATCTATATATATATATACACACACACACACACACATATATATATATGTATATATATATATATATATATATATATATATATATATATATATATATATATATATATATATATATATATATAATATGATATAAGCTAGAAATTAACCGGAAAAAACATGGATTTGCTTGCACGTCTTGAAGTACCCTCCCCCGCCCTGAATTGATCCTTAGACCGTGAACGGAGCCATGTTGAAATCCTTTGATCCTGACCGTGGGAGTTTTCTGAAGGGAGTTCAGGGCAGGGGAGGAATAGAACAAAGACAAAGATATATGTATATATATATATATATATATATATATATATATATATATATATATATATATATATATATATATATATATATATATATGTGTATATATATATATATGTATATATAGATATAGATATAGATATAAAAAGAGAGAGAGAGAGAGAGAGAGAGCTTTGCAGTCATCTAAACCGATTGTATTTAAACATGGTGAACGAGCTTGATCATTTTCACCACTTCCAAATTGTTGAACAATGTTTTGATTGATGTTACCTTAATTTGCAACATTTGAACGCAGGTAAGACCTCCAAATCTTGAAAGGGTGGTAGACCCAAGGAAAACGATTCTAGATTCGAGGAAGATGAAGTTGGGACTGATTACCACAACAAACCTTCGAGACTTAAGCTCATCACTGTTGGAAGACTTGACATTACCTGGTAAACTGGCCACAGAGACTCAGTTCTTTCATTTTACGTGCTTAAACTAGGCTATGAGTGAGGAGACTACCTTAGGGGGTAAAGTCCTTACACCCGCCCGAGAAACATGCCTTCAAGACACAACCAGAGGTGATTGGATAGAAGGCAAAATAGAGAAAAACGCTAATGCTGCTAGATATGTGGATAGACGATTTAAGGGTCGCTCAATAAGACGACCTCTGTCTCTGAGAAAAGATGCAAAGAGTTGCAGTTCACGGTGCTATTTCGGGATGAAGGCCCTCATAGATTTTCTGAATGGAAAGATTGCTAGTCTTGATGATCGAGCTAAGGAAGTTTTGTCAGTATATGAACCAGTTACAAGTCCCCCATCGTCAGGCGTTGAATAAGTAAAAGAGGGAATAACATAAACCTGAGGAAGAACTAGCGGAGAAAAGTCTCTTGTGGAAGTGGCCTAGCAAAAGCGTTTGGGAAATCACACTAGTGTTCAATTGTCGAGCAAAAACCCTACATGACGGGGAAAAGCTAATTATTTCTTTGAATCAGAAGACTAGAGCAAAAAATATTTGATTTGAATCATATGAAAAGAATTTTGTTATAAGAAGATCATCAACCGGGACAAATTATCATAGAGTCTTGCAATAAACCAACACCTAAACGGGATAAGATTATAGCATAAAATAGCCAGAAAGAGACACACTTGTGATGATATATCCATAATACATTCTTCTAAAGATGATCGTAAGCCGTCCGATTATTTCAGCAAGAAGATTCAGGAAAACCAGATAAGACCGATCACTTGAATTAAGACCCCATACAACGATCAGTAAATTAGTTTTTTTTCCTGCATAGATAATAAAATACCAGAGGGGCAATATAAAAGAATAGGGGGGCGTAACTCAGTAACATTGGGATTGGGTTAACCATTCAATGCAAAATTATTGTTGCTTAGCCAGTTAAAAGAGAAATGGTCATAAACGACGATAAAGGAATTGAGATCAAATTAGGAAACAAATGTTCACAAACATAGACTTGTAACAGATAAAGTTGACATGTACAAGATTTTGAAATTCGGTAGGTTTGTCCAGAACAAAAAACATCATAATATTAGCCAAGTCAAAGTGCAAAGCAATCATACAATCTACCTTCTTCTGGAACAGCTGAAATTCTGTGAAAAATTGGGCATTTTCCACGTAATGGAGACTACTCTTTGGAAGTAAGCCTTCTCACCCTGTTGACGAATTTAGTCTATCTCTCAAAGGAATTTGATGGAAGAAAAATTTTCGTGGACAATTGTAACACTGTGTTTTCTATTCAGTTGATGGATATTTTCTTTCACTGAAGGCCTTGACAGCAACTTAGAAAACAAATCGCCCGATGCAAAATAGTTTTTAAAGAATATTTGTTCTCTTCTGAAAGTGAGTTAAGATTCAAATCACCCTGCAGGGAAAAAGGAAGCGTACAACAAAACACTTTCGAGAAAAAGATATTTTCACAAATCAAATAACTCCTGGCCATCACGACTCACAATATGGACACCCAAGGGTCATAAGTGGAATTGTGTCGGTCGAAAAATAAGATGGACTTATGATTTAGCCAAGTTCAAAAGATATTGCTGCCGCGACTTTCGTGATCGAGAAGTCTGCCGAACTTTGTGGAAGGTCTCTGAAAAACGACAGACAATAAAGGCAGCTATTGATGATGATGATGATGATGATGATGATGATGATGACGGTGGTGGTGATGGTGGTGGTGGTGATGACGATGGGGATGATGGGATGATGTAGAATGAGTGGTAATGCATGCATGCATGTGGATACGTTTGATTTTCATTTTTCACTTGTCTACATTTGGGCTATGTTTTCAATTTCAAGGAGCAAATTGTACGTCAACATGAATACTACACAGGGTTATTCAAACAATTGAACCCATTCTCTGTTTGTCAGTTGAATCATTCGGATGGAAAGGAAATAGAAACGTTGGAAAACGGATGACAAAAAATTCAAAACATTCACACCGAAGGTCAGACATAAGTAATATGAATAAAAATTCATTTTCAAAATCAAGTGAGTAAATCGGGTAAGAGAGAGAGAGAGAGAGAGAGAGAGAGAGAGAGAGAGAGAGAGAGAGATTACTACGTCTTTAGTACGGAGTCTAAATAATATGTAGAGAATGCTTCCAGAAAACGTTACTATGGGGAGAATAGGCATACATTTCTTTGAAAGACCCATGTCGATTTTGATTCATTTGATTCTATTGATCAGCAGGGACACAGTATACATTTTTTTTATAAAAATCACAATACATTCATGCATATAAATTAAGGAATTACGATTATTGCATAAGTAACTGAAACTTGAATAACCTACGGTAAATCACTATCAGGAACGGTTTCAATATTCTTTGTGCAACTATTTGTACTGCATCACTAGAACAAAAAGAACTTGATCATCGTATACATAAGAAAAATTCAAGCCCGATTAAAAACCAACATATATGCTTGTACAATATATATATATATATATATATATATATATATATATATATATATATATATATATATATATATATATATATATATATACACCAAAAAAGGAAATGAAATATTTCATCAGATCATAGGGGTCCCCATGGGAATTCATCATGCCTCTCAATGGGCACATTTGTATCTACATAGACACAAATATATATTCATATCATCTTTAATCAAAACTAATGTGTACAAGCTCGTTCCTCCAAAGCTATACCCATCTTATTGATGACTTATGTTCTGTTAATGATGGCAGAAAATATCAGAAAAATCGTATAGTAATAGATACCTTTACAATAATGATTTGTGATGTAAACGTAGAGGAATTCAAGCAACTTGACAAGATTTGGATATTAAAATTGAAGATGGAATATTTATCAACAAACGGTTTGATAAAAGTGATAGGTTTTCTTTCTGTACGGTGCAAATGCTTTGAAAATAGTGTCGCACCATCTTCTATGTTTAACAGATCAATATTATTTGAATATTCGCGAATGGCAGAAGCAGCTCTTAGATTTATTGATTTTATACCGAACATGGTTTCTTTAGTTGTAAGAATGGTCTATTAAGGCGGTGGAGGTAGCATGATTTTTATACAGTTTAATGAAGCCATTATTAGGCATGTTCACCCCTTTGGAATTTGTCAGCTTGACCATAGTGAAATAGTGACATAAAGATACCAACAAAAGTATAAAAATTGGATTGATTGATAGTGCTTATTGAAATAAATCAATTTGCATTATCGTCCAGGTAATAAAATAACCAAAGTAAACGGATCCAGTCACTGTCAATGCCATAGGTAATTGTGTTGAATAGAACCAGGGAAAAGGGTAAAGGGTATGTAATTCAAGTGATTTTTTTGTGTTTTTCACACACACACACACACACACACACACATATATATATATATGCACACAGATCTATATAAGCATATGCACACCTCACATACGTACTAACAGGCTTATATAAATATATATATATATATATATATATATATATATATATATATATATATATATATATATATATATATATATATATATATATATATATATATATATAAAAGTGAGTGTGGCCAAGAATGTTGCTCGAAGCACCAGGAATTCCGAGGGGCATAACTTGAAAAAATGACTTGGATATATAAATGAAAAAAGCATTCGTTGGTGATGCTGAAGATTGATCACCTTTTCGTATATAGGCTCACGAACATATGCATGTATACATATGTTTATCCCTGATTACCTACAACCTTACACTGAATTATCAGCTGGACTTTGATCTATAATCTTCACTACAAAAGGTTTAATATACGCGTTCAGTATTGATTGAATGCATTTACATATAGAAAGATCATGTTACAAACTAAATATCTGTTGTGATTTCATCATTATGAATATTTACGTGAAAAAAAAGGTTTGCATCCGAATAAATATATATATATATATATATATATATATATATATATATATATATATATATATGGGTGCGTGTGTGAACTTGAATATATTTTACAATCGGACTAGTTTTCTCCGACTGTATAAATCACGTCAAAGATCTTACACCAATTTATTCAGACAGGGACAGGAAGTCAGCAAGTCTTATAAGCAGGTTAACTGCCATTTAAATCATTACTTCGTCTCCATATTAACCATGGACAAGGATTTGAAATAGCTCCCCCAGGGACACCAACCGCCAATAATGGCCCTAATCACCACCCATACCGGAACGTTGACGAGAGCTCGGCAGCACATTCGCTTGTCCCCTCACAATGGCAACGTGAACAAGCCAAGAAAACCAGGACAGCGGGGCATGGTGAGAGATTGACACTAATGAATAATGATGCCTTGTACACAGGAAGAAAGCCCTGAGTTATTCACCCTAGCTGACGAATCTTCTACTCCGAAACGCTATGCATGCTGGGCTTGCCTGTTCGAACAACCAGTGACAGTGTGGAAGCATGTCATTAACTGAAGTAGTGACCAACTTGATTCCTCTCTATTGTGTGCATATTCCACTGCAAGATATAACAAATTATTCCATGCAAAACATTTAGTTAGTCTTCATAGTTGATCATTTCAGCCCGGTTGCGAATTGTACCTGACTCAAAATTTGTCAAACATGTATCGGAATATTTCACACAAGCACACACACACACACAATATATATACATATATATATATATATATATATATATATATATATATATATATATATATATGTTTGTGTGTATGTGTGTCAGATTATATATCTATATCTGTAGGATTATACGTAGATTTCTTAATATATACGTATATATAAATATATCAACAAATCGATGTATGATATGGCAGAAATAATTTTGCTAATATTATATTTAAAATCTTATTTGAAATTGTCTGCCATTATCACATGGTGAATATATCATTTGGCCTGGACAGCCTAAAGAAAATACAGAAATAAAGAAAATGGGGCTCCAGTAGGAATTGAAGCTTTGACCGATTAGATAGGCTAAATGATACATTTGTTTTCCAATAACGGGAGATCTTCTCAAAGAGTTTCAAAGTATCATAATGCATTTTTAATCATTTTTGTCGGATTATATATCCATTTCTTGATGATGCGATTGTTTGCATTGGATAAAAAATAGACCAGATAGAGACAGTGAATGATCAAAATGAGGACATAGGGTTAGGGATGTTGTCTGTTCGTTGCATTACTGGTTGCAGTTCAACACCGTGTTAAACGCAACGCTACGTTGAAGCAGCTACTCTAGCGGTTGAATTCTAACGGCTGCCTAATTTTTTTCTTTAATTATTTTTTTTTTATTTACACTGTCTGCACCGAATGATACACCCACTTTGTTATAACGGGAGATCATTCAAGAGGGTTTAGAAAATTCATATATATGATGGATGTCCGACGAGACATAAGGTAAATGTGAATTC
>OY735203.1:19542202-19544702 GCA_963457665.1 Thysanoteuthis rhombus | reverse complement strand
AGAATTACTACTACGATCGCAATTCGATCACCTGACGTAGAACTTATGGACTAATGGCATACACTTAATGTACTCTTTATGGGGGTGAAATAATGTGGGATTTGAAACCTGAAGCATCGTCACTCCGAAGGATTCGGCATGATGGAGCGAATATCAGAGCAGTGAAAGTCACTCGAGGAACAGTCAAAGAAGAAGAAAAGCAACTACAAAAATATATCACAAGAAATTGTCAATAACTTTTACGAGTAATTTTTAGATATCTTGACTGGGATACAATAAGAAAAAATCCATCGATCTGCTACTTAACTAAATTTAATTCAAATTCAAAACATATTATCTTATTGGCTCTGTAGAATTGAACGAAAAAAATCACATTAAATGCATAACGAAGGAAAATGGAATGATTTTTGCTTTCGCCAAAAATATTTAGTTCTAATTCATCAAAATTTCGTCAGTTTGCAGTTAGCTTCTTCTGTGACTGGTTACAAACTAGCTTTAACATCAAATTCCCTTTTGGGGATATATATATATATATATATATATATATATATATATATATATATATATATATATATATATATATATATATATATATATATATATATATATTGACCGTACGCATTTGATCCAGCTCATTGATTTCTTTGCCCGTGAATGCCTTCTTTCCAAAATGTACAGTTCTGAGTGCACCTATTATTATTGGTACTGTCCTGACCATCATGCACAACACTCTCTTCAGTTCTCTTGCTAGGTCCTGGATTTTTTCCAGTTCTCAAATCTTTCCAAATTATTCTGTGGTGTGGAGGCACGTTTTTGTTTATTATTTGGCAGGTTTTCCTCTTCCTATCGATGATCATTAGGTTCGGTCTTGTGCTGGTACCACTTTTTCTGCATGGTTAAATCCCATTCGTTTACTCGGGCCCAGTTTATCGCCGTTGTCACTCTTTTGTGACTGTTTTTATACTCCTCCTGGGTTAGTTGTTTTCATTCACTAGTTATGTGGGTTACGGTTTCATCCATTTCTCCACATGGGTTGCACCAGCTGTTTGTCTGTGTTCTGTCGATTCTGTTCGTTGTGCTGATTTTGATACTCTTTATGATTTCTTCACTGTTTGATTGCGCAGACTTTTCTTGACCTGGTTTGGTCCTCTGAACACAGTCCTTTCTGATGATGAGTCTTTTGATGAATCTACAGCCTTTTCTTTTCATGATACAATCTGTCATCTCAAGAGTGTTAGGCATTGTGCATTGTCATAAGCTTCCTTGTACGCTGGTCCATTGACTGGAGTTGCTCCTTTTTCCATCTAGGAATGGACCTATGCATCCTACTACTGATACAACCCATGTGTTCGTTCCTTTTATAAGGTTCCCGCTGTTTATTCCCTAGTATTTACCATATCTTCCCAAGGTATTCTCTTATCTTTTTATCATCATCATCATCATCATCATCATCATCATCATGTTTTTCACGCCAGTTTGGGTTTTAATGACAATAAGTCTCCTAGGTCTCTGGGGTTCCTCTCATGCATCATTTACAGCAGCTATGTGGCTTGTGCTGCCTCCATCACGACTTTTTTGGCTATTGGGCGTAGGTTGTAGGCCCCATATTCCCAATATTTTCTCAATATTTGTACGGTTCCCAGTACTGCTGGAGTCTGTTCAGTGCTGTAGATTACGGTTTCAATTGCCTGGTACTTATCCCTGAAGGCTGAGCTAGTAAGTCTCCAGCCCTCTTCTCATATTCATTTCACCTATCAAAGCAGCTCTGGGTTTTTGCTGCCTCCATCGTGTCTATTTTTTAGCTGTTAGGCATAGGTCACAGATCTCATATTCCTAGGACTTTCCTCAGTATTCGTGAAGTCCCCATTAGTGATCTGTATGGTCTTAATATTCCCTCTTATTCCCAGGTCCTCCAATCTGGTTTTCAGTGGTGCGTTTTCCTTTGGCACAGTTCAAAATGAATCAAGTATTAAAAGTATTTCATTGATTCGGATTTTATGATGCTTCCGTTATTATTATCATCATTTTCATGTGTAGCAGCAGTAGGAGCAGTATCCATTTATTAACTCTTAATCCTTGTAATATTTTATATAACCCACTCCTATCTAGACAGGAGAAACAGCATCACTATTGGGAAAGAATGATAAGAAATATTCTTATTCGTCATTCAAACAAAAGCATCAAAGAACAAACATATGATGCAAAAGTTTTATGGAAAATATCAATGCACTCTTGCTTTGAACTACAAAGAAATTCGATTTAAAATGATGATTGATTTTTGACTATTCGTTCTTTTTTTTTCTTAACTTGTGTAATTACTTTCTGCACGTGTTTCAACTTCTTTCTTATGTTTTAATCGTTAATCATAATTTTCCAGATATCTGTCTTTATGCTCGTCTTTCTTATCACTGCGTCAAAAATGAATGTTCTCCGCTCGTTGCAACATCTCCACCCAGATTTGGATCAGCCATTACAAGAGCAAACACATTACAGCGTTCCT
>OY735203.1:19437202-19537202 GCA_963457665.1 Thysanoteuthis rhombus | reverse complement strand
ACCGTCCACCCTATTTTGGCCTATGAAAGCAAAAAAACAAAAAAAAAAACAAAAAAAAAGATCATTTGGATTTCCATCCTTAAGAGTGAAAAAATATATTCCCCCCCGCACTTTTGACTACTAAAAGACTTCCCCTTCAATTTGACCCTTTAAAATGAATTTAGAAAATAATTCCTGCTGTTTGATCCCTGAAAGAAAAATATTTTCAGTGCGTTTTGATCTCTGAAAGTAGAGAAATCTTTCCTCTAATTTTCACCTTCAAAAGTAAAAAAAAAATCCTCAGAATTTTTTTACCCCTATACATAAAAACAGAATTACCCCTCTATATCAAATCTAAAACTAATACAACACTTTCCACTAGATTTTGACCCCTACAAGTGCGTAAAATATTCCCTCACAACCCCTAAAGTTAGAAGAGAATAATTTTTCAATTTGGACAACGTTGAAAAAAAAAACCTTCTCCCAAATTTGGACCATCAAAGTCTCCCTGTACCGATTCAGAGTGAAGAAAAAAGGTCCTTAGGATATCCACGATTTTTAACCCGAAATGTAAAGATAAAATTCCTTCGGATTTCAACCGATAAAAACGAAAAAATATTCCCTTGATTTTTACATCTAACAGTGAAATATATATTGGCTCTGTAGATTTGACTCCTGAAAGCAAAAAAATATTTCCTATTTATTTCGACCCCTTAATGTAAAGGAGACATTCCTTTCGATTTCAAAACCTTGTGTAGAAAAAAATCTGCTTCCACAATTTTGCCCTTTGAAAGTGAAAAAAAAATCTCACCATCGATTTTGCCCCCAAAATGTGGAAATAAATCCCCTTGCATTTTAAGTATCAAAAATGGGGGGAAAAAATCCTTCCCAGTTCGGACAAGTACAAGTGGAAGGAATTTCTCCCTACCGATGTTGATCCCTAAAAGTGAAAAAAAAAAACTCCTTTTGATTTCGACCCCTAAAAAGAGGAAAAGGAAAGAGGAAAAATCTCCTTTTCCGATTCTGATGCTCGAAAAGGAAAAAAATCCCTTGGATTTTGCTTCTTGAATGTAAAACACGAAAATCCCTCATTGATTTCAACCCTATAACTAGAAAATAAAAGTTTCATCGATGGGATTGCCATTATATATGATACCCAAACGTTGTGTTTTGGAAAAATTTGTCTTAACTGTGCTACCTACATCAAGATATGCACTGTTGAAACACCCCCTCCCCAGAAAAAAGCAAACAAACCAAAAAACACTCTCATGGTATTCATGGAAAACCAATAAACATGTTATATGAAATATGTTGTTTGCTTTTTTTCTGATTAAGAAGGCAATGTATGTTATTTTTCATACTTGAGAATTCAGTGGAGAAAAAAAATGGAAAATAATATTTTATCACATCTTCATCATTTTTTTCACTATTGATGAATAATCATCTAAATAGACCTTTCTTTGATTGAAACCCCTTATAATATATCAGAGTAAAAAAACACTACTTCCCAGAGATGAAGTGCGTACCCATGGGAAAGTTCATGGATTTATATTAAGTAGCGTTTGTAGTAGGTGAGTATATACACACGGACAGCCAAGCAGAAAATTGGGAAATTATAAGATTCAATGGCATCAACCTTTCCGTTCATTTTCCACACGATATCTCCAAAAGTACTCAATGAATCCCGATGAAATGCTGAGAAGAGTCAGTCAATGGGATAAAGAAAGGTGATCCAATTTCGATTGTGTCAATTTTTTGTTTGTTTTCTTAATCTTATCCAGCGATATTTTTCAGTTTTCCTTTTATGAATACGCTCTTGACTTCCCACAGGATATCTTCAAAGGTTTTTGATGAATTTCAATGACATTTATCGAGAGGTGGGGTGCCCAATAAGCAACGGAAATTTGATCAAATTTCAGTTGGGTTGGGGGTTATGAAAATATCCTATACACCGTAGTTTTAGATCCAGATATACATAATTGGCAATTTTCATGTCTCTACGTACGATATCTTCAGAAGCTCTGCATGGATGTCTATGTAATTTTGAAAAATGGTATGCAATGGGCCACGAAAGAAGTGATTAAATTTATAGAAAGATCCACACAAATAACTCCCTTGACAATAACGATTGCAGAAGTAGGCGTTTTTGAGTTCTTTCATTAAAATTTTCTGTTAGATGAAAACATTTGTATTAAGCATTGTGACGTATTTGATAAGGTTGTTATGGGAACCATGCTCCTAATATAATGCTGCAGTCTCACCAGAAACTTCTTCAAATGCAGACATTGTCCATAGATTATCTCGAATAAGACAGTTTGGAAAAAAAAACGAATGTGAATGAGCCAAACATAATTGTATGTCATCTATACTTGATTAGCCAATGAAAATATGTTGCTTATCTAGTTAGCTAATGCTGTATCCCATCATAGTTGAGACAATAATTGCTTTCCATGGAACTTAACCAAGACACTGACCTGCAAATCGAGAATCATGCAACGTGCACATGGAATAATCATGCTGGGTCCCATAAGGGGAGACCACAAGACAGTACAGTACATCTGGGAGCAGACAAGAGTCAGTGACATTTTAAATCCATTAAAAATCTCAAATGGCAGTGGGCTGGCCATATAGCAAGAATGGTGGACAACTGATGTACATTGCAACTCGTGAATGGATCCCTAGAGATCACATGTGCAACCAAGGCTGATAGAGTATCTGATGGAGAAACGAGCAAGACAAATTCGAAAAGTACTGGCTCCATGACGCCCATGACAGAGAAGCGTGGTGAATCCTGGGGAAGCTCTATGTCCAACGACGTACGCTGAAAGACGGATGATGATGGTGAATCTGCTGATAGTATATGTCGCTTTTTGAAAAAAAATATTTCTTCAAACTCACAAAGACACATACACACACACACACACACTGTATCTCTTACGCTCACACACAGATAATGGAAGAGCAAACATTGTCATATTATCTAGCCCATACAGACAAACATCAGAGATTTATAGAATATTATCATTTTTATTTGAAAACAAACCAGATTTACTTGAATACTACAACGAGATTGGATGAAAATTACATGTGACGCCATTGCACTTTTTTTTTTCATCATTTGTGTAGAAGAGAAAAACTGTATGAATTCATTTGAATCTGAAGAATTATTGAGTTATATATACAGAGTATGAAAAAACAATCTGGTTTATACTTTTTGAATAAACTTTTACTTGACATGACTCGAGCTTTACTTAGTAACCGACACTGGCGTTTATATAGATATACGTATAAATTCTGGACGGATCAGTATTTCACTTAATAAAACTAGAAAAATGTTTCCCTACTTTTTGTCCAGAGACGCCTATACGAATATGTATTAATCGTGATAGGATTAGTCTTTCCAATGTTAACAAAACAAAATCGATCCCCCAGAGATTTGTTCCATACAAAATATATTTTAACTCTGGAATGATAAGTTTTATACTTTATGAAATGCATACAGATCACCTACATTATTGATCACCCAATTCATGTACATAGAGTCTAAAGCCAGAGTAAAAACTGTTCTAAAATCTCGAAAACATTATTTTCCTTTTTATTTTATCCGGACATAATCTTGGGTTAGGTATACAGAATCAGAATATGGAAGATTCTCTATGCTCTTAAATATGAAATATGAAAATAAAATAAGAAAAACAAGAACAAAACAACAACAAAAAAACAAAACATAGCGTGACATGTTTTGCGTATTACAAAGCAACATACATATACTTTTTTTATTGATAGTTTTCTTTCCAGTGTTTACGCAACCGTCTTCTTTGAGGCTACTATAAGTGCACGGAGAAGGTCGGGGACCCATATGCCAATGCAGGTTGATTCAGGTTCACCCACGGAGTCTCAATGTCTAGCAACTCTGTGGGCGCCTGACGTTGCCACGGAGCGGCAGGTTAATTCACTTTTGGATGGAATTTCTTTGCCACTCGTATGCACTGAACCATCCGTGACCAGGGTAAAAAAAAAGCTGTAAACAGCAATAGCAATAAGGAGGGTGTACGCTGGGATACAGCGTATACCCACTTCTAATTTCCTACAATTCAATGTGTTCCGATCGGAACCGTATACTTAGTTTGTCAAATCCAGCCCTAACGTATACCTAGTTTCCAAAACCCATTTCCATCACCGATCGTAAGTCACGTAAGAAGTAACTTTCCCTTATTCCGATCTATCTCTAATAAATCTTTTATGCGTTATCTCTTTTTATCTAATAGTGTTTTCTATTCTTTTTTTCCTTTATAACATATCTTTGTTTTGCTGATTTCCTATCTAATAACCACCGCTACCCACACCACTGGCTCAGATATTGAGTTTAGATTATTCATGTGTTCTGATATTTCATGCTTCATGCGCACAAGAGGATCATGCTTAACATCACACGGATAGGCCACATAACAGCACGGTATATTCGGGATACAGGATCAGGGGCCTGATACGTCATAGAATCCATGAAAATGCTCAAATGGCAGTGGGCTGGTCTTGCTGCAAGCATTGCTGACGATGGACATCACAACTCACAATGTGGATCCCTGTGGATCAAATGCAAAACTGAGGCCGAGAGAATAGAAGATAGACACATTAACTAGATGGGTTCGGAAAAGATTAGCTCCACCCACAAATGAGAGGTGTAGCAAATCCTGGGGAAGGTAAATCTCCAACGACAGACGGTGAAAGACCGATGATGATGATGATGATGATGATGATGATGATGATGATGATGATGATGATGACGACGTATCTGGGTATTGCAAAGTCTCAATTGTTCATATATGTAACATGAAATTTGGAACATACATTCCCCTCAATGCGTGTAGAGCACTTTTTTTTAAATTCCTGCCAGAATGAGATTGTTAGTTGCCTTCAAATTTCCACTCTTGTCTGTTTTTTTTTTCGTTTTTTTCTTTGAGTGAATCTCAATGTTTTCCGGTCCTAAAAATGCAAGAAGAGTGACTTCATTGAACACCCATATCCTCATTTTTTAATTGATCACCCCATCACAACATACTGCCTTCTTACATATATTGCATCTAGTATGCATGTAACTTTCATTGTTGTTGCTGTTATTGATAACCATTACCCACAACAAACTTGTTAAAATATTTTTGCTGGGTTTAAGGTATTCATCTGTTCTGAGTATTATGTACATGTATTCATCAATTTTTATTCATCGATTTATATATATATATATATATATATATATATATATATATATATATATATATATATATATATATATATATATATATATAAATAAAACAATCCAAATCCTGCACATACCACACTCTTCATAATATGTATTGCAATTGTAATTTTTAACCAAAGTTGTCAGTGGAGAGTTCAATAGTCAATATACATTTATGCCAAAATCATGTGATAGAACTGAACATAAATATGGATTGTTGTGATCCATAATTCCCTTTGATACGCTGTGTGTTTTTTTTTACTTCAATTTCTATCTTTGTCTCTCTTGGTATAACCTCAATCTTTTATTAATTATGATTTCATACATTTATCTCTAACTTACATTTCTCCTGATTTTATGTCTATTGGATATTTTCAAATTTCATGCATCGATTTATTTACTCTATTCTCTCTAGAATATCTCAATCTGCTTCCGTTTTTTTTCCATTTTTGTATCTTTATAATAACCATTTGTTTGATTTTTTTCCCCATGAAGTCTTTTATGTGTTTCACTTTTATTTTAGTTTATCATCTTTCTTCCATTCCAAGTTCTTTTCACTGTTTACATGCATACATACATACATACATACATACATACATACACACACATACATACATATATACATATATATATATATACATATATACATACTTACGTACAAGAAGTAGATTTCGTAGTAACGGACGCGTATGAGTACATTTGCGCTCGTAACTATCAATCTATCTAAGCCGGGCTCCAAACACATGTACGTATCACTATCAGGGGTTGTTTGACCCGACACAACCAATAACACATATGTTCTTGTGCTCATGCATATGTATTGGTCACAGTTTTTTTACTATATGGATATATATGATCCGACACCATCATTATGGATTGCATTGTATTGTGCGAACTTTTTTTAAGATGTTCCCCAGTTGCATTTAAAGAATCGAATATATTGAAAATAAACAAAATGAGAATTTTGTGTGAAAATAGTCATTCCGATCTTAATTTTATGACAACTGTTTAGCTGAATGGCAGTAACATTGTTTTGTTGATTTTGGTATATTATCAGTTTCAAGTTTGATTCCTAGAGCAGCCATATCTTCTTCAATTGTTTATTCTATTTACAATACCTACAGGCAAGTGATTGATTAACTGTGTAATGATCATATCAATTGAGTTTTAAAATATAATATATGTGCAGGCCATAGCCATTCGGTCAGATCATGCATCTCGGTTCCTCTCACCTTCTCTCTCTCTCTCTTTTTATATATATATATATATATATATATATATATATATATATATATATATATACGTGTGTGTATGTGTGTGTATTAAAACATGCACATTAGCATACACATACGTGCATAATCCTTCGTTTTCCTCATACAACTCACCCATATGTAATTCTAGAAAACACAACAAATGTTTATTAGTTTCTTTTTTTTTTTTTCAAAAATTATGTTTTATGTACTAATGATCGGTTGCAACCAAAAGCTGAACAAATTCCACAAATGTAATCTTACACCAAGATGAACATCCAATAAGTGGCTATAAGCTTGGATGACCTTTGAAAATCATTCTGGCATTATCAAATCAAGCAGAACCGACTGCACCGTGACGGCTGCAAAATTGGTGTACAAAAGAAACAAACGAATAAGAAGTGCCATGGACCTCAAGTATCATTTAAATTTCAATTTGAAGTCAGATAAATTTCGTAATGCATTTTCAAAGGTAACTAAGAATAACATAGGATAGGTAGATATGATATCTGAGGACGCAAGTGAGTTTTAACATTTTCGAATCTACGAAATGCAAATCCATATACAAGACTAACTCGGCCAGTAACTCAACTAACGTAATTTTGCAGTGATGTATCTTCTAGTGCTGTCATAAATAAACCCGAAAGACAGTTAGATTTGAGAACCATAATGACTGTACCACCTAAACGTGGAATCTACTGCTATCTGATGTTTATTTACCCTACATTCATGCTGTACTCTAAGTGGGTGGAACAATACGTTCTTTTAACGATTCAAAAGATTCTTACATCGCTTTCAAAGACTAATCATAGTCAAGTAGCGTGTGTAAGTCAGTTAATATGGGAGACAATACGGCCCATAATGCGCTTATTGATTCTATTTAATTATATAATTGCCGGCTACTGGCTAGGCACTAAAGGGTTTATGTATATTTGTGAATTTATCTTGATTTTTATCTCTTTTTTTCTCTTTTGTTAATTTCAATTATCTCTGTCTGAGTTTCTTTGTATAGATCGATGAAGTGATTCAATGCTATTACATCGAGGCGCATTAAAAATCTAAGAATACTTATTAATGCAATTAAATTCAATGATTAATTTTCAGTACAACTTAATTCCAAAAAAAAAAGAAATAAAAAGTAACCATCGATAATATAAATACCAATATAATTGCATGTATATGAAAAGAATTTTTCCGATTCTGATCAAAGATATCGATGTTATTGTAGTAGACGATATGGAAGGCAATGAAGACAGCAGTATCCGAATTACGTATCTAATACTGTAATATGTGTTCCGTTTCTTCAAAGATAAAGATTTTTCAGTATTCAGTCAGAATTTGAATTCACAACGGAATATATTGAGCAAAATCTTAATCATGCATACATAACCCGCGTTGCAAATCGAGTAACGAAGATGCCATTTACAAGTGAAGATGAGAATTTCTGAATACTTGCAACTTATCGAAGTATTTCCTTTAGCTTATAAAACTGTTCATGAAAACCTAAATGAACCATACTTTCGCTACATACTTGAGTACAAAATACACCCAGCATATTTCGAAATTTTTTTTCAACAGCCTTA
This sequence comes from Thysanoteuthis rhombus, assembly GCA_963457665.1. NCBI lineage: Eukaryota > Metazoa > Mollusca > Cephalopoda > Oegopsida > Thysanoteuthidae > Thysanoteuthis > Thysanoteuthis major. The sequence continues at coordinate 19,529,154 of OY735203.1, read as the reverse complement.
TCCCGGATTTACATATTCATGTTACTGTAAATTTGTTTCTCATCACATCGATAACCCCTTAAGCATCAGGTTAAGATTAAACGTAAAATGCTAATTATTCTGTGCACACCTTAAATAATTTCAGTCTAACTTAATTCTTGAGCAGAGCGTTTGCAAAGACCCCGAAGTAAAGTTTTCAAAACCAAGACATACGTATTTATATCACTCTAAATTTGTTTCGCATCTCTGAAATATTCCTTGAGCATCAGGCGAAGAATTAATGTAAAATGCTAATTATTCTTCAAGACAGCGTATAATTAGGTATAGATTACCTCTACAGACAATCCTCATGAAAGTTGATTTAAATGAGCTATTTTTCAGGATATACGCTTTACGATACATACTGAGATTATGTTAAAATGATGATGTAATACTACTTGATAGTTCAAGATACATGCTTACACTTGGACGTTCATTTTCCTCTCTCTCTCTCTCCGTATATATATATATATATATATATATATATATATATATATATATATATATATATATATAAGTATGTGTGTGTATAAATTCTTGGACTATTTTTTTCGTTTATGTAATTATGTTTTCACAACGTTCCAGCCAATTGCTCTTTGGCATTCATCGTGTTTGCTTTTTTTTTTATATCAGTGTGTCGAATCTCATACCCGATACGACTAGACATGTCACATTTGTAATCAGTATATCTAGGTCGTGTTTTCAGTGTCAAATCCTGCGACGCTCTTCTGGCATTGGATGATATGCTTGCTTTTTTCCGACGAGTTCATCATGATGAGAGATTTCCAGATGCTTTTGATTTTGATGCTCAATTGGCTGAATGTTTCGGCTGGAGTATATCTGCTGCCCAATCTAAGTATGGTCCATAGTAGTGTTTTGTCATCTTTGTCTTTTAATTCAAGCATGTGCTGCTTACCAGTGAAACTGGTGACTTGGGCATGCTTCAAACTCTCCTTTTCCTCGAAGCCTTTTTAATCCGTTCATGTTTTTCTTTTTTTGTTTTTTTCTCAGGGTCTTTTGCTGATAACTTATTCCAGTCCTGCTCTTTTAGTTTTGGATTTATCTCCAGATTTCTGTACTTTTTGAATAGCTTTAATGTAGCTCTTGAGTATTTTTCTGTGTTACCGTTTGCTCTTTTATTACCTACCAGCCCAGGTGTCTTATGAATCATGTCTATCAGGTAATTAATCTCTTGATCAATGTTACTTGCGCTATTCCACCTTGCCTGGAGTATTTTCCTTATCGCTATCAGCAATGTTTTTTTTTTATCTCTTTCATCAAAAAATGAAATAATTCTGCATGCTATAATTTAAATGTCTGGGCCCTATATCTAATTTGTTTGTAACCTCAGCGAATTTGATGATAATTATTTCCTCAGCAGCTAAAACATCGATTTTGTTTTTGTCTACCTTCTAAACGTTTCAAAATTTACTTACAACATTTTCTTTTTGAAAGTGTATCTCAGTCATCTCTAACATGCATGTCCAAGGTAAGTAATGGAACGGTTGATTTGTGTGAGAAAAATGGAATACACCTGTGGACTGACTGATGTGGCATGCAAGCTAATACACACACACACACACACACACACACAAACACACACACACACATATATATATATATATATATACATATATATATATACACACACACACACACACACATATATATATATGTATATATATATACATGTTCTATTTATTGTCGAGCTATACCATGCACGTTTGAAAATGGTACTCAAAGCCTCCCTGCTTTGCACTTGACTCAATGAATTGAATCTGGAAGGCTCAGAAAGAGATAGACTTTGTGAGGTTCCCTCAACTCATCGAATACACCTGTATAAATGGGTACCCCAGTGCCGTGCTACAGAGGACTGGTAACACAGTATTTAGTCAGGGGACGGAGGATCTTTCTTATTTTGAATCCCTAGTCAAAGTTAATGTTCCTAACTGTATTTGCTAGTGGTGAATCCAAAACGCCAGTTGCTCATAATGAGAACATTTGTGCTCTTATCGACAAAACAGTATTTACTAAGTTGCCTCGATCTGAGCAAGTCATGAAAATCGCCCACAATATGAAGATTGAACTCTCTTCCTGATCATAGGCAATAACTCGCGAACTCTTTCTTTACCGTGACTCCTCAGTTGGTGATATTATGAATATATATACAATAATCTTTAAGAAACTAGCGATTTTAGTTTTTTTTTTTAAATTTTGATTATTTTGATGAGTTATGAAATCCTTAACTTCATCTTCAGTGTGATAGTTGATGCAGACCATTATTACAGTAATCCACTGTAGAAAACTCATTACTATCGTATTCAGTAACCGGTGAGAAACAGATTTTACTTATTTTCACACTACTCATCAAATTTGTGAAGGCCAGTAGCCATTACTATACTGATTGCAAAACAAAAATCACTGGAACGGTCAGGTATTTGGAAAAATCCCAAGGGATCTCAATAAATTACCTGTTTGAAAATCTCATTTTAAGACATACATAGAATCAAGAACACAAACTATCTTCTACAACATACATTATAACGCCAATTACAATAATGACAATAAGTTTCAAATAACGGATATGGTTAAGAAGACAATGACAGGATCAGTGGGTCTAGGGAAAGGTGATATCCCTAGACACATACACACAACTGTCAAACCTTAGAATAATCCGTAGTCAACCGACGTCAACATTTTATTGGCTACTAGAAATGATTGTCGTTGGCGCACGTATATATCCCTGGTTATAGCGGTCAATGATGGTCAATCTCTTTACATTAAGCCACGACAATCGGCTGGACCTCACTGACAAGTGAAGCTAAATGCCTCGTACAGACAATGACATTAACGGTTAATTAGGCCTGCCACTACCGGGCCTTTCCGATTTGGGGTCCCTCACATCGTGTCTAAATCCTTTCTTCCTGATTGAAATGGTATTCGACAGATTGGAGGCAGGTTTCTTGTGAAGATTTATATTTATCAGTATTACAGTGATTCCGGTTAAGGGGTCAATATTTGGTTGTTTTGGATGGATAACCACTGACTATCTATGATACTGTTTATTATGACGACCCTTAGAATAAAAGGAATCAGATATAATTATCTAATCTATCACGGTTTAAAATTAATAAAAATAGCAAAAGCAGCTAGGGAATCTTGCCTTTTATTACAATCACTCTTCTTAAATGGAGTTGATGTCTATCAATGACATTTGGTACTGAATATCCTTTCATGAACCTACAATACACTTGATGACTTATTCTATGAGCGCATTTCTCCCACCTCCCAATTATTACACTTTTGGGGCGTATATATCCTGGGTTTTCTATGTATGCTCATGTAGAAAAGTGTTGTACATCTTTTTTTAAAAGTTAAATCTGACATAAGGGAAATTAAAATGTAAGAGAGTCTTCCAAGTTTTACAACTACGGATGATGACGTCATTTTAACACGGAACAAAGGCAGATATCAGATATATTTGCATTACATGACTTAACAGGAGGTAAGGTTCAGGTAATCGCTTGTTATTTACTTTTTCTAAGGCACAGAACTAATTCATCCCATCAGGGAGATATTTTTCTAGATATAATGAAAACAGCTTGATATTTTAGTTCCGAAAAACAAACGCTTTTGCGTTAGGATAGAGGAAGTTATAATTCCAAATTTTGGCAAATATTTTGTTTTCTTTGTAGGTCAATCTAGTATTGATAAATTCCGCTGTGAGCGCAAAGTTTAGACACAAAATGAAAACAAATGCAACTCGTACTCCTGTCTCTACAGTTAACGCAATTCTTGAATATCCAGAAAATGCAAATATCAACAGTTTTCAAACGTTCACTGAAAATTTGTTCCATCGATTTCCCGGGAAAGAAAATATACAAATTTCATTCTTCACATCTTTTTGGGTTAACTTGTCCTGTCTACAAAAAAACTATATCACCTGACAATTTAAGATATGGCCACCAGTAGCAATGAGATCTCTTATTTTTTTTAAATGAAATTATTTTTTTCGAAATATTTGATGTGATAAGAATAACACAATATGATTGCACACACTGAATTGTTCTTTTGTTTTCATGGGGTAACCTAAATATAAAATGACATTAGTACTTGGCCCTCGTTTAGCTACATGATCACACAAAGAATGGTATAAATTTGACTGAAACGGTATTAATTTTAATGCTATTGCGTGTATGTAAATTTAGTCGAAATGTATTCCATTTAATCATTACTAAATGATGGAAGATTATTGCTAACTGCTGACTTGAAATTTAGTGAAAAAAAATATTTGTATCCTAAATTTGAGCCACCAGTGCCATCTTGAGAGAATATTTTCATGATGATTCCCCACAGGGTATACGCCCATAATGCATGATAACATTGTACGGATGATAGTTTTCTGAGTGTCATCACTCAATTTATAAACCAAAGCAAAAACACCCTCTTCAAAAGTATAGATAGAAAGTATAGTTAGAACTGTGAAGAAGATGTCTGCTCCTCAGTTCGATTAGTTCTTCTCCAGGTCTTCATACTTCGCTAATACCTATGATGTCCCCTTTGACATTTTTGATTTCACTTTCTAGATAGGTTAAGTGCATGTCAGTTGACAGTGTTCCGATGTTGTTGGTATAATATTGTCCTTGATATGTTGGTGTAATGTTGTCCTTGATATGTTGCGCTAGATATGTTTAAATTGTCGCTGTTGGACCGATGACTCAGCAGGAACAGGTATTTTTCTAGCTTAAGGGTTTGGGTTTTGGGTAGTCATTTCCGGAGCACATCACCCCCACCCAAAATAAGTGATGTGGTTGAGTCTCTTGGTGCTGATGACTCAGCAGGAACAGTCGATATAATTTTGAGTGTGAAAACCATGGAGAGCAATGGGCGATACCCTGTCACTGTGTCCCATGACGTGTTGAAGGGTGTTTAGTGGATTGTCCACTGCTGGTGTGGGTCAGTAGCTTCTGAGCTCCATCGGCTTTTTGCACATATCCCATCTGTTCTTGGTGGAGGACGGAAAGATCTTTAGGCATGGAAACTACATTCAGAATTCTGGCAAAATATAGTGATTATAATAGGAAATAAAATCGAGATCAAATGCTACATTTATGTGTTCAGACTAAGCTTTTAGGTTGAAAGTTGAGTGATTTTCCATACAACAGCTACAGTTCAACGTTTTTAAAATTCAACCATTTGTTATTTTGTCGAGGAGTCTTGCTTCCTTTTCAATCTTACTTGGATGTGTGAGGACTAATCTTTTCTTTTTTTATTGCTCGAACTTAAGAGTCTATCTCTTAAATCCCTTTCTGTTTGTATGTACTACTTATATTTCCTCTACCCTTGTTTTGTGTTTTGTTTTGGTTTGTTTTAATTTCATAGTGACAAACAATAGAAGATTTCAGTCCTTGCCTCACTGACCACATTAGGTAGGGGAGAGAGAGACAGAGTGATATTTAGGCATGGAATAGACAGACAAGATTGTCGAGCGTGTCAAAGAATTTTACCAAACACTTTATTCATCTAAACAAGGACTACAAAACGATGAACAAGATACGTAAGACATAAGCAATCAACTAGAGGACTTCCCACCAGTAACGCTGTGGGAGGTGAAACAGGCGATTAAACAGACGACTGAAGGAGCGGCCCCTGGACCAGACAACATTACCATCAACCTACTCCGAAAAGCAGGTAAAATCATTTCAAAGAAACTGGCTGTCCTCTTCAACTTGTGTCTAAAACACAATAAAGTCCCAGATGATTGGAACACAGCTATCATAATGCTTTTATATAAAAAAAGGTAACCCGGAAGAACTCAGCAACTACAGGCCAATAAGCCAACTCAACTGCCTATACGAACTTTTCACAAAAATCATCATCAACCGAATAACAAAAACACTTGATGAAAGCAAGATCAAGCCGGCTTTAGACAAGCTACTCGACCATGGATAATCTGTATTCGATAAATCGACTAAAAGAAAAAGCAGTGCAATATAAACTACCACTCGCCGTGGAGGCCATCACATCGAAGTGCTGAAACATATATACAATCACTGCAGCTTTTTTTATCAGGCAACATAAAGACTCTGAACCTTTCCAACTCCAGAAAGGAGTGAGAAAAGGTGATATCGGCTCAAACAAACTCTTTACAGCCTGCCTCGGGATGATCTTTTGTAGGGTAGACTGGGCGAGTCAAGGGATTAAAATAAACGGTGAGTATTTGAGCATCCTCAGATTTGCAAACGACATTGCCCTTTTCAAAGAAAACCTGCACAACATCCAATACTAATAGAAGAATTAAATGAAAAAAACAAGGATGTTGGCCAGCAGATTGACTTCAGCAAGACGAAGATCATGTGCAACAACAACATTGGAGATAAAAGCACTGAGATCGAAATCGAAGACACAGAACTGGAGAAAGTAGATCACTATATCTACCTAGGACAATGAATCTCCATGAGACCCTCAAAAGAAGAAGAAATCAAGCGAAGAATCACACTAGGATCGCAAGCCTCTGGCAGAGCAAGCTCAACCTTCAAAAATGAAAATATCCCGTTAATCCTAAAAAGAAGGGTGTGTATCCTCCCAATAGTCACTTATGGAGCTGAAACTTGGAATTCAACCAAGAGACAGATCCAAAAATTGAGAACTATGCAACGTGCACATGAAATGAATTATACTGGGCCTCACAAAGGGAGTCCACAAAACAGCATAGTAGATCAGAGACATCATAGCATGCATTAAAAAGCTTAAATAGCAGTGAGTTGGCACAGTCTGCACGAATGGTGGACAACCAAAGGAGAAACGAGCTAGATGAATTTAGAAAGTACTGGCTTTGCGACACCCATGATAGAGACGTGTTGCAAATCCTGGGGAAGGTCTATGTCCAACGACGGACGTTGAAAGACCGATGATGATGACGAACAAAAGAAGCATTTACTGGTGACCGCGTCTTGGTACGTGTGACAACATATTTAATTTACAAGGTTTTAGGTTGGTCCCTCTCACGTTAAACGATGGAAAGGCAGAGAAATGGGATTTGTTTTTAAATCATCAACTACTTTTATGTCATTAATGGTGTGATGTCCTACAATAATTAACGTAAGGTGACACTTCTCTATCGTGGGCGTTGCGAAACCAGTATTTTCTCAATCTGTCGTTTATCTCTTAATCTTATATTCTACCTACATTGTTTACGCATATGATCGGTAGGGATCCATGTCGTGAGTCGTGATGTCCATCATTTGTTTATTATTCTTGCAGCATGGTCAGCTCATTTTTATAGATTCTATGATGTCCATGACTCGTGTTTTCTTCCATGTATCCTACAGAAAAACCAGCATAACCCCCAACTAATGCTGGATGAACTAAATGAAGAAAGCAAAAGAGTTGTCCTACGCATGAACTTCAGTGAAAAACAGAAATCATGTGCAACAATCAATTGGAGAATAAGGACATATTGTCAAAAACGAAGATGTAATTGTGGAAAGTAGTCCACTGTATCTACCTAAGACAACGAATCTCCATGAAACCCATGGGAGAGTAAGAAATCAAGCAAAAAATCAACCAATGATGGCAAGCCTTCGATACAGCGAGCTTTATCTTCAAAAACAATTTGATCCCAATATTCACAAAAAATGGGAGTATATAACCAATACATTCTCCCAATTGTCATTTCTGTAACTGACAAATGGAAGTTAACCGAGTGACTGACATGTAATTTGAGAAGCATGCAGCGTGTGCATGAGAGAATCATGCTCAACCTCACATGGAGAAATCAGAAGACAGCAAAAAAAAAAAAGCAAACAAACAATCGATATAGTTATAAGCACTAAAAATGAGAAGCAATATGAAATTTAAGCTGAGTTTCAACTGGATATTACCGTACAATGTAGTTCGTCTGATGTTTTTCTATGGAAGTAAAATTGAATGGGATATTGTTAACCTTTCAATATTACAAAGATGAGACAGTGGTTGGGGGGCAGGGAACGGATCATGAACTTTTAGAACAAGCATTAAGAGTTTGGAAGGTGCCTGATTAAAGGAACCTGCCATGAAGTGCATTCTTTGGCATATTTGGCTCCTTCAAAGACATAATACTGATTCAGGTGTTAAAAACCTTTCGAACCGGTAATAAGATTCCACCATTTTAGCTGTTTCGTTGACAGCTGAGTTAATGTGAGAGTCCCATTTCAAATCAGGTGTGAATTTCAAATCCAGTGGTTTATCCAGGTAGATGAAATCGTCCAGAATGGAGCCATCTTTCGAGATGGATAGAAAGTCAGGTTTTGTGCATTGATGATGAAAAGATACGAGATTATTTTTGGAAAGGTTAAATTTAATGAACCATTTCATACATCATCTAACAACCACAGTGAGTTCTCTGGAGAGATATGATGCTTCATGCATCTAGAAATAAGACCATAAATTGCGCTGGCATATAAGTCTATAAAGGCTTTAATAACATGGTGTGGAAGATCATTCATGCAGAAAAATGAAAGGGAAGCCCTGAGATGGATCCTCGAAGCATATGTGCAATAATTCGGTGGAGATCAGCAGACTAGTCATTTACTAAAACCTTTAGACTCTCCCTGATAGGGAAGATTGTGGAATATAGCTATAAGCCATACCTAGTCAAATGTCTTGAACCACTGACACAGGCATCAATGCTATTATCAGATGTACCACGAACCCTATGAATAATGACAGTATATTGGTCGTGGACATGGAAGTTCGAAAGTCATACTGAGCAATACAGCGAAGTTGAGATTATTCAGATAGGGATGATATGTCTGCTCAAGGTTGATTGATAAAATTTGCTCATTATATTCAATAAACTTATTTTCCCGTATTGTGTTGGAGAGGAGCGCTAGCCGATGCCTTCAAAGTCTGGACGATCAGAATATAAGTTCCATGAGCAAAGAAACCATTTAACTTTTACATGACAGGTGGCTAGCTTTGATAATATTGCTGATATTTCAGATGATATCTTTTTTCTAAGCTGTGAAATAGTTTATTGAATCAAATCACAAATATGTTTGATTACCACTTTGAAAATTTGGAATCAAGAACAAGGCAGTCAGTAAGGATTGGGAACACTGTCCACGAATGGTTCAGCTCATCGAGTTTAAAGTTTGCAGAATTCTTTGCAAACTCCTCTGCCTTGTCCAGGTCAATTGATGAAGTCAGGAATGAGAAATTTACCGATGTTTAGAACTGTACTAGTGATTCCCTAAGGTTTGTGTGAACACAGCTTCTCTTGGTCAATTCTAGCTTCAACAAATCCTGCATAACACGCCTTGGCAGTCTTTAACACTGTATATGGTTGAAGACATCATGTGTGGACATGAATGTGGTGAAATTGGTGATTACATCGAGCAACAGCAACAGCGCATTTTAACGTATAGTAAAGTTGAATATTCGGCTTTTGTTGGAATTTTAAAGTTAGATATTATTTTGATTCCAGCTAAAACCCAGTCCTCAGTAAGGGAATATCCAATGTCCTGCATCTAAAGAAATAATCCAACAGGAAAGAAATACTTTGACCAAACCATTTCTGAGTACCTGAGAGCGGTTCAATATAAAGGGGTTCTTAGCACTGCAAATTTATAATAAGAGGGACCTTACAGTGGCCGGATTTGACCGCAGTTGACCAGGATACTGCTCATTGCTTATACACATAAAGACCTTGAGGCAAATCACTGTTCAGACAAAAGGCAAATGTTTGAGTCTTGCAGGATATTCCCTGATCAGTTGTGAGGGATGTTGCTAAACAACGAATCAGAGTTTTGTAATGCAAGGCTGCAGCAGACAAGAATCCTGAAAAGACGATTGGATAGTTTCAGATGTGGTCAGACACATTGATAGATGGGTCAATCCGATGAATGCATCCATGTTTGGTTAGCAATGCTATGTGACCTTCCAGAATGGGAGACAAGTGGAAAAAAAACATCAGAAATACCAGTGACTTATAAAGTTAGCATTGTTTACATATTCGGTGATATGTATCATCCGGAAGGTAGTCAGGTGTTTGCTTGGACGAATCGTAGTGAAGGCACCAGAGAGCTGTGTACTTATCAAGGATACTATTATTTGTCTCATCTGACCATTGCCCTTGACCCTATAAATTGAAAAGCAACTCTAACGAAACACTTCTTCGAAGAGTGAAACGTGGTCAGCTTCCTTTCAACTTTTTGCCGTAACAATTCTGGGTATGGCTCTTTGGAAAGACTCTTGGAGTATAAAACACAGTTGTGGTGCTCAACGCATACGAGTTGGATTCTGTTATGAATTGTGATGGATATATACAGGATGGAAGAGGCTGGTTGAGCGTTGCTACTTATCACACACGTACGGTTGATGAACTAGTTGAGGAGCTACCTGACTAAGATCAGTAACGAAGCTAATCTCATTAACTTTATAGTCTATGAATGGGAGAAGACCGAGTACAGATTAAAACTACGATGGGAAATTATGTATGTACCTGTGAATGACGAATGTTACCGATCACATATTTAAACAAAGTCAACATGAAAGAGCAGATAACTGCCATCATATTGAATGATATCCCAGAAAATTGATTAAAAAATGGTTATCGTAAGAGAGTCCATTGTTTCAAATGATAGGTAGGAGACATTCCTCTCCGCAAAATTGTCAACTCCAGGTGAATGAGTCAATACTTACGGGAAAATAACTAATAAAATCACACTGGTTTATATGTGAGTGAATTTCTGACTAGTATTTATTTTCCAAATGTCTGTTACTTCTTTTTTGCAACGAAAAAACCACCATCTTCGACGGCCGTTAGTTAGCTACGTGGATTGTAAATAAAGAATAAGCCAGCGTTTACACTTGAAAAAGCATCCCGTATCCACCCCAAAAAACAAGATGAAAGAAATGCTAAACTGAATTGATAATAACTACGTCTTGGTCGTTCTTAACTATGGTCTTTTACTTTTAATTGATCACCTCATCGATAATTCATTTATCTATTTTCACATTCCACCAGCCCGACTTCCTCATTTTTGCCGGTTCCATTTCTTTCTCCACGCTCCTTCCCTTCCGCATTCTCAATCAAGCTTCATTTAACTCCATTTTCTCCTCTTCCGACTCTCTGATCATTTCGTCCATTTATCTCCTTCTTCCCCAACTTTTCTCCTCTCTAATTTACTTCGTCTTTAACGCCTACCCTTGCCACAACACCAACAGCATCATTTTCATTAATTGATTATCTTCAGCGAGCCGTCTGATTTGCAGTCTTATCAACACCGAGTTTGATATTAGCGATTTTGATTAATCATCCAATATTGTTCTGTGATAATTTCGCCACAGGACTTCGAGTCCGGGTCATGTGATCATTGCAGGATATCGCCAAGATGTCTGAATGGAATAGGATTTGCTGATAAAATAGAATTCAAAAGGAAAAAAAAATCGGATAAAGAAAAGAGTCATGATCTTTGGACTTCCGGTTCAGGCTAAGACAAAATGCCACACATCCAGCGAGCAATGAAACCTGTGATAACGTAGCATTGGTTCAAAAGTATTTAGATAATATTGGGGGGGGGCGATTCTGTCAGTAATTATTCAATTTTAATCCCCTTCGGTTTTTTTTTCAAACATTTTCATTTTCAAATTAACCTGTCAGATTTATTCATAATAAAAGAAAGAGCGGGTCTCACAATTTTTTTTCTGATTATGTAGATTTCAGTTCATTTTGTAATTAACTGTATTTCTTTCATCGTAGAATTCTCCCAGCTTATATTTTTTCAATATATTCAAATATTCATCTTCGTACCCTGAAAACGCACACCCTCACCTGCTCAAGCATGCACAAATACACACATTAACACATACACACTGACACACACATGCAAACACACATTCATTTATATTTATATTTATAATTTGAGCTAATGGGAGTGAGACGGACTCAGGAATGAAAGATTATGGATTAGGTTCATTTATCCGTATATGTTTTTACTGATAGTCTACAGGTGTTTCGAGAGGTATTCCCATCTTCAGTAGCAGTAGTAGTAGTAGTAGTAGTAGTAGTAGTAGTGTGTGTGTGTGTGTGTGTACCTTTTAGAGGTCATAAGTTTGTTGTCGAACAAAAGTCAACCGTCAGGATATATATATATATATATATATATATATATATATATATATATATATATATATATATATATATATATATATATATATAGTCATATATGCAACCTTGATAATCACATATTCCTGATTCTGATCTATTGAACACACATGCACTCACACACACGTACATACCTTTGCGTAGTGGTACAAAATTAGGTTTAGGCGATTGATCCGACGGTTGACACTACTATTAGTCAGTATTCCACTTGGCCTGATTTGGCATGGATTGTTTTGTTTTATGTAAATTATCGTCAGGGTTGAAACCTGATTATTATTAATATTATTATTATTATTATTATTATTATTATTATTATTATTATTATTATTATTATAATTGTTGTTGTTGTTGTATTTTGTCAGGTGCATAAATCTAATATTTCACAATTTCAGGATTGAATTTAAAGGTAATGGGAAGAAAAAGAGAGATGAAATGATGTCAACTCAGGTCCACTTGTTTCTTACAGTTTGCAGATCCTGTTTACAGGAAATGCTAAGATATGGGACACGTAGTTTCGGAATAATATTGAATTCATAAATGAATTTTGTTTTGTTTAGCTTTTAGATTTTGACGAAGCGAGGGGATTCGACTTTAGCCCAGAAAAGCTGGATTTCCTGGTGCTTGCAAGCATTCATGTCGATTTTCACGATAGTTGATATGGAAAAAACAATGGTCGTGTGAGAATTTTTTTCTGGAGCAAACACCAGCTGAAAATGTTGTGATGATTCTAGGAGCTTTCAAAGTAGAACTTCTTCGTTAAGCACAATGATATGAGTTGCAACCATGGTTTTAAACGTGATGATAAGTCACATTATCATCAACAATGATCATGCCAACCTCAAACAAGTTGAATTTTTTCATTGCCGCACAGGTCAATAGATATCTGATAAACCATACTTTTATTTTAAATTTGAGAGCCTTTCTGCAAAATCCATGTCTCATTTGTTTATAGCATATTAACGAAAATTGAATGTGTATCATGATTTCTGGGAGCAAGTTTGAAACAAAATGCATTATTTATGGATTATGATTTATAGCAATTTGCATTCAGTTAATTTCAATTTCATTCGATTTTTCAAAACTTTCGTATATTTTTCCTTCATTTCAGGATCTTTCACGCTTAGCTTCACCTTGATTTTATATGAATCCCCATTAGTGTATACTGATTCAAAAAAATGTATCTCAATTCAACCATGAAGGGTCGAATAAGCACTCTTCATACGCTAAGTGGTTCCAGTTTGGTGTAGAATATTTCCCTTCGTTATTTCTTGCTATTAATTTGAATACTACATCTTATAATTTTGCAGATGGCTTCTTGATTCAGTACTTGAATATCTTTGACAGTGTTGGTTTTGTCTGTTAAGATGTTGTTGATTTCATTTTTCGTTTCGTGGTTGAGTCCTCTCGTGGCCTATTCTCTATTTTTTCTTCATTCCTGAAAAAAAAATAGGTGTTCATTATTTCAAACCAATTTGTTGTAGCGAAATCAACAAAACCTGCCGGTCTTTTCTTCCGTATTTTGTATCCGAAATTGTCGACGCAACTTTCATTAACTTGTCATACTTTAACATTCACACTAGTCCTGGGGAATAATCGTAAGATATTGATATTTTCCCTATTTTTTTTTTCCGAACCGTCGACAAACAAAAGTTTATAATTTACTTAGGTTGATCCATTCGAATTTATTCTTACTTCATTTTTTTTTAAATTATCAAATTTTACAGATTTGCTTTTATCCACAGAATTCAATTGTACCTCATACCGGCTCAAATCGCTTATAAATATTATACAATTTTTCCGAAACTGTATATATCTATACCTCTATCTATCTATCTATCTATCTATCTATCTATCTATATATATATATATATATATATATATATATATATATATATATATATATTCTTTGATTTATCAATTTTAAATGTTCCAAGTATTTTGATTTTTTTTCTATTTTATATACTTTAATGATTTATCTCTCAATCTGCCTCTTGTTTTGATTTAACGTTTTTTTGTTATCATTTTGTGGTTCTCTAGGAATATTTTTTTATTTCAACGATTTTGTATTGTTTTTATGAAGCACTACTGTCTCTATTTCAGCTTTTAAAATGTATGGGTTTCCAATTACAATTATATGTCTACTTTCGAAAGTGCAGCCTGTCGGAAACAACTAAATGGAAAATTTATGTAAAACGTCTTTGAAACGGTTTTTCATTCGCAACTTGAATAATTATGTCTAAAGCTTCTCATCTTTATACGTTGCGTCTTTCTTCATTGTATTAATCAGGAATAGAATCTTTATTCATTGCTACAAGATTTTCTCTCAACGACTCTGAATTTCATTGCATTTTCCCAGAAAGCGGTATGATAAGTTATGGTAGATATTATTAAACGCATCAGCTTTTATTTACTTCTTCTTAGCGGGATGACGTGCTTTTGGTTCAAAATAAAATACTAAACCATAAATACTGATACGCACGTATAAAAATCAAAATTAATGATAAAGCAACCGTTGGGTTTTGCTACAGAAAGCACCTCTCCACGTTCGTCAAAGCAAGCTTATTGATCAAAACAACTTGCATAACCGCCCACTTATATTTGATATTGTGGTCGACAACGGCAAGGTATCAAAGAGGCCTGCCCATACCAATAAGCAAATTGGAAATGTCACCCACTTCTCCAAAGTGAATGATCCTCGGAGTCAGAAAGGCTTTCCACAAATGTCAGTATGGGTCATATTTTGAATGAGCACGCCTTTCATGGTTATTTGTGAGTTCTTAGTTGGTCATTTGAAGTCAAGCAGAAAAAAAGGAGATCAACTGCAATAGCCTTAATTACTCGAGAAAACGTTTCAAATCTTTATTTGGAGGTGTAAAATATGATAAAAAAATGAAACTCCCGTACGTTGACAGGCAGTTGAACCCATGATAATGCGTGAATATGCCAGGGATGTGAATTAAACAGCTGAAAGTATTAGGAACAGTGGTTGACAGTTTATATTTAAGGTGGATAATGCTGGAGCAGTGATGCAACAATTACTGGCAATTGATGAAGGTTTTAGTTAGGCTTGGATCTCAACACCTTTGAAAATGTATGAAGATGATTCAAAAAAAATTTTGAAGGTTGGGACAATTTAATTTGGGATCTCGAAAAAGCTAAATTAACATCAATGATTGATATGCCCGATTCGATCCAACATCGTTTGGTTCAAGTCATGGCAGATCTGATTCTATGATTATTCAACAGTTCTGGTAATGCTACAAAGTATTGACAATAGACAATTTTGACTAAATCCTGTGAAGTTAGAAAACAACAACAAAACGATAAAACTCGACTGAAGATGTTTATGTCACTTGTTAACTTTGATTCAAAAAGAAGCATGTTTCAATTTTTTTATTGAATAAAAAAATCCGTCATGTTACGGATGTGTATACATTATGGTCAGGTCAAATGCTCTTATGAATCATTTAAGAAATCAAAACAATGGATTACTTGGATATTTCAGCGTTGGGG
This sequence comes from Thysanoteuthis rhombus, assembly GCA_963457665.1. Taxonomy (NCBI): domain Eukaryota; kingdom Metazoa; phylum Mollusca; class Cephalopoda; order Oegopsida; family Thysanoteuthidae; genus Thysanoteuthis; species Thysanoteuthis major. Next base: position 19,513,475 of record OY735203.1, on the reverse strand, counting down.
GTTGAAATCATTGCCTGAGTTTTAGGAAGCAGTGTACCTGCATGCATCAATGCAATGAAGGGTGCACACAAATGAACTCCTCTCTGGGAAATCGTAAACACACACACACATACACACCCACCCACCCACACACACACACATATATATATATATGTGTGTGTGTGTGTGTGAGTGTATTTGACTCTGTGTGTGTGTGCAAACACGCACACATTTATATTTCTGTACACGTGCTTAAACATGTATGATATGTATGTATGTATAGACATATGTATATGTGGGTGGGTGTAAACACACACACACACACACAATTTAAAAATGGAGAGAAAAAAAACAATGTCAAAAGTTGTTAACAAAAGGTGCTCAGAAAGTCAGTATGTTTTACACTGAAATTATAACCATATTTATCTTAAAAAGATCTTCCACCATAGTTTCCATGCAATATGGATCAAATATAATCATATCTCGAATCATGATGTCCTTTTAATATAGTTGTTAGCTCGGACTGATATTGAGTCTCAGTTATTTTGGTTACAAATAATAACTGGTTATTCGACGTTGTGATGGAGGAATTGTAATCAACACTTATCCTAATAGAAACTTCTCAAAGCTACAGGTAGGTTGAAAGTAACAAAGTTGACCCAATCCCACTAAATTATTCTAGATTTTAAATTGACTTTAAAGGGCATTGTTATTTCATCTTTGGATCAAGATACCTTTAAACACAAATTGGAAGCTCTAAGGCTTTGATTTAAAAATGCCAGGATTTACAAAAACCTACGATTGGTAAAGACGTCACCAAACGTATCATATTCTACCCTATGTTCACACTGGAGTCAATTTATCCTTATACGCAAATTTTGAGCTTCTAGTTGGCTGATAAAAACTGAAGATACAAACAAACAAAAAGAGAAATACTCCTCATTTTTATAAAATCATACAAGTATATATACATATTAAATTCTCATCCATAATAACTTACAGACTTGAACTCTTAAATCAAGGCAGCTAGATGGAGATTCGGAAAGATAGTGAGCAATTCAAAAAATGTCTGTTGTCACTGACCACCACCCCTCCAACACACACAATCAATAAAATAAGTTTTCTATTTGGAACTTATTTTATCGCACATAGGAAAGAGAATAAACAGTTTAGAAATACATGCAGGAAAAAAGCATATCCTCCTTTGTTCCCTCACTTACGTAAGCTGATAAGTATTTCATATATCAGGAGAGAATCATGAGATAAAGAGGGAGAGAGAGACAGAGGGAGAGAAAGAGGTTTTAAAGAAGGAACATGATGCTGACAGAATTACTGATCTCATTCTAAGTAAAAAAAATAATGAATAAATAAAATGAAAACAACGCAAAATAACTGGAAGACCACGGAATAAAATTGACAAAGAAAGAAGGCAAAAAAGGAAAGAAGAAAGAAAGAGAGGAAGACAAAGAGGAAGTTGAATGGGGAAGAAAAAAAGGAAATAGATACAAAAAAAGAAAAAAAAGAAACAAGATGAAAAAAATCCCTCAAGTAATATAAAAAAGGCGAGAAGAATAAACGCATAGGGAGGCAAAAATAAAAAAAGGAAGAAAGGAAGAAAGAAAGAAAGAGAAGCAAAAAAAAAAAATGAAAAAAAGAAATGGAAAGAGAAAAAAAGCGAGGAGGATAGAAACAGCCAAGAGGGAAAGAAAACAAAGAACTCTCTTACGTAAAGAGCAAAAAGAGATAAAAAAAAGTGCGGAAAGAGATGGGAAAAGCAAACACCGAAAGAAGAAAGGGGAAAATGGGGGGAAAAGAAAGGATGAAGGACAATATGATTACAAAAAAACAATAGCAGGGGAAAAATATTTCAATAAGTGTACTGAGTACAAATTACAAAAGAAAAAAAATACTGAAAAATGAGAAAATTCATTAAAGAAATAGACTAAAAACAAAGAAAAAAAAGAATTAAATTCAAAGAATGCACGAAAGAAACAGACAGGAATATTAAAAGCTTGGGTCATAAGCAAAGGGATTAATACATCGAATCGTTCAATTTGACTGCAAATGTTTATGCAGCGTGAGTATAAATCTGACATCATTGGCGTTTTCTAAACATTCAATGTCTCACTGTGCCCAGCCTCACCCGTCCTACCACCATTTAGACGAATACAAAACTAAAACACACGTTTGTGGCTTAAGCGAGCGGAAACAGAGAAAGTAGGTGTGAGAGGAGAGGCGTTTGGTTGGCCAGGATTTTATAGTAAAAGCCCGGATTATATTTTGTACGAATGTGAACTAGCGACCCACTCTGCCTGGTACTGGTCTTCTGAACAGTGTTATGGAAATGGTATATTCGACAATATAATTTCTGTCTAGAAAGTATGTAGCCATTTTAAACATCTGGAAAACACTTAGTGCAGTCTTGATATAACATGATAAGTTATCAGAAGGGACCTTAAACTCTTGCATGAACAGATATTTCCTGTATCGGGTAACAGTTGGTAAAGAAAAAAACAACAACACCTAATAAGCTTGTATAATATGGCTGTCACAGTTACAGAGCCTACTTATTATTATCATCTTGTGCCAGAATTTTTGGCAAACCATTACCTCACCCGAAGATTCTCCATCCGATTTGTCACTCGATGACTGTTAGCTTTCCCCAGAGTTAAAATGGGTTATCGAAAAGATTAAGGAGAAAATAGTGAGGCAGCTTAAGACGGTGGTATTGAATCTTTCATACATTCTGGACAGACTCTTCATAAGTATACAATCCAAATAGATTCCTTGATAGTTTTCCCAACCCTAAATATATTTGCACTCACTCAATACTCTATTGGACATATTCTTTGCTGCTCCTAAGTAGATATCACTATTGAAAACTTGTGATCGTGCTGTTAACATGAATATTCCTGTTAATATCGATACAGACGACCTTGACGCTTATGAGTACAAGGTGTGTATAAGGAGATTAGAGGAAAGATATCGTAATATTGTCATCTGTTCAGTTAATTTCAAATCTGACATAATTGAATTACCTTTTCATTTCCAGACTATGGAACATGACTGGAAAGTTGTGAATACAACAAAGAAATATATCATTTTCATCTGGCATTCTCTCACCGTAGCGGAAAATCGATGTCTTGTGGCATCGTGAGATATAGCAGTAGCGGTTTTGTTTAGTTGCGATTGTGTGTCGGTCTTGAAACCAAAACTGACTCAAAAATTATAATTGGACAAGTACTCTCTTTGTTGTGAAGCTCTTTTCCGTAGCAGTCTGTGAATGTATTTTTTCAAACATCCGTCGAAGCTTGGTTGCCTGTAGGGCCCGTAAGTAAAATAATGTTAGAAAAAATGGTTTTAGGCTACATTCATTTCAATTTTCAAAAACGTCATGCCTGCTCTCGGAGATTCAATGACTTGATGTATACACACACACACACACACACACACACACACACACACACACACACACACATATATATATATATATATATATATATATATATATATATATATATATATATATATATATATCAGCATCCACGTTTTGGATGTTGTCTAGAACATTAATTTGTTCTCATTTTTTATTCTATTGAGAAAACATTTATTTAATTGATTCGTAGGAATGCTAATGGGCTGAATATTATTCTTAACAACAAATCTCTATGTAGGGCACCATAGTCTTTAGAAAGTATTCACCCATGCATCTCACACACATATCTGAGCGTCCCTCCTATTTTTCAGAACAGTCCACGAGACAGTCTTTCGTGATCACTATCAGCTGCTTTTTGCGTTTTCCTTCATATCGTCCACGGTTCTGAAATTTTCCTTTCAACTGCCTCTTCAGATCCGTTAAAGGGCAAAAGTCCCATAGGACCGAATCAGAACATAATGCAGGGATGACAGAGTGTAGTAATACCATAGTTTGCTAATATTCACTGTAAGTCAGGTGAGGGTTGGGCAGACCTGTCCATTTTGAATGCAGCCTTCATATGGTTCACAAACTCAATCTGCCAACCCAATCACCTCTTCTGACTGGTTACTAAGCTATATCGTAATTGTATCACATATTTTCGAGGTATTAAGCTTCATTGTATCCTTTCCGGACAGACATCTAAGATGCAACCCGTAGTGGTTCCAGTTGAAGAACATGAATCTAACGGCCAGTAATGAACTGTCACTATTAAAAAAAAATGTTTCATTGGTCAAATAATCTGCTATGTGTATCCGAAATGTGAAAAAAAGTTGGTAACATGGACATCTGTATGTATACACATGTAAGTGCATGTAGGATTGCCAAGGTTCAAATTAGTTTGGCACAGGTTTTGAGACAATATCAAGCTCATTGAAAATTTTTCAAAAATCGGTTATTACGAGTAATTCTTTAAGCATGATAATTGGTTATGATGAGTCCATGAGTACAGCAAAGACATTTGAAGTGTTTGAATCAGCTTCTGACTCAAGGAATAGTTATAACTTATAAAGGGATGTCCCCTGCTCAGTAAAATTGCATTAGAACACCAGTTTTGAAAGTTCAACGAAATTTGACAACGTTCAGTCCAACTAGCACCTCGATAAGTTACTGTCTGGGAATACTAAGTGTGCTTTGTCAAACAAAAGACATGTAATGAATTACTTTGTGCTATTAGTGAAAGGTTCACTTCTCATCGACGTTGAGGGGTTGGAATAGGGCTAACAACTCCGTAACAAAGAACAGCCGATTAAAGAAACAAGGTGACTTGTTGATGGCCTCTGAATCTCATGGAATCAAGGGCTAAACTAACTCACCAAAGATATATTTATCATAGAACTCTTTTCTTTCAGCCTCAATTCGATTCAAAGCTGAACTTGAATTACTCAATTTCTGCAATCTGTTTGATTTAAACAAACCTTGTTGATATCTATTACGTTTCACTTGATATTTGGTGAATTTTTAAATCTCAATTTCTATCTTAACTATCGAATTCGATGGCTTATATCATCTTCACTTTTTTTTCCATTTAAACTACATGTAAAATATCAAATATCTGTTTATAAGACTATCCTAATTAAAAAAGAGAGCTTGTTTGTTTTTTTTCTTTTAATTTCCAGAAATAAGAGAATTAAATATTGATGATGGGGAAAATACAATCTCTCCCATAGGATTATTCTATTTGGAAACACCTGCACACTGATGATTTGTTTTGAGATCCTAGCGGCACCATAATTCTGGTCATAGCGAATGTCATCATATTTAAGGTGTTTTATCAGTAAAGAAGAAAAAGGCAAATAATGTGTAAAAAGAGAGAGATGCAAGAATAAGAAGGACAACAGCAAAATATCAGTGAGGATTGAAAATTAAAAAAAACAGAAAACATTTATAAAAGAGGTCAAAATTACACTTGTCTAAAATGTTTTCTATCAAAAAGGGGATAGTTATTTAAATTAGATTGAAAAAACCTTGAAAATAAAAACATGGTTCGTTAACATTGAAAATATTTAATTACGTAAAGAAAAGAAAAAAACATTTTAATAGTTTTGCAAGGATGCAGCTCAGAATAAACAAACTACAATGAATCCCAGTGTGGTTGTTTCCAACGAGTTAACTCGGCATCTCTTAAGAAAATATTTGATGCCAAATCTTAGAAAATACGAAAAGAAAAAATAAGGCAAGTATAGTTTTAAAGGAGATATCAGAGAGATAACTGAGGGAAAAAAACAGACAAATACATTAAAAGAGATAAGATTAGAGAAAGAAAATGATGAAAATAAAGCGTTTTATAATTATAAGAAAAGGGTCAGCGGTGGAACTAAACAATGAATTCATGTAAAACTGATGAAGTGCAAGAAAAGGAAAATATTGAATCAAAATTAAGATAATTAAGTAAGATGGAAGCTACATTCATTCATTTCTTATCGATCGCAGCCAAGCAAGTCAGTGTCCAGTGGGAGTTGTGGTGTGTGGGGAATCACCTTGCATTATTCAGCTAGGGATATTAATGGGATCGCTACTTGAGTCTCATTACATGATCCCATGTATATTACAGCAGCGAGTCAACCCATTTGGTCACTCATATAGGTCCTGATCAGGTTGGACGTTGTTTAACTCATTATGCTACAGCTGGTTCGTCTTATGTGATTCGATTGTAACGGAAACAATTTGAAATTGATGCAAATCAAAATAAACGAATGATAAGAAAAATATTCGAAGAGTTTCAAAGGGGAATAAACCAGATGTAAAGAAAGCAGGAATGTGAAGAATGAGTACAAACATGGAAATGATGATCAGACACAAGATAAATAAATGAAAAATGAAAAAAAAATTCTCAGAAAATGAGAAGAATTAAATTCAGTTGTATAAGATAAACAACAATAAGAGACTGATACATACAGAGGACGGTAATGGGAAGACATGTGACAAACACTTGAATGATGAGGGTGAGACCAAATATATAACGAATGAGCGTTGCAGAATGATAGGAAAGAATAAAAGGAATGACAAGAACCTAAAGAAAAAGAGAAGAGATGACTGGTAAAATGATCAGAAGATAACATTGCAAGGGTGTAAGACGGGAAAGTTTCATCAGTGAGAAGGAAAACCATAATTGAAGATATTGATAATTGGTGCAAGAAAATAACGCAGAAGTAACAGATAAAAAAAAATTGCAGATGAGGATCCAGATAATGTTGGACTGTTACCATTAACGAAACTAATGGCTCTATCTCGGCTTCATCTAATGGATTCTGAATGAGAAAACCGATGCAGCAATTTTTTTTTCTAAAATTCTGAACCCATTCTACTCAACTCTTATTGTAACATATCGATATTCGATGTTAGTGATAACAATTGAAAAGGTTTTCAACAAATGGATTTAAAAGAAAGGATAAACATGTTTTTCCATTTTAATGCAGATATCTTTTCACAAGTATTTTTATGAAAATGTGTTAATAAGCGATCACACTTATCTTAAAATACATTATCAGTAAATGCAGAAACTCATTTCCTAGTGAGTAGATTTAAAAAATGAGTTTCTCCAGGTGAAGGAACTATATTTTCACGTTTTACTTTACTAAGAATCAAAAGATGATGATCCTGATAAGTACTCACCACAATATTTTCCTTTCTAAGGTGATGATATGAAAGTATTCAATGGAGTACCCTCTGATTTGTTTTATCAGACAACTAAATTGTGTTGTTCGATCACATAAGTTAAACAAAGTTGAGCCTGGATAGTATTTAAATGTCGGATCAACTGCGTAAACCAGGCGCCGTAAGCAACTACAGATAATGTAAATATCATTTTTTATCCTCAGAGTTGACCAACGAACTCTCTGACTTGACTGACGACGGGGAACGAATTAATACCTCATCACCACTTAATACGAATGAGGAAAAGTTACAGTCGATCTAATCACTTTTGAGATAGACTTTTCATTCGAGCTCATGTTCCTACTCTTTTATGCTCTTATTCTCATTCTTCTTTTTGCAAACGTACAAACGTAGTTTGTTAAGATGTTTTGACTTTGTGTCCTTTTCAAAAATTCTGTTTAAGCTTCAGCAGTCATTGATAATGATACTAAAACATAAAGTCGTATAGAGTTGTATTATCTAACAACTATGAGTTCTCTGCAAATATCTGAGTGAAATACAACTACTTCTTACTTTTAACTCTAAATAATTTAAAAAAACTATTTTAGAGGGCCTTATCAAATTTTTCTGTTAGTGTCATGATATGGTTAGGGTTTGATGGAAGCTTGATATAGGTTCCGTCATCAGCTTTTCCACTTTTCTGATTCCAACATCAGTTTTCATATTTGGGCCTGTATGTGGATGAAGATTTTCCCGTGGTCAACCTAAACTTACAAATAAAGAAATGGGTACCTGGAATCCCTCGGAACCTCATACTGTTTCACATTTTGCATACTAGGCGAGATACCATTTTTACTGTGTTTCTTACGACCATTACTGCCCAAGTCGTCTCTAGGGATCTATGTTGTGAGTCGTGATGTCCATCAGTTGTCTTTCATTCTTACAATATGACCACCTCATTGCTATTTGAATTTTCTAATGGATTCTATTATCTCTCGGACCCCCGTTTTCTTCCAGATAGATTGTTTTATCTTTTGATTTCCCCATGTGAGGTTGAGCATAATTCCCTCATGCACACGTTGCATGCTTCTCAGTTTGCAGGTTTGTCTCTTAGTTAGGTTACATGTGTCAGCTCCATAAGTGACTTTTGAGAAGATGCATTAGTAGTACTAAAAGATTACATTTCAATTTCAACATTGTAATTCTAAAACTCGGTCGAACAGTATTGTGTCCTTCCCGTATTCTTTGCAAATATTTTTATATCCTGTATTTACGAAATGTTGTTGAACTTTCACTTAGTGTTAGAGAATCGGTAATCATTACTGTTTAAACTGAGGTAAAAATAGCAGAAGGGACAGTTTTTACTTCCGACTTTTGCATTGAGCTCGCTTTGGTTCTCCTTACTAATTTGTCAATCATGAATATCTGGAGACCTTCGGCTACTCGTTTAAGTGGGATCATGTTATATGCTTATTCATAATGAACTCATCCAATTTCCACCATCCTGTCTTCCTTCCAAGAAAAAATCATCGGGTCAATATTGAGCAAGTAATCAGATCTTTTAGTTCTCTTTCTGTATACTGTCAGTAATAATGGCTTCAGTTTTTGTTTCAATAGAAAGAAATAGTCTATCTCCTAATCGCTCAGTCAAATATTTCCTGCATCAGTGCTAAAACATTATTGGTCTATAGTTTCAAGCCCGGTTTGCCTTTTCCGTGTCTTTCAAATGGGGTTCTTCAACTCCAAGGTCTTGCTTTTACTTAAAAAAACTTTAAAATTGTTGAATCAGTTCCTAAAGTAGAATAGGGAATATTTCCCGGACCAATATTTACTGATATCACCAGGTCCTGGTGCTCTCCAGTTGGCTTTTTAACCGATTTTTTTTTATCATCCAATTTTATTTCCCAATCCCTTCTTTCTACGTCTCAGAATTCTTTTCTATTGTTATTCATCCATATTTGTGATTCTTTGTGTCTCTTTCGACATCCCCATATGTCGTTCCATAATTTTCATGTGTATGTGGCGTCTGGTTTTATGTTTTGTTTTTCTTATCTTCATTCATTCAGCTTTTGGTAAAATTTCCTTTGTTGTTTTGGAAAGTCCGGTTTCTGTTTGTATTTTGCAAGCTTTTGTCTATATATGTTGAGTCTTGCTTCTTTAGCTAATCTTCTTTAGTGTATTTCTTCCACTGCAACGGGTATCCCTTTTAATCTTATCTTGTATTTGTCCCATAGTCTGGCTCGTGGTCTGTCCATGTGCGATGTGATTTTCAATAATACTTCGTCGCTCTATAACTAAAGGATATGTTTTCCTAAAAATTTCATCTCCCAGACATATTTTGTGTACTTGTTGTTTGGGGTTTCTTCCTGAGTCGTAAATATATATGTTACCGTGTTTGTACTAGCGTACACGAGGTTATTGATCCCCGTCATTAATTAATTTATTTATTTATGTATATATATACCTATTATGTATATATATATCTATATCTATCTATATATATATATATATATATATATATATATATATATATATATACATGTCGTAAGAGCCGATTAACTTGTTTACCTTTTGTAAACTTTGCCCTTAAGGGATGGTAGTGACTTCACTTCTGCCGCTATTTCTAAAGTCTGCTATGACAATACCTATTTCCTTTGGTTTTGAACTTGTGAAGAGAAAGTGATAAACGAATTACGTTCATACATGATGATTCGTCAGACTTTGTTCCAAACAAACATGAATACTCTTTACGATTCTTAACCTTGTTCATTCCTTTGATAGCAGCGATATGTGTAAAAATGGGAGATACGAAAGAAATTAGTCGAGAACAATCGCAATTCTACGCGCAAGCAAGCAGATTGTTTACCGTATGTCTTAGAAGAATGTGTCGGGCTGTTAGGCACGGTACATGATTTAAAGAGATCTTGGTAATTTTATCTTTCCATATTTTTTGTGAAAATAATTTATACATGGAAGAATATAAAACAAGTGAATCAATTTTACATTGTTTTCAAAAAAAATTCTTGGTCGTTTCAGTGTCTTCACAATGTTTCAGCTGTTTTTTTTTTCAGGTTATTGTCCGTTGCATTCTCCTCTGAGTAGGTATGTCCTCGATGAAAGATCTATTTTCCATTCTCGTGTTGGTAGGTATTGTCATAATAATGGCTTCTCTTTTCACTGTACTACAATATAGAAATTTGATGAACATGAACAACAATTAAACACAATGTCTTCTAAGCGTAGAGTTTTTCATTGATTGTTTTAATACCTCAGAAACTATCGTCATTCGAAATGGACTCTTACTGGGGAGTTCGAAAATTCTTGGCGTGTTTTATCTCTGTTGTCCCTCTGAGTTAATAAACGACTTGAAGTCGAAGAATAGAAAATATTACACTGATTGTCAGCTACGACTCCAGGTCCTCCATTATTGAGAAATCACGGCGAAACAATGATACGATGCACCACACAGCACTTACTTGCTACTTCCACCTCTCTTTGTATGACCATAGAACATTTTTGGTTCCGATCACATATTAGAATTGCTTGCAAGATGTATACCTAAGGAGTGAAAGAATCTAAAGAATGAAAGAATCTGCAGAATATAATTAATGCTCCTCCATTCAGGGTTGAACACTCTTTAAGGGAGGTAACTCATCCATTGTAAGCCTATGGAATGTTCTTCCATAGGAATAGAGCACTCTGGTGAATGAGGAGTTTCTGTGTAAATGAATATATCGCTCAAATTCAGCCTTACTGACCACCCAGTTCCGGAGTCCAGAGGTTGGATATCGGCCTCCGGGTCTGATGTGAGGGTTTCAATTCTGCCTCATGGTACTGGGTGATATAAAGTCTATAGCCACACTGAAGAGATATAATACATCGAAACAGCTGTCCATGGATGACACAACACACACACACACACACATATATATATATATATATATATATATATATATATATATATATATATATATATATATATATATATATGTTTATCGATAAGATACTTAAATTTTGTCATTAACATTGGTTAACGTTTGTTTGTCATTACCAATGATAGCTATAATAGATGAATGGGCTGGTAATGATGACTGATTTCATCATTGGCTCTCAGAGTCTAGGTCACAAAATCTGTTTTTGAAAGTTTAAGTCTACTCTGTCAAGTGCCATTTATTCAGAAAATAACAAATATAAGTAACTTGAAAAAGAGAATTGGCTCCGACCTTTCAGACACCGTGTTTTGAGAATATTTATCTACTGATTTGTATAACACCAATTAATGCTTATCACAGAGAAAAACTTTCATTTTCTGATAACTTTACACTTCATATATTTCCATATTCACCTCTTTATTCCACTCTGTCTTGGAATATTTCCAATTTTGGGTTTTTTTTTCTCTTGTTTTCAAGCCTTATACCTCTTCTATACTAGCGCTATCTATCATTCTGCCTACTCTCCGTGTCATTGCTACTCGTTCAAAAACCCAACAATAAAATCTCCTTGGCTTCAGCACCACCTTGAGCTTCTTATGCGAATTAATTGGAGACACTTGCTGTGTTTCACTTCCATTAACTGGTCTAAATGTGCACGATACGTTAAACCCAGACCGAAGGCCAAAAAGAAAAGGAAAAAAAAATCTTTACAGAGAGAACAAAAACTTCGGCGTGGTTCGAAGATTTAGATACTTTAGGGCTAATGGTCAACTACTGAAATGTAAAATGATTATTGCATTATTTAATTCGTTTCATGAAGAGTTTTAAATCATCATTATAAACGGTTTTACTACCATTTACCAACGTTCACACGAAGCAGCTGAAAAATTGGTATGAATACAAACAGCAGTATGAGAGTTATTAATAATGATTTACAGAGATGTATTTCTATACAATGACTAACCGGATTAGATAGCATAGGCGGATATAAAGTGAATGCAATTATTGATAAAACTAATTCGGTGAAAAAATATGAATAAGTAAATACAACGATGAGAAGAGGACGTTAGGAGCAATCAATATATACAATCGAGGAGAAAGAATGAACGAAAAATACAAACGGCTTCAGAAAGGCTTTAATACGCCACTTTCTATGACTGTTTGGTTATCACATCTACTTTTGTTACTTCTGTATCTGTTATCACTACCTTATGATAACAGTAGTGTTACATATGATAATCGACGGAGACGAAGAAGAAAAAGAAATTTCATAAAGCTACAATCACAATGCATCGTATGTATCGTAATCGCTGATAGCGATACATTCATAACATTACTAAGAGAACTGAAGTGAGTGCGCAACGTTTTTACTGACAACAAATGCTGTGAATAAGAACGAAAAAGACCACAGTAGTGACATCAAAGCAGCTGCAAGATGACCAAGTCAAACAAATTTGAAATGAAAACTGTATATGAGAGATAGAACAACAGGAAGTCTGGGGATAAGGAACATGACTCACCCACACTTATAACATGATGAACAACGTAGTTGAAATAGATCTGAACAAAATTCTGGACGGAAATTCTAGTCAAAGGCGGTAATTGAGCGTTGACATTCGAAGCAAATGGAAAAGATCCGTATAGAAACCCCAAAATGATCAATGCAGAAGAAGAGAAGGTGCCATTCCTTACGTTTGGGGAAGAGTAAGATAAGCAACTGATTAGGTCGATCAGCTTTAAAGCATACTAGAACCCATAATAAAACGAAGCTCAGCAATCTCAAATAAACTGCTGCAAAACTGGTAAGGACAAATTCAAGCAGGAGGACAAAAAATATTACTGACAAACATATCACTGATGGTCAGACCACAAGCCTGATTATAAGACAAATACAAGATGAGACAAAAAGGGATATCTGTTCCAGAGGAAGAATCATACCAAAAAGTATCAACTGAAAAGGCGAAACCATTGACAGAAGATTGTCTGACATAGATAGAACCACACTTTCCAAAATAAAACAAACAAAAAAAAAATCGGGAGAAATCTTACCCAGACCTGAATTAAAGAAGATAAAAAAATGTAAACACCACTGAATAATAACTCTTCCAGGGACGCATTGGAATGTATAGAGGAACACAAAAGCACCAAAATGGTTAAATGGAATAAAAAAAAATCAAGTGGGGTCACACAGGTAGGAGAAACGATGGAGCTGAATGCAACCACCTTGAGAACGTTTTCCGAAAAATAATTGGAAAGCACTGAGGCCCGATGGTGTCCACGGATATCGTTCTACAATATTTGTAACACTAAATGACGGAATAATTACAAACTTTGAAGTTGCCTCGAAAAAGTTGAAGTCTCAAAATGGATGGAATACCTAAAACACCATCTGACAGGACACTGGAAAGAGGAACCTGGCAAAAAAATACAGATCGATCACGTGGTGAACCTTTCGACTGGGCAGATAGAATATATTTTTCCTGGGAAAGAAAGACCCGAATCATAAGTACAGAAAGTATTAGAGAGAGAACCAAAGGCCTAAATGACTCAATCTACATTGACCAGATGATTTCTGAAAGAAACAAGGAATAAAAAAAAAAAAAAAAAAACTATTCGAAATAAGATCGATTCATCACACGGAATGATCCATTATAGCAACATACTCCAATGGCAAACTTTAGGAACAACTGCGAAGTAGACTTTACAGCCATGGAAAAAAATTAAAAGAAGCATGTATAAAGTAGCGGGGATTCTCCAGGGTGGGGGATTGTCTGTTCTCCCTTCTTTTTGTACTAATTATGATAACATAAAACATCACTTTGATATAGCAAAGATTACTAATGCATTAACACAAAGGGAATAATCAGCTTCCTCAAATACATTGATGTTATAAAACTATTTTTAAAGAACAGGTTAAAGAATACAGCAACAATGTTGGAATGGGATTCGGAACCATAAATGTGCGCTACTGGTAATTGGCGGCGAGGGTTGAGTATAACAATAAAAGGAATCAAAAAACTATTTAACCATTAACCACATATGCTTTATATAAATACCTTTGTATTCTCTAACGTGACTCGATAAGTCAGGAAGATATGAAAAGGAAATAATAATTCAAAAGAATAGCTAAATCATTAGAAACCGAGCTCAATAGCAGACATTTGATTTGAAAAAAATACATGAAGTAAATATAGAAAGAGGAAACTTGGCATCTTTGAAGGTAGAACGTAAGAGAAACCAGAATATATTGATCGGAAAAAAACGAAAAGTAAACACGGACTCTTCAATAGGAAAGTTAAAGTCGATTTCAACTTCAAGTGAGCATTGATGGATGGGTCAACTCTCAAAAGAGGAATGTACATGGTCAAAAATTAATAACAAACTGAGAGGGAAAAAAGCGTGGTTGAACAGAGGACACTCGAATCGGATATGAGTCAAGTACAAATAATTGTCCAGTTAAAGTGTATTTAAACAATTTGTATCAAATCTAAATAAGTATCAACGAAAAAAGATAAAGTGGCGTGTACTGAGATTAGAGATTTAACTATCAATAATATAAAAAATGAATTTGCCAAATTGAACTCTCCAAGATAAACATGATGGTCAGGAAGAGAAGAGATTTTTTTTTTAAATATGAAGGTGTTAATTGATTTTTCAATCAGAGGGATACTTGTATCGATTTTGGAGACTTTTGCAAAATATTGCAAGAAAATCAAGATTCAGAGTAAAAACTGTATATTGCAACGATCACATGATTTCGATCAGCGAGAATCCTGACAAGTTTGTGCAAGTATTTATGAGATTTGCTGCTACATGATTATCGCAAAGGCGCCAGAATATCCTTCAAAAATTCATATTAACCATGATAACCATAATAACTTTAATAGTAAGAATACTGATGAAAGAAATGTATCTTTAATCAAATATTACTATACACTTAACTATGTGTGGATATATGTATGTTTCTCTCTCTCTCTCTATCAATCAATACATATATATATATATATAGATATACGAAGTGACTGTGGAATTGCAGTGTGCAGAATAATATTTAATTTTGAAATCAATAAGATGAATCACGAGTAAACGTACTTGAATAAGGTGAAGATGAAGAGCATTAACCATTTTCAGGTAGCAGAAGAGAAAATATTTCTGGCTTTACAGAAAAGCTACTGTAACAGAGAAAAAATAAGCATATCAAACATTATTAAAGATTCAAAAACGATGGTAGGCAATTCATATGGATGCAAGATCTCACGGTAACCTTCAATAGCAAGATTACACTGAATAATGAGATAAGATAACATTGACATAGAAACAGATGATGGTGGATCCAAAAGATTATAACTGAATAAAAGGACTATGAGGAAGTGGAAGAAATACACTGACAGGCTAATGGAGACTATGAATAAATGAAATATTTTAAACCACACTTGAGCAGTAGATCATATTGGCAACTAACAGATGCTTGAACTGAAGGAATCAAGATTTGAAGTTGCTTCTGAAAAAAAGTATTGCAACCGAATATTCCGATAGACACTAATAATATACGAGACATTAGAGAAAACAAAGTAATGTTTACTCAACAATATTTAAAACATAATAAAGCGCCACGCAAGGACAACCATGTCGGTCTTTTTGGAATATATAAGAGTGTTATTTAACAGAGCATTAGCGCAGCCATTTAGACAGTGCTTACTATGTAGAAAAATACCCCAAACTTTCTTTATAGAGATAAGTATTCTACTTCATAAGATATATAAGCACTTTGACCATAATATTTACAGACAAACATACTGTCTAGTTAAAATCAACCATGCAAACAGGCAATTCGACAATAGATTATCTACATATTATAAATCTACTTGGACAGCATTGAATACTATAAAGCAGTCTTTTGATTGACTATTCTGATTATGAAAAAGACATTTAATTCTGTAGAACACGCAACAGACTTTGGCACACATCCAGGACAAGATGTTACTAAGAATTACATCCAAACTATCTAGAATAAACACGAAAATGACTTTCCAATAATTGGACTACAAAGAGATATAAAATTGGAAAAACAGTTTGAGAAGGGGTGCAGTATCACTTAAACTATTCAAGTGAGCTCAAAAGCACCTCTCAGAAATCTCACAGGATAATATTTGAACCATTTGAGATTCATTGGTGACGTTTCAATGAGATCAAAAACACCAGTTATGTAATAAAACATGTTGATGGATCAAAAATAAGATTAATTGGGTCCAAGATGAACAGATTAAAGACTAAAGTAATGTTGAATAATGAAAGAACAAAATAAAACGGGATGGGGTCGTTGGAGAGGTGGAAGAATACATCTACCTATATCATATTATAGAGTCAGTGAAAGACTATAGATCTATGGATGCAAAATAGAATGGGGCATTTACAATTGACTGGAAAGCTTTCAGTATGAATAGAGACATAATGAAGGTCATTGTCAGTATGTTTAAGGTGTGAATTGAATAAAGCGTGAATTATAACCGCTACGATGCATAGATGCAGAACATTGAAACCCAGCAATGAGAAAGGAAACATGTTGAGAATAAAAAAAACTGATTGTTGCCTGTATGACAGCAAACAGTGTAAAAAAAGACCTGGAAAAACCGGGGGATGAAATATAAATGTCCACCAGTACGCCATGACAAAGATTATCATTCGCCGTCATCATGGGAGGAATAGTCTTCACCGACAATGGACTATGTATACGCGTGCACGCGTGTATGTGTGTGTGTGTGTGTGTGTGTGTGTGTGTGTGTGTGTTTGAAAGATTGAGAGAAGACTACAATTTTGCATGGTATCTTACGGATAAATTATTCTCTCTGATCACGTTTGACTCCAGACAACAGCAAATTATTGAAACTGTTGCAAAAGATTCCCCGTTGTAATGACATCGTATCCGTGTGTTTCTGCCCATCCACATTAGACTAACTGTTTGTCCCTTTCTCGTCTGCATTTTCACTCCTTGTGCTACGACCGATAAGTAATTCAACTCGCGAAATGATAATTTTTTAGAAGGTGACCTGCTGTCTGTGTTTTGTTTACCGAACGAAATTCCATATCCTTTTTTTATTTCTTTTTGCAACTCAATTTTGAACATTGATGCTTTTTTTTTCCTTGGCCAGTGTTGAAATCTCGCAAAATTTTAAAATCTGCTTAATTCTTCTTTGTTTTTTTAAATCATTATTCTCGCCATTGTTTCATTTTTCAAATTTTATAACTCTGGTTTTTGATACTACTGTACTTAGTTTGCTGATAATTGAACTTATACAATACACAATGTGATACTTGGTCGGTTGCTTGGTTAATCAGTGTGTCACAGGATAAAGGGTGCATGATATTTTAATCCAATTCTCTGCAAGTTGTATATATTCCCCCAACATTTCCAACCCAGTCACCTCGTTTCGACTAGCAAAGCGAACCCAAACCTTCCAAATCTAAAAAAAAGTTTAAACGGACGGGCAAGACTTCTCAAAAGAGAAAAACGGCAATCCCAAATCAACCAATCAACACAATAGGAAGTGTATAGGCAATACTTTTTTATATAGCTAATTTTGTTCATTAAAAAGTATAACTATGATAAAACTTTTCGAATGATAAAGCAGTTATCGTTTTTTTCCAATTTGGATTCTTGTATCGGATAAAGACTCGATTTTAAATCCTATTTATTTTGCCCATCTTCTATTTGAATGTTAGAGTGGACATTTTCTTTTTTGATCTCTATACAAAGAGCTTTACGCGGTAACCTTTGTAACACTCTACTAGTATTATCTACAACAATTCACAAAAGTGCAAAATCGGAAAAATGTCTACCTTTTCGAAAGTCAAGACTTATGAAAGAATAGTATACAATACGGATAAAGTTTCATGTATAATATCCATCTCGAATCCAGAATGTTCAGATTTATGAATTGTATCTATTGCCACAGAAATATGCATCCATACATCAATCAGTCAATTTAATTGAAACTGTACGCCAAAACAGTCACCAGAACTCTCATTATAGGTGTCGTCAGTTTCCAAATAATTCTTTGTGTCAGGTTATGTATATATGCATCATGCATCCACTCCAAACAAATGGAGTTTTATGGCTCAGAAATAAGAAGATCCAATTAATCCTAAAGAGAAGGGTGTATTACCGATGCATCCTCCCAATGGTCACTTATGGAGCTGAATTATGAAACCTAACCAAGAGACAGACCTGCAAATTGAGAACCATGCAACGTGCACATGAAAGAATAATGCTGGGCCTCACATTGAGAGACCACAAGACAGCACAGTACATCTGAGAAAAGACAAGAGTCAAGGACATCATAAAATCCATTTAAAAACTCAAATGACTGTGGGCTGGCTATGTTGCAAGAATGGCAGACAACCGATGGACATCATGACTCACGATATGAATCCACTGAGATCACATGTGCAACCGAGGCTGGCATGATATCAGATGGGGAGACGAGCTAGACAAGTTCAGGAAGTACTGGCTCCGCGACGCCGATGATAGAGAAGTATGGCAAATCTTTGGGATGGTCTATGTCCAGTGATAGACGTTAAAGGACCAATGATGATGGTGATGATGCCGAGAAAAATGTTTTTTCTTTGTTTTGGGGATTTCCCCCAAGAGTTAGAGATAAGACAGGGGTGAAGGTTAATCTATGATGAATGTTAGTGCTAAATTTGCTCCTGATGTCTGGAAACATAGACGTCTACCTTAAGTACTTAGAAAGACATCC
The DNA here is from genome assembly GCA_963457665.1 of Thysanoteuthis rhombus. Taxonomy (NCBI): domain Eukaryota; kingdom Metazoa; phylum Mollusca; class Cephalopoda; order Oegopsida; family Thysanoteuthidae; genus Thysanoteuthis; species Thysanoteuthis major. Next base: position 19,494,735 of record OY735203.1, on the reverse strand, counting down.
CAGCATAACATTACTGCATCTAGAGCAGACGATACATATCTGTGCATTTGTATGTATATATTAACGGTGTCTGCAAGGCTATAAAAAGGTTTATGTCATAACGACAACCCCACAGACTCAGGTATGGAGGTTGGTTTGCAAGCTATTTTCGAAACTCATCCCATATCTTATACGTGAGGGTTCAACGTATTATTGAATGTTCTGTATTGGCATCAAATTATTCTTAGATCATTTCTATCTATTAATAATCGAAGTTACAAAAGGAGTGACAAAGAAATCGTTAGCGTTCGAAGGGGCTTTTTGAAAATCTCCAAATAATATCAAATTATTTGTTCTTAATCGGTTTAAACTTGGCTACGTAAACAAGGGAGCAACATTGGAACAGAGACTCAGAAATAAATCCGATGATTTATGTATTAGTCGAGATAAAACTGGAAAAAATATTCAAATATAGAAATAAGATGAATAGATCAACGCATATCATAGGTAAATACGGATAGTTTATTTCTCTCTCTTTCTCTCTCTCACTATCTCTCCCCTTCTCTCTCTCACACATGCACACACACACATATATATATATATATATAGAGAGAGAGAGAGAGAGAGGGGGTGAAAGATAGATCGATAGATAGATATCACGTTTATGGAACCTTCCGTTGAAAAACCTGTTTTCAACTATGTATTCAGCTTTTAACTCGTATTAACGTGTTTTTTTTTCTCATATATATTATGAACTGAAAACATTTATACGTACAAGATCGTCTGATTGAATTTTCACTGTCACCTGGTTGGACTTCCCAAGTTATGCATGAAATTTCAAGGCAGACTGGATTCCTTTGCCGATATAAAGACATCATAATTTTAAATGACTTGAAGTGGTTTCTTTAATTTACTCACTGAATTTTCAACCCAGCTTACACAGGAACTATGGTTTGCACCAACATAAATGCTTACATAGACCAATCAAATTGATCTCATGAATCACCACGAATTGATATTCTGAGCCACTTAGTACTTGTGTCTAAGAATCAGACATATTAAGAAAGGATATAATTCCGTCGGATATGGGATGCTGTTCAGTTTTATACACCCTAGAAATATAATTTTTTGCTCGTTAAATCTACCAGAATCCATATGATATAACCGTATAAATTAAACATGGATCAGAAATATGTACAAAAATAAGCGAGAAAAACCAACAATAATAGAAGGGCGTTTTCTGGGAAGCCGGATAGCTTCCATCGTGTGAATGCTGTACAATATTAATATATCTTATTTCATACAATGTAGACCAATATTTATCTACTATTGAAATAAACTGCGTGATTTTCTTGGTTCTCCATCTCTGACCATGTTTTTGTCCTCTTGAAAGTAACATATCTACAGAAAAATCTACTGTACCAATAATTCTAAACCATAGACTTGTCCATGGCAGAGTGTTTATTTCAGCCCCTTCTCTGAAGAGACCTAATGGAGTTTCAATGGAATTTTGCTCAAGAGCCGGCAATAACTTTTGGAGCGGAGTCATGTAAGATTCTCATCGCTAGGTGTTAACTAACAGTCTGTAACTGCATTGTACCTCCGTAAGTTTTATGTCCGTCTACACGATATCAACTAAATTTCCTTATGGATTTCACCTGAGCTCATCGATCGCCAATTGGCCACCCCCATGCTATTAAATTACTTGAAATGATTCGCTCTGAGGCATACTGTTCATTTGCAAACTGTACTCAGCATGGAATTTTTCATCGGTATAGAATATGCCCGTATGATAAAACATATTTTGGCATGTGCTAAACACACAAGTGTAACCAATATTATGTTTATTTCCCTCTAAAATCTTGTTCAGAATTTATTTATGCGATTCGAAAAAATCAACTAACACTTAGAAGAAAGCCAAATCAGTTGGGTCATCATCAGTCTTTTAACTTCTGCCCTTGGACATAGACCTTACCCAGGATCTGTCATATTTTTCAATCAGGGTTGTTGCAGAACCAGTATTTTCTGAATTTGTCTTGTTCATCTCTCCATCTTGTACTTTGTCGGCCTCCATTTCGTATGTGGTCTCTAGGGTTCGATGTTCTGATTTTTGATGTTTATAAGTTTTCACCCTTCTTGCAACATGACCAGCCCGTTGCCATCTGCAGGTTTGTCTGTTGAATAGATTTTATGCTTCAGCTCCAAAGGTTATCATCGGGAGGGTGCATTGGTTGTATACTTTCCTTTTTGGATAATTGGGATGGCCTTATTTTTTAAAGTTTAGCTTGGTCTGCCAAAGGCTTGCCATTATGGGGCGATTCTCCGTTTGATCTCTTTTTACATATGGTGCAGGTGTGTCTAAGTAAGTAAAATCTCTCTCTCTCTCTCTCTCTCTCTCTCTCTCTCTCTCTCTCTCTCTCTCTCTCTCTCTCTTCGTGTCTGTATGCATGTTTACAGATAACTTTACTGAAACATATATTTCCTTTTCATTTTTCATGAAAAAAACAAAACAACAAAAAAACTCCCCCGTTCATACACCGGCGAAAATCTTTTCATTCCGTTTCTTGGAACCTTCCAATAATTCTGCAAGTCACGATGATTCCTGCATGTAGCCTGCTGAGTTTTAAGTCCTTGCATCTTGGAGAGAAGCGACACATTTTTTAATTACTTTCCTCATTCTATGCTGCTTTTTTTTTTACCCATATTCATCGCGACGATCTGGTTCCGGGTAGTGGTTGAATCCGTAGTAGCAAATGTATATTCAGATTGTCTGTACTCGGGTTATTACTACGTAAAATTGTTGGTCCATTTATCAGAATGGAATCGTTACACTTGCTTTTCCTGATTATGTCTTTGTTAATGCGAACAGAAAGTAAGGTTCTGCCGGAAACATTAACTTCACTTAATTTCTATCTCTTTTGGGGGATGTTTTACTTGAATATTTCACCACATCTGCAAACTTTTCCTATTCTCATCCATATAATCAATCTTTATTGAACACTCGATAATTCCCGTGAGGAATCTCATTGATATATCTGAATTTCTACTACTACTACTATTACTACTGCTGCTACTACTACTACTACTACTACTACTACTACTACTACTACTACTTCACAATTGATATCAATAGTCAGACTAATATTTTCCATCCTAATCATTATGGTTGTTTCTCTCACAACCTAGCTCAGGCCATCGATCTCCCAAAGTGAGCTCACTATGGAGCCTGAAGTTACATATTGTTAGACGCAGTGAAGCCAATTGAAATCAGTAATAAAAGACGCAATAGAAATACCTCGTGTACAAGAGGTCAATGTTTCAAATGATTGACATTTTATCAGCAAATAGTTAATTCTAAGTTAGAAAGTTTTCTTTCACGCACAGAAAACCAAGATGAGCACACCGTTTTTTTTTTAGATTTGTATCAATTCACCGCACTACGTGTAAGATCCTATCAGTTTCTTTGGGAAATTTAGCAAAGATTATGTGAATATCAAGACGTATATCAGAAAGGATTTTTAGAAATACTTGGACCAAAAAATTCCTTTCATAATCAATAAAATATTTTTTATCCCTGTTTCTCAGCCCGTAACGATAGACTTCATCACTCAAAAGGAACTAATTTGCTGATAGGTTATCTCGAAATCCCCATTTGAATTGATTGACCCTTCAATTGAAATGATTTTAGTCGTTATTTATCATAAAGAAAATCTCAAGAAATATTAGATATATCGGTTAATTTTCCACTTGGATTCAGTAGTTTCAATATAGTTCATCACAGATCAACATACTGCCGGCAGAATTGAGGAAAAATGGAATGCTGACTGCGATGTTGCTTAGTAAATGGATAAAACTTCCATTCGGCGTATCTTTTTTCTGCTTATCTTCTAGTTGCACAAACATCTCTAGTACCGATGAAGATCAAAGGCTGACTGACAGGCTGTCTCACCAAACAACCGCTCACCTCTCGTTTCCTATGCTTTTTTTTGCATTTTTCTAGTGCAAAAAGGTATTCTCATGTTTACTACTTTTCTTTAGAGTAACCTCCTTTGCTCGTTTGCTAGATCTTCCAGACGGAAAAGATATCGTCTGCTTCCACAAATTAACATAATTTGTAAAGAAAAACAAAAAATACAATTATAAATTATTATTGATTGTCTCATTTGAAATCGAATTAACGTGTCTATAGTCTGACTTCAAGGCTTATTATCATGACAATAATTCCAAGACTTCAGTCACCTACATCTTGTTGACAACTATACTCATAAATAAATGAACAGTCTAATTTCATCATCGACTTATTATTAATGGTCCTTTTTTGTATTTTAGAATCCATAATGTATCCTTTCTAGAAAATAATGAGATTGATATTTTCTATGGTGTCGTTGTTTGATCTCTGTCTTTAAGAGAAAGCCATGTATGATACGCTCAAGAATCCCGTTTCTATTTGCCGTCACGAGAAGATTTGCTATGTTTCTTTCAAAAACAAGACTCCTCGCAATATTCAATATCATCATAACTTCAACTCTTCTTGATGTAATGTAACTACCAAATTCCCCTATACTTTTGCAAAGCCAATTAGAATTCTATCGTTTTTGAACCGCACAGTAAGCCTGAGAACTGATTAATTGTTTTTCTCTCACCCTTGTGTCTGTGATTTGCTATTGCTGCATTTCACGTATCGTGAAATAACGTTGATTTTTCAGTGTGACTCTTTTCTTTCAACAGAATGTGTCTGCATCTCTATTTCTCTCATTTATTTTTGACTATCTAAGGTCAAAGTATGAAGTTTGTTACCGACACAACAAGAAAAATAACAGTCTTCACTGAATTTAAGGAAGTCAAACCTTCATTTTTCCCACCCTGGCACATTTAATCAAGCTGAGATATAAAATTAGCATCCTTTACTCTGATTCAAAATCACGACCAAGTATATATATATATATATATATATATATATATATAGAGAGAGAGAGAGAGAGAGAGAGAGAGAGAGGGAGAGAGAGAGAGAGTTTTGTAAAGAGGGTTATTATTCACGTAAGCACTGAAAGAGATGCAGTAATCGATTGCAGTTGGAAAAAAAAATTAGAGGGGGATTTGACCCTGGAACATCCAAGGTCATTATTCATCTTTCCTCTCCAACTCTGATATAAGAACTTCTTTCATTATTCATCACTCGCTTCAATAACATTCTTCTTTCATCACCTGGCCGATCTTTCTTATATCACGAGCAAATTATTGTCTGCCTCTTTTTTTCTGGATTTCTTTGTTGCATCATTAATATGAATCTTCATCTCCGTCCTTTTATTGTTCTTTTTTTACGGTCATTTCCCTCTGTACTTTTTCGTAATATGAATTTAAAGGCATGTCTCCCTATTTTTTCCATCAAGTCATAAGTATCCGGGCGGATCTGACAACCTCTCTTTTTGTGCGGGTGATAGTTCAAGTTTACATTTCAAGTAGCGCATTGCGAGATCGATTTGTGTCTACAGTAAATGATCAAGCTTTGCGTTTCCCATCCAGCGAAACAGGGATCTGACTCATTGCTTAGTCGGTCACTGCCGGATTTTCTTTCTGCTCGAATTTGATTACCTATTTCTATTGGGAATGCTGAAAGAATAGAAAATTATAAACCTGTCTTTGATTTTCTTTAGGTAAATCTATATTTGATAAAACCAGTCGGGCCAACATCTTCCGATATTTTATGTTTCTGGGGACACTTCAAATTTCTCCAATGCAAATGAGATATCATTCATATTTGCAAGTAGACCCTTGACAACAACTAGAAAAACGGCAAATTCAAACTTTGCAAAATGAAGCAATCAACCATATAATAAGCAAATGCATCAGAAGGAGCATAGAAAGAGAACAGGCATAGTTGCATGGGTTCTTGGATTCACTGGGAACTGTGCAAGTGGCGGTTTTTTTTACCTTAAGAACCGATTGCATGTACATGGAAATGAACTTTCTAATGAAGTAAAACGCATACAAATAATTTGAGTCGAAAATATGCGAACAGATCACGTGATCCAGACCAGAACACAAGATCTGCAGTTCTGGCAGACAACAGCGTAATGCACAACGAGAGTGAACACCAAATCAAACGAGTACATCTTGCTAAAGAAATAAAGAAAATATTCAACATGAAGGTGGCAATATAGACGATAGTAGTTACAGTCCTTGGATCAGTCCCAAAGAACAGAGAGACTTGACAAAGTAAGAATCAGTAAACATCAAGACGGAAACACTTCTGAGTCAGCTAGAATACTGAGCAGAGTCGAGGAGTATTGTGGATATTTTCTGTCATGTGTTCTTAAATGTAACCAATCAGTCACTACTGATATGAAAACTCTGCACATTATTATTATTATTATTATTATTATTATTATTATTATTATTATTATTATTATTTGGAATCTCACACCAGTTGCCTGGCGGTAACGGCTGGAGTTTGAGTGACAGCAAGTCTACAGCCCTCCTCCCCTAGTAATCATAGGTCGCAGTAGTTCTGCGATTACCAGTTTCACACCGGTTGCCCAGTGGTTATCGCTGAAGGCTGAGTGACAATAAGTCTCCTCAGGTCTTCAGCTAACGTCTCCTCCCTCTTTCGCATATCATGACAGAGCTACGATTCGTTGCAGTCCTTATATCTCTAGCACCTTCCTCAGTATCCGTGCAGTTCCCAGCAGTGCTGTGGTCTGTACGGTCTCTATCCTCCTCCTAATCCCGATCTCCTCCAGTCTCTCCCTCAGCGTTTTGGGGACAGTTCCTAGTGCTCCCACTATGACCGGTACTACCCTGGTTTTCATGTTCCACATTTTCCTTAACTCCCTTGCTAGGTCCTGGTATTTTTCCCTTTTTTCACCCTCCTTCTTTTTTACTCTATGGTCTGCAGGTACAGCAACGTCTACTATTTGGCAGGCCTTCCTTTTTTTGTCAACTATTACTAAGTCTGGCCTTCTTGCCTGGATGAGGTGGTCAGTTTGGATGTCAAAGTCCCACAGTAGTTTGTGGTTGTCATTCACCAAAACTGCCTCTGGCTTGTGCTGGTACCACTTTTCCCCATGGTTGAATCCCATTTGTTTACTTAGTTCCCAGTGTATCATCGTTGCTACTCTATCGTGTCTATGCTTATACTCCTTCTGGGCGAGTTGGCTACATTCACTAGTTATGTGGTTTACTGTCTCATCTCTTTCACCGCACATGCGGCATATTATTATTATTATTATTATTATTATTATTATTATTATTATTATTATTATTATTATTATTATTATTATCATCATTTGCAATCTCACACCAGTTGCCTGGCGGTTACTGAGTTTGAGTGACAGCAAATCTCCTCAAGTCTCTTCAAGTCTCCTACCCTTCTCTCCTAGTACTCATAGGCCACAGTAATACTATGGTTTACAGTTTCACACCGGTTGCCCATTGGTCATTGCTGCAGACTGTGTGAAAATAATTCTCCTCAGGTCTTTGGCCAACATCTCTTCTCCTTCGCTTATCATGCCAGTACTGTGGTTTACATTACCTCTTTCATTTCCCTCCTTCTGTTGGGTCACTGTTAACAATTAATGTTTCAGTCTTTATATTTCTATCACTTTCCTCAGTATCCATGCGATTCCTAGCAGTGCTGTGGTCTGTACAGTGTCAATCCTTCCCATTATCCCAATCTCCTCCAGTCTCTTCAACAGTGTCTTTGGGACTGTTCCTAGTGCGACCACTATGACTGGCACTACCCTGGCTTTCTTGTTCCACGTCATCTTCAGTTCTCTCACTAGGTCCTGTTTTTCCCGTTTTTTTTATTCGCCTTCCTCTTTACTGTATGATCTGCAGGTACAGCCACGTCAACTATTTGCCAGGTCTTCCTCTTCTTGTCTAAGATACCAAATCCGGTCTTCTTGCTTGGATGAGGTGGTGCATCTCAAAGTCCCAGAGTAGTTGCTGATTGTCATTCTCCAGGACTGCTTCTGGCTTGTGCTGATACCACTTGTCCACATGGTTGATTCCCATTGGTTTACTCAGTTCCTAGTGTATCATCGTTGCTACTCTATCGTGTCTATGCTTATACTCCTTCTAGGCGAGTTCACTACAATCACTAGTTATGTGGTTTACTGTTTCATCTCTTTCACCGCACTGGCGGCACTTCCTGTTTGTCTGTGTTCTCTCGATTTTTGTTTTTCTATAGTTTGTCCTGATGCTTCTGTTTTGAGCTGCCATGATGAGTGATTCCATTTCTCTCTTCAGGTTTCTTTGTCGTAACCATGTCCATGATCTCTCGTTATTAAATGATAATAATGATTATGCTAATAACAATGATAATGAAATAACAACAAAGCAAAAACAAAAGCAGCAAATAGAATAACAGCGATATAATTACCGATTTAACAGTTGCCCTGTCCCCCTCATTGTTATAGCACAAACAAAGGTCACAGCAAAAGATAAGGTTGGAAGACCTTGAAATATAAGGAGAAGATGGTACGATCCAGACGACAGCATTATAGTGAATAGATAACACGCTAAAGCGTTCGGAATTCTTGCTGGTAGTCAATTTCCAATGTAAGCCACCAGTTACCACTGTGTGCAAATTTGATGTGTGCAGAATGGATCATCATGATTGATCCAGCATCTTTAAAGCAAAAAAGAGGAAGAATGCAGCAGAAACGTTGACGGGTCTTTCTACTTATTAGGCAGACGTGATAACAGTTACACTATCCAGGAGAACGAAAGCATGAAGTAACTTATATAATGCTTCTGACTTCTGACATAATCATATAACATTGGGTATTGATAGGTTTAGATATTCCAATCACAGAACATTTGATCAAATGTATATCCACTGTAGCTGAATGTCAAGGGAGAGTTAACTGTAAGGGGTTAATCCCTAACCAAGATCAAAGTTTTGGGTTTTTTTTTATACTATCACTGTTCGTGTAACACTGTTTCCTCTGGTGGAATTGTGGAAGCAGATACCCTTGTTTTACGTTATCAGGAAGATGCAGCCGTTAGATTCACATGAACAATCAGAAATAATCTTACTAAAATAAGTGTGCAAAAGTTAGAATTGTTATGTAATGTAATATAAATCGGGAGATGTGCAGTTATATGTATTGAAATGAAAGCAGGAATCAAAAGAGGGAATTCAATTACCTAACAATGAATACAGCGTAAATTTGAATTGGAAGAGCCAAACAAATACTTTAGAAGTCAGGAAGGCTATTTAATTGAACAGACGAGAATGGAGGAAACACTAACAAAAGAACAACGCAGAGAAAAACAATGGGTTTTTTTTCAAAACAAAACTGAACTCACAGACATTTCAAAATTCATAAAAACATGTAAATAGCATCCGAAGTAGGAGATTTAGTTTCATTTATTCCCAGAACATGACATGAACCGTGGATTGTAAAACTAGAATATTGGTGATGATACTAAAATACTTATGCTCAACAGATACCATTGATGAAAAATCATTATAACAAAAAAATGAAAGAAACCGCTTTTATCAGTATTTGAGTGAATGTTAATTCAAACAGAAATGACTTATAGAAAAGATTCTTGAATAGTAAAATCAAATCGTTGGTAATAATGGAATAAGTGCCTCAGCAAAGCCCAAACAAAAGTCTGAGAGCATTAGCATTTGGTCCCGAAATGATGTTCATGGTATTTGAGCTTTTTCTATTATGTCTAAGATAGCTGCTAAATCCTTAAAATGCCCAATGCTCGTCAATTATCCACCCCAGACATTACTCCTGAATATTTACTGTATCATCAAGAGTACTTAATAACATATCAAATGTTTCCTAGAATCTAACTACCGGAAAGGTTTAATTTCCAATATGGTTGACTCCAGGAAACTTATTATTTTCGATATGTCTATTAACCGTTCATCATTCATCCAACACGAAGGTTTCGAATGGTATGTTGCAGTATTAGGTGTGCCTGATAACATGAAGAAGGTCACTGGGAAGGTTTATTCCCATTATAAAGTTAGTTGTTCTCCTTTCGAAAATGCAGCTTAAGTGATTTTGTTTGATGGTTCCCCTATTCAGCGAGGGACAACATATTAAAATCTTGTGTCCTGCTTGAACTTTCCAAAAGGGCGTCTAAGATATCCACCAAATTCTTGAAAATGCCCATTACCAGTTCATAATTTGTCTTAGTCATAGTTTCTCGAAGGTTTTAATATTTTCAATTGTGGTGGATAAACAAATTAAAATAATGTTAGAACTAAAAAGGTATAATTTTCAAGTTAGTGATCAAGATGGCAATCGGCCAAATCCCTAAACATACGAATTGCTCGTTCATTATTAATCCTAGTCAAGGTTTCTGAACGGGATGTCTAGATAGCATGTGTGTTTAATTTGATAAATACAAGTCTACGACAGCCTGGCATCTGAAGCTGTTTAATTTCCAATATGACGTCCATGACATATTCACATCCTTTTTATGGGCTAGTTTGTTCTAATAGTTTCAAAAATGCAGGTTAGCTAAGTTTTTTTTTCGGGATAGATCTCTGGAGTGTTAAGAGATAACATATTACTTGTCCACACGTTTCGTTGGTGAGCTTTCTCTTCAGACAGAAATCCAAAATAGCTGCTCCGAGATCAAAAAAAAGTTTTTCACCGAAGGGAAACGTGCATTTAAAATATAACCAGACTGAAAGTCTTCGTTAAAGATTCAACTCAAAAGTAAAAAATCTTTCCCTTGTTTAGTATTAGAAAAGATCTACACAGAATATTTCACTCCGTTCAAAATTCATTCGGCTAGACTATTCAGCAAAATACAGAGCAAAATATATAGTGTATAATATAACACACGAATTATAAAACAAAGTGTTATAAATCAGAACAGTTTCATTTCAGGAATTTAGTCATGAATGTAGTTTTCTTCATCAGCAATAGAACAGATTCAAGTGTTATTAGATGATTGGCTCCACGAAAGGGCACTTATTCCTGATCTAAAATGCAATTGCAGGTATTTTTGCGTCCTGATTCACAATTACAATTAGAAAGCTTCGACAGCGTTCATGGAGCAGCTGGTTTTTCAGTGGCGATTGCAATCGTATTCTTTTCCTCTGATATCCACCCTGACACTGCGGGCGGAAAGTATTGAACTAACCAATGCTTATCTTGTGTATGAATTCTATCATGCTCAGCTGATGGTTGTCGGAACACTAGCCTATGCGTTTGTATCACTTCGCTGATCTTTAACCTTCAAGTGCCTTCATGTTACATGTTGAATGTGCCATGGGTGCTGGTAGTTAGTGAAAATACATTCGTATAGGAATGAAACTGGTTCTCTATATTTTTAGCGAGTTAATTTGCTTTTACTTTCATTTGTCGATCAATTGGTGACTTGGTGTCACATCCATTTATGACATGTACAAACGACATGTTCCGTTTGGTAATCCCTAATGTTTGCTATAGACATAGAGGGTTACTGTTGAACATCATATACAGATCAATCGATGATTGTTCTTTTGCTTCCAACGTGACCAACAAAGCAGTGTCAGTTCATATAACTACCGGTTGATTGTTGCCAGATTCAGTCTTACCTACTGCTGTTGAAGCTATCGTTACATTAGTATCTGACATTGCTTATTTCATATTGATACTTGTGAACCTAAGATCAGAATGGGTATGACTCATTGTAAGTAGTCTAAAGGAACTTACTTTGAGCAATGTTTTTCATCAAAATAACGATAACTACAATAACAGTATAAGTCTGGTTCATCGTTCCCCGGTATTTCTCAACTAATTACGTGGGAGGAAGTGGATCATTACCAACAAACAAAAATGTATTGCTACGATGATAAGTTTTTCACTGCATATGACTCCATGGAATGTGACTTTTAAAAAATCATTTTGTATCGGTATTTCATACATTATCTCTTCTTATTAATGGCATGAAAATATCAGAAATTGATAATACTAACATATGTCGTCTTGGCAAATTCAATTGTTTTGCTTTCCTGTGTATTATTGAAAACTCCATGAAAGTATAAATATGCCATTATTTCTCTTTGCAATATTTGATAGTTGGAGACTACTGTAACGAAAAACCAGACAAAAAGATGCCACTTCTTGGTTACGGTGAGGGCAATACAGATATTCTGATTTTCCAGGTTACTCAATTTCGTTTTTACCACATTTACTAACTGAAAATTTGCCTACCATAAAGAGAATGATCAAAGGTAATCAGTTTCCAAAGTTCTTTGGAGGTTATTTTTGAAAAATCATCATGTACGTCGAGGAAAATTGAGGTTTCTCTTTCTCTTTTAGTACGAGTAAGAGTATAAAGAGGCTGAAGAAAAAATTGCAAAAATCTCTTCTGATACAATCTAAATATATTTTCGAGACCGTTTATAAATATTAATTCTGATCATATAAATCTTTCCATGATGAAATATCAGGAAATTTTTTGTGGTGTATTAAAAAATAAAAGAAAATAAAGTAAATAATTGAAAAGTAAAGCTAAAACAGAAATCGAAGTCTTCTTATTGTTTTTTAAAATATTAAGTACAAAATGTTGACCTACCTTCAATGGAAATCAGGCAATTATTATCAGAGATATCACAAGTTTTGATGATGCCATAGGTGGAGGATCTACTAGATTTGAATAATCACTCGAGTCAAAAACGCTTTGAAAACACGCGGCGAATTCTGAAAAAAAAATCTCAGTATTCGAACTTCTCATGGAATCCTACTCAGATTCAGGATTAGAAGAAGGAAAATGTGACGACGCATATCTTTTTTTTTTTGTATCTGCTGCAAATTATCTTCAGTTATATATACTTGGCAATTTATGATCTCTTCGTCATCACTACAATGTAAACAGTCTAATCTACCTTGATTCTCACATCAATAGAACATGGAGTGAGGAACAAACGTATCATCTTGTATGAATTATGGTTCATTAATGGTCATTTTAAAGGATTTCCTGTCATTCCAGAAGCCATCTTGAAAGGTGCACACTCCCAGTGGCTAAAATGTGATAGAAAATTGATAATGTACGGAGCGAACCAGATACTATATTGTTTAAGATCTTATTAACTAAGAAGGAAATATTTAATAACCTTACCCATGATGAAAAATTAAAAAAAGAATTGGGAATTTTAAGGATTTGATTGGTGTTTAGTAGCAACCAGAACACACCTGATGATACTGAAATAAAGGCCTTGGCTTGAATGAATAATGGATGGGTAATTGGTAATATGAAAATGTTGCAGCTGTCATGGATACTATAGGAAAAGCTCATCAAAGAAACTTGGGGACTTTTGATAAGTTGTGGTTCACTATATAATTGGATATGCCTTGATGATATCCAGTAATCTTATGAATACAAATTTAGTTTTTGTTACATTTCGATAATTATGAAAAAAAAAATTTCCCATAACAAACAGAAAACAACATGCATTATATTTTGCAAGTCTATTTCAGGAAGAGGGTAATTGATTCATACGTTAATTTATGTTAGGATTACGACTGAAAACTCTTTGCAAACTACCGATAATACTCAGCGAGGAATCACGAAAACACTTGTCTCGTCGGTCACAAATTAAATATATATTGAGAGACCCTACAATTTATAATTATTTTGTGACCATTACCTTCATATTGCTTTTTGAGTTGATTTTTAAGTTATGGTATCAGTTACCAGTAAAAAAGCAACCAAAACATTTTTGTCTCTGATTAATAACTTCTTTGTTACCTTGTGATAAACGTCAGTTATTAGGGGGAAAATAGTTCTGGGTGTTGTTTTCGATGTAACTAAAATGCTATATCGGAGAATCCTCTTCATTCTATCGAACGGTCATTTGAAATTGTTTCTTCAAACAGAGGAAAAAAAAACAAAACGGAAATATGTCTGAACATAATTACGAATGGAAAAAGAAAACGAAATTATACAGTTTGCACCGGGAGTAAACTGAAATTTTTCAAAATCCTGCAATTGGACAACTGACGTGAAGTAAGTTTCCGGGTAACCGTTACAGTGACAATGTTATTAGATCAACTGCTAAGAAACTAAAATATGTTTCATTCCAATACAGACAAATTCTAGAATGGAATAGTTGTCGCAATTATTTGAAGCACCTAAAAATTCGGCTTAAGAAAATCAAAAAATAATCTTCCAAATTTTAGTGATTAAATATAAATCAAGCCGTTAATCTACTTTCAGTGAACGACGCAGATTGGAAGAGAAGAAAAATCTTTTGGTGTAAATAATCCATTTACTGTCTTGTGTAAGAAAAAATACATTAAAGAATACACCTTCCACTGTGTTGCCAAATTAGATGATATTTTTCCCTGGGTAATGCTGGGTACCCCTGCTCATATATATATATATATATATATATATATATTTATATATATATATATATATATATATATATATATATATATATATATATATTACGTCTTTTGTATTTTGCAATCAGTGGAAAGATTGGGGATGACGGTGAACAATCACATCCAATTATGCATCCCAAACTGCATTGCGTCGGATTGTATTTCCGTTTGCTCTGTACTGGAATAACCATCCGGCTAACACACCCGAGTCCCAAACCTTCTCCCTCTGCTCTGGTCGGCTGATCTTGCATTCTAGTCATTAGCAGCTTAGAAACAGTTGGTTTCTTCGCAGGTTGATGGCCACAAACGGTTCATTAACCAACTTTTCCCAACGTTGTTCGGATCAAAAGGAACCTGATTTGTTTCCTCTCACTTTGAAATGGAAATTTGTTTCGAAAATATAACAAAGAAATAGGCGAAAACATCATAAAACAAACGCAAAACAAGATGTATACTCACGCACTCACACGCATACAGATACATACACAGACACACACACACACATATTTACATATATATGTGTGTGTGTATGTCTTTGTAAGCATATATATGTCTGTGTGCCTATGTGTGCAAGCGTGTGTATCATAATCTTTATATTTCTTTTTTTCCTTATTTCGTGTCTGTAAACGATTATTTTTTCCATATTGTTTAGAATGAATTTCTCTCTTTTTGTATGGGTTGCAATATCAGGTTTCCGGGATTTACTTTTTTTTTAAGATTAGGAAAGTTGTTGCTGTTCTTTTAAATATATAATTCCGTTTTTCTACACAATCTGATGTGGCTAGTTGGGGAAGGTAAGCCATCCACGCACCAGGCTTTGATTTTATCAGCCTTCTTCTTCTTCTTCTTCTTCTTCTTCTTCTTCTTCTTCTTCTTCTTCTTCTTCTTCTTCATCTTCTTCTTCATCTTCTTCTTCATCTTCTTCTTCATCTTCTTCTTCCTCTCTTCTTCTTCTTCTTCTTCTTTTTGTTCTTCTTCTTTTCCTTCTTCTTCTTTTTGTTCTTCTTCTTTTCCTTCTTCTTCTTTTTGTTCTCTTCTTCTTCTTCTTCTTCTTCTTCTTCTTCTTCTTCTTCTTCTTGTGAGATGATTTGTGTCTTCAATGCAAAATATATATTCTACGGTCTCTAAATACAATACTCACATATTTGAAAATATCTTTTTACAAATTTATTCCTTCATGCTTTTTTCTAGCCTATTTTCGAGAATTGGTAGATGATAGATATATTTTATACTATAATATATAGGATAATTGCCACGTTATTGTATCGTACTATCTTCAAAAATATCCGCTGGCAATTGTTTTGCCATTTTTCTCTCTTCAATCATAGATTCACGTTTCGCTCAAAGTCGCTTTATTTAATTCAAGATAAGTAAAAAGAATCAGTTTCAGAATACAAATTCTGTTCACTGTACTCCAAGAAGACTTATGAGATAAGCACGTGAACAATAACTAACGTCTTCAAACTGAGACAGTTAATTCATTTCCGAAAATCTCTCGTAAACACAGCTGCGTTAAGAACATTAATATTTTCGCTCTGTTATGAATAATACACTCACGTGATTAAATGAAAAAAAAAACAGCAAATAAGTCATTTTTTTTTACAATGATATGATACAGGTAATGCACCTGGAAATCCTATGGTTATTTTGAAAATTACAAAATTGTTGGTGTTTCGTAGAGATCCATGTGATCACAGGTTGAACTGAAGTTGCATTATTACTGGGGGATATCTTTAAAGACTCTATTCTTTGTTATACACCTGTCATCGCTCCTACTTTCATAGTCGTTACCTATATTCTGCATCTTTTCATCGAGAAGTAAATATTTTGTAGAAAGAGCTACACATTTGATCGTCAGAGAAGACACTGGTTCACGAAGAAATAATCCAACTCTCTCAAATGTTTATCCGAGGGACTTGTTCATGGTTAAAAAAAATTACCAAATTTGAAAACTGATTTTTTTTTCTAAAACAAACGCCTAAGAGGCATAATTTTGGCTGGGGTAGAGCCGTAGGAATAAAGCCTTTGATTCTGTCCAGCTCTTTATCTTATAGTAATCTTCCTACTTGTTCTGTTGCATAAGTCATGCTAGGGATGGTTTGTAACAACATAACTATCACCCTACACTTAATTTAATTCAAGAAGTGACATCCCAGATAGAGTCAGTGAGTTTTAAAATCAAGAGAATCGTCATCAATGTCTTTATCACTTGCTTCTTTAATTATATCAGGGCTTACACATGAAACTATTTCCCCGGGCAATCCCTCAAGTACTAATGCATCAGGAGGTTAGCAGAGCCATGTCCTTTCGAGACGTAGACATCCCAGTGTTGATGTGCGCATAATACTTGAACTTCATGTGTTTGTTGAGCAGTACGATAGATCTGTTAAATGTTTCAAAACTTCAAATTGATTGTTTTTCGTTTAAAAATGTTTTGGGGATTTTTTTGTACTTTATCTGTTCTTTATACTCAATACTTAGGATCGAAGGTACGACAAAGTCCACGGATTATTTAACTCACTGATAAAGCTCTGGATTTCCAGCTGAATTCTGAATATCAGCAGAAACAAGATAGTCAACTGTTTTTTCTGTTCCTGAATCCGTCCTATATTCGTGAAATAATGAACATGTGGCAGTGGGGTATTAATTGTTGTTGAAATTCGATAACATGAATATAAGCAATAAGTACTCCTGAGATGTGACGCTTTCCAGTGTCTGTGAGCTATTCTTCCGAATGAACATAATACACTCGAGCAACCAGATCAAGTTGGTTTTCAGCTCGTTCGTTAGTTGTGTCTGTGATTATCAAGGCCTGTCCGTGTCACTATGGTGACGATTCAAATCGCTTCCTCTTTCCCCTTTCTCTCCCTTCTGTTTGTTTGTTTTTATCTTGTTATCAAACATCTTTCCTTCTTCTTCCCACACTTTCCCTCTTTATTAAAGAATCACATTTAGAACATCATTTGATAAAAAGGATTTTCAAAAATAATCGAAACACTGATTTGAAAATCAAGCCACCCGTAAATAATTCCTTATTAGAATGAACTCATTCATATGTTGTTGAGTTAACGTAAATTTCATGTTTTTCCCTCGTTTTTACTTATGAACTATTTATAGTCTAAAAATATTTATATTTCATATCACAAAATAATTAAACATCCATGTTGATTTATTAGAATAAAAAGGTTTTTTCTTCCTTTTTCACCACTGCTCCTACCTTTTTTACCTTGTCTTTTCACCACTTTTTCCACCCTCACCACTTTTTACTTTCTCTCTCCGTTCCAAAACTCTCTCTACATTCCATGTTTTCTATGTTTGTTTTACTCTCTGCTTTTTCCCACTCCTCTTTTCGTTTCTCTTTTTCCACTTTATCCTTCATTATATATTCCTTTCATTCTCTGTTCCAGTTTTATTCTTTCTGTACTCTTTTTTTCTTCTTTCTTTCAGTATTTTTTTTCTTCGTTTCATGGAACCATAATGTGGCCTCTGCGACGTTTATGATCACAATGACAACACAATATCTCAGGAGAGATGCTACTGCTTATAATATTCAGCTGAAGCTCATATATAAAAGTAGTGTGTTGTTGGATGAAACTGGAATGAACCGAAGTCTTGTTCTTGGTTCAGACTTTGTACAATTTGAGAATTGTAAATGGCTTAACGGCTAAAAGCTTGAAAGCACAATTTGGCACATTGAATTCAAACTCTGTTTGGAAAGGCATCGATCCATCACTTTTCTTTTCTTGGCTAGGTATCAGGGAATATCAGAGCAACCAGTGCTCTCTAGCCATGGACGGCTACCAGCGTAGATGATGTGCAGTTTTGATTCCAAATAATCATACGGATACCACCCATTTTCTTTAGGACTACAATACTGAGGCCATACAGAGAAATCTGTTGACGGGGTAACCAGAAATCTCTCAGCGCTTTGCTCAATCTTGCAGCTTGTAAATATCATTCAGTGTCATTCCATTGTGTACTGAAGGGCCATGTATTCTATTACGCACCTGGACGTCTTTTTAAAATGTTATCCGATGTGAATTATGCCCGGGCGTTTTTCACACCCTAAGAGCATTGCCTTCTGAAAAGAAATGGGATTTGAACAATAAGAGGGACGATAAACAAGGATACCGATTCCTGAATTATTTAGGCATTCACCAAATGGATTAACTGAATTATAACGCAAAAAACATTTAATATTGTGAACAATGAGCAAAAATGATTAACCATCACAAGAAACACATCCGCTATTGAGTGATTGATAACTATATTTGTTTATTGCATTTGATAAACTGAACGAAAATATAAATGAATGATGAAATAATGCCTAAAATATGTATCAAAAAGAAAAATATCCTCGGGAGTCAGACCATGGATGAGCAAGTCGGATATTATATATATCATACTTGAAGTTAGAGATAATGATAATATACATAGATTACATATAGATTTTAGCTTCAAGTCAGCTTCAAGGGTCGCATGATATTCGAGATTACACCGAACTCGATTAAATACAGTATTCTTGTATGAAGATCTATCAAGGGGTGTTTATTCAATTTTGGTATGTCAGGCTGTCAGTGACAGTGATCAGTACTACAGATGTTAGCGTTTTTGAATTAACTCGTTTGTATGCGAAGAAAAAAATATATCAGTACTTGGATATACATTCATGAAACCTGTGTTTTGTCTTCTATGAGATTATTTGGGGAAATAGACAGTGTTGCTGATGTTGATGAAAATATTTGAGGAATCTTGAGACTTAGAAAACTATCAAATGATATGAAAATGAGAGCTTATCTCTTAAATACCTCAACTTCTCTCTCTCTTTTCCAACTTGTTTAAATATCTCTGGTCGGATTAAAGTTGATCTGCATGGCATGTAGCCGAGAATACTATGGAACTGTATGCATATGACTGATAAATATTGTATCAGTGGTTACATACACACACACATGCACACACACACATATACATATGTATATGTGTGTGTATGTGTGTGTATTCGAGTGTGTGTGAATTTTTTTTTCAAGGAGGAACCTTATCATCTCTGCCACAGATGTTGAGCTGTTGCGAATCGGAAAGTTGACCACGTGAATAAAAAAAAAGGAGCGGACATTTCATCGGGTCTGAACCAGCGTCCATCCAAAAAAGTTTTAACGTGACTCTGATTTACCAATGGAGCTAACGACACTGTTGTCAGGCAAAAGTCCGAAAGAATGCACGCAAATTGATAATTTCTCTGTTCTGTGGTCGGAGGACATCAATATTTGAATATGCATGTACGTGTTCCCATTTCCCAAATTGTATGTACATCATGAGATTGGACGTTGTCTGACAAAACGTGATGATTTAATATGTTTTTCTGCTACTCATTCACGTGGTCGGTCACTCAATTTGCTACTGGTTATCACCGGTACTGGACTAAATGTGTTTCATTCTAAAAGTGTTTATAGAAATATCATGGTTTGTCGGAGATGAAATATATATATATATATATATATATATATATATATATATATATATATATATATATATATATATATATATATGTATATATATATGGGTGTGTGTGTGTGTGTGTGTGTGTATATTGTTCGAATTTTGAATACTACATAAGCAGATGTGTTCCCTGCAACACATGGATTACAATTGTATTGCTATTGACAGCCACACTCTTATCTAGCAATCAGGAGGTAACAATTCACATATACAAACACATACATACATATATATATATATATATATATATATATATATATATATATATATATATCAACTTTTTATCATTATCATCATCATCATCATAATTATTATTATTATTATTATTATTATTATTATTATTATTATTATTATTATTATTATCATCATTGTTATTATCATCATCATCATCATTATTACTATTATCATTATTATTATTATTATAGTTATCTTTATTTATATTATTATTGCAAACATATGTTTATGCACGTAGAAGCATATCAAAGGCATAAACCAATGTTGTCAGATGCAGACCATAAATACGAACATAAAAACTAAATAACTAGTAGTGCCATGTAGAGACAAGATGTCTCCTTCCTGGATCATGATGGTAATATAAATTTTAGAAAAGAGAAATATTTAAGGGTGAGCTTTAGCTTTCAGGGGCCAATCAAAGAACGATGATTTTCGTGTCAAATCAAATTGGCGCCCTTAGGCATTTCAATTCGAATGATTTACTATCGGGTGTCAGGAAAGTCAACGCTATGTTTATGACAGGTGTATGTTACACTTGGGCCATGAGGCCCATTGATTTCACACGATTGGGCAAGATGGGTGGGGAAACATTACCCTGGGATATCATCATTTATACTAACGCATGTCAAAGGAATCTATCGTTGATTTCTTTTTTACGATTTTAATTCTACGAATGAAAACCTCTCCTTGTTGCTTCAATGTGATCAGCAAACAAACCCTTTTGTATTTAGGGACATTGAGCTGAGAATATCCCATAGCAAATATCTGCATGGTCTCTGTTCAATTCTGGTGGGAGGTCGAGTCAATCACGTAAACTATAAATATGAAACGTAATTTCAATCAAGAGGTTTCATACCTAATATGAAAATTGCGCAATTTAGGACAAAACTGTGAATTAATTCAACTATATATCATAAAAAGGGATACCCCTCTGATTCTTACTGAATAAATCATTATAGTCTCAATTATGTAAGTATGCAAGTACCATCTCGAAGACAGACATACATACATACACATTAAAACCTACGAACACACACAAACATGCAGTCTTCTTATATAAAATTAATGCAAGACATACTCGATTTCTGATTCAAAATTGATAGACCGTTGTTGAAAACAGTATAGAAATAAAAATTTTTCGTAGACAATTAGAACAAGTTTGAGCATAAAAACGTTTGCTGAAGTACACTTTCTTCAATAAATGTAACAGATACTTTTCATCCTCAGAGTGTATATATAAACAATATATTCCGTAAAGACTAAAGAGTAATCTTGAAAAACATAGAATTATTTCCTTCTACTACACTAATATATCGAGAATGCATTTTGAGTGGCTTTCTCTTTTTTCTGTTATTACTAGTCACACCAAGGAGAAAAATACACATATACGCAAACATAATTTTACGTTTTTTTATACGTTATATAACTCTTGAATTCACAGTGGTCGAATCGACAGCTGAGGAAACGCATTTTGTTGAATTTATTTTGTAAAATGGTTTGAAAACAAATCTAGATAATTAAGCCAAAGCTAAAATGGAGTTGATGAGTAATTCTTCCTCCAGATATTACTATTTAAATAGTGTCATATGAATTCTAGCGTCAGTAGATCACATATTTTCATTTCTTTAATAATTCGTCCATTTCAATGCTGTTATTTCACAAAGAATTCACATAGTAAACAGATACATCGCATGTAATCTGTGGACCCCATTTCAAATTGGTAGGAAGGTATACATGTTTGTTGTGATTTTTTTAACCATATTGTAGTTTGAATATTGATTCTCTCCTGATGATATAGATTCATTTCTGTTATGTGCCCTCCTGTGGTATGGCTCCCATGTCTCATGCTGGTTATTTGCTGGTAATACACTGGGGCCATTGGTTAAGATAACTTCCAATCAAATCTGATTTTGACTCAATGTTTGAAAAAAAATACAAACAAAACTGATTAGGACAGTAGATTTTTATTTTTGTATGTACATAAATACAAATCTGAAACGTGATTACGCAAACGTATGAATACATAAATAAGTGTGTTTGTGCGTTGCAATTTGTACATAGAAGTGGAATATATAAAAAACTGTAAAAATGTACATTTAAACAAATACTTCTGAGATACAGGGATACAACCAAATCAGTGTTTCTGAAAGGGGGAACTTTATGGCAGGCTGGTATCTGATAGGTGACTTTTGGGGGATACCAGGTGCCATCAACTGCTTGGATCATGTGGTGAGTGTCTCTTACGATCTGAAGGAGAATACCAATCACTACACTACGCTCAATAACATAAGCCAAAAGGGTCATCCCCCAAACCCTCTGACTCTATATGTATAGGGAAATATAATATGATTAAATGAACGATAACACATACACATCTATACGGACATGAACATACAATTTCGTTTAAAGTGAGATTGTGTTCTGGTTCCACACTTGACATTATCCACCTTACGATATGAGGAAGTAGACACCTACTGATATCCCATCTAATTTTTAGTAGTCAGTATGCACAAAAATTTCCAGTTACACAATTAATTTCCTTTAAATAAATAGGTTTGTACTGAATGCTTACGCAAATATTATCTTGAAATAGTTCTAAGATAATTTTGGCACAGTCTATCATTCATGGCTAATAAAACTGTATCGACAACATTTATAGACGAACCGGATTGAAAGATCCAAAGAGTTTGTCTCCAGATGCACTCCAGGAAAAAATAATTGAATTAAATCAAATGTTGAAGACAGAGACACAACAATCAAAACTGAGAAAGGAGAGCAGGAAAATGTACACTACTCCATCTACCAATAACTATGTAACTCCATGAAATCTCAAAAGAAGAAATCAAGAAAATGATCTCTCTTAGATGGCAGGTTTCCGGTACAACAAGCTCAAGCTTTGAGATAAAAAATATACGACTAGTCAAATGCGTTCTCCAGATAGTCACCTATGGAGCTGAAACATAGATCTTAAATGAAAGATTGACCCTCAAAATGATAAGCATGCAACATGCAAGGGGGAGAACCACGCTTGACCGTAAATCGAGTGATCACAAGGCAGCACAGAATGAAATAAAAGAAAAAATACGGAATCCATCAGAAAACCCAAATAACAATGAGTTGGTTATGTTGCAGAAATGTCAGACACGTGTTTGATATCATGATGCATAACATGGAACCCCACAGGGTACATGCAAAACTGTATCAGATATAAGATGGCTTGACGAACTAAACAAACAAAGAAAGTATAGGGTTTGCAACGCTCATGACAGAGAAGTCTTGCGAATCTTGGGAAAGGTCTACCACCAAAAACATACACTAAAATCTGATAGTGATGATGATGATGATGATGATGATGATGATGATGATGATGATGATGATGATGATACGTCTGAATGCATTCTACGATGTAATGTGGTTAGTTAAGCTTTTTATTACCTGCTTTGAACAAGTTTTCTTTAGTTGGTCAATATTATTCATAGCATTTTTTCAGGTAAAGAACTCTTTTGTACGAAACGAATACTAATTTTTTTTGTGCCGCTTGCAAGATGTGAGCGCAGACGCACGTGAACGAAGCTTACGGGGAAATATAAAAGACAGTCATACTTGGATTATAAAAGTACAATTATGCAGCGTTGCATATTTTTTGTGAACAGCATGAAATCAGTTATATGTTGCTCATATTGGATTAACAATGGGGAAACAGTGCACGGATTAGTACGTTCCTGCTATGTCTGGCATTTGGAATAGATGATTCTACAAAAAAAAAACTAACAAAAAACAAAACGGAATAAATGAACGGTGATGAGAAGGAATTGAATCGTGGATAAGTTAATTTCATCAGTGAATGTATGAATTCATGGATTTAGTGTGGAATCGATGGACTGGAGGTAAAGGGTTACCAGACAGGAAAGAAACAGAGAGAAATTGATGAAGAAGAAAACGGAAAGGATGCATCGAGTCTCTTAAATTTAAAGTGGAAAATAAGCAGTAAAAGGAAGAGGCTCGGATAAATTTGTCTAAGTGAAAGAAAATCGCTAGGAAGATACGAGTCGGAAACAACGTCAATAAATCCATTTATGCGAAAAGGAGACATCGGTAAAAGATGACCAAGGAAATAACAGTAAAAGCAGTGGGGGTCCACACTGAATTTATCATGGGAAAAAAAACGGAACTAGAATTTTCAAGAGGCGACATTGAAGATCTACAATAACAAAAAGGGAACAGGCCTAGCTGCTGCAGGGCCGAACTCAATAGTTATCTCAATTTATACTGAAGATTATCACTGCAGCTTGTGTATTGTATATATGATAAATAACAAAATTATGAAGATATACATTGAAAGTATAAACGTCTTTATTCACTGAAAAGAAATTGCATATGTAATTATCTTTAATATGTTTGGTGTAGAAATAACCTTCAACGGGGATGACCTTTTTTTCCTTGATCCATGTTTCTAACTTTACAATGGTAGAATTTGGGAACAAAGTCGGTGTTGCCATTAAAAACAGCAAAAACAAGATGAAAAAAAAAACTAGAGAAGGACAATGCTTTATCGGAGAATATCAGAGACCACTCTATGTATGTATTTTATGAAGAAGTTTTCTAATTTGTTTTTTTTCCTACATATATTTTCAACTTGAAGTAAAAAAAAAAAAAAAAGAAAAAAATGGGAAAAAGTGCAATCTTTGGATCGATTCCAAATTAAAAATTAAGTATTTCACGATAATGTTTTCTATAGATTGGATAAAATCAGATGAATAAAAAAAAAAAACTTTCACAAAAATGTATACTCATTGCGGGGGAAAGAAATTAACTTATGGTCCCTGCTTTATTATTTTTACCCCCAAGTCTTAGCCACGCAATTCAAAGCACTTCAACTTCAATTCTTTTTTCCTTCTTATTACGTTTTCAAACAATAAGTGGTTCATTTGATTGAAGGATTAACAACCGACCACAATCCACAGGGTTGTCTACTATTAAGTCGTCAGTTCAATTGACAGTGTAGGTTTGTTTTAATCTTTTAATTGTGGTTTCGTTTCGTAAGTCACTTTTTTTTATTTTCTTTCAGCTAACCTGGCCACTCAACAATAATGAATAACGTCCAATCATATCAAAGTGGATGAGTTTTCAAGTAGCAATTGGCAGGCAGATTCATTTTCCACTGCGAATTCAAGTGACCATTTGTTGTTACATTATTTCCCACGTCAAAAAACTGTAGCAACTTGACCAAGAGACTTATGAGCTAACAAATATTTAGACCTTGCGAGAGAATCAAATATTTCTGTAACATTAAAGAGGCAGTCGTGTCCATCATTAATGATATTTTCGTATGTCTTGAAAGTGCACGTCAAAAAAGCTAGGAGGACTAGAAATCCAGATGAAAACGTCTTTAAAATCAATCAAAATATAACAAAATGGTGATAGGATATGGTAGAAAGCTTGATGTCACGTGACCAGCAGTGAGATTTAGGACTTACTGCTGACACAAACACCCAGTAATGATCCAAAAAGCTTTTGGGGATTTCCAGTTCTGGTACTGAAACTTGAGTAGAAATTGGAACAATCCAAATGTCAGCAGTACTAAAATAAGCCCACCTTTAAAATAGTCTTAATGATATACTCAGTAATGTGTGGATACAATATCCCCACTTTGGACACGATTAGTGGGAAAAAAACTTTTTTCTTTGCGTTACTTTACTTGAGTTTTAGTACTTGAAGAATATTCCCGAAACCGTTATTTTAAATATCTACTGATATCCAATCTTTTCGCAGGATTGAGTCTTGGTAAAAAGCGGAACATGCAAATTTAGCATTATAGGAAAAATGTAAATAAAAATTGAACTGGTGGGAAAATGATTCAACTCTAAAACTAAGAAAACATGGCACCTTTGCTCAAAACAGTTTTGTTGAGTCTTTCTTAATAGGCGTTAGAAACATCATTAAAACGGGAGTTTGGTGCAGTTTCTTCATTTTAAGACATCTTCACAAAGTAGAAACTATCTTGGACGGTGCTAAAGCAAGTTTTCTCTCCATTTAGTAGGTTTATTTCATACAAAAGGTATCCAGGTAAAAAAAATATTGGAAGAAAGCTCATTGAATGGATGTTCAATATCATACCATTCAAAAAACCACTGCAGAATGAAAAGTCATGGGTTAGATTTCAAGGTAGAAAAATGTAATTAAATTTTTCTCTCTATGATATGAGTATTATAACAGTCTATTAGATTTACAGTAATGAAACATTCACGTGATATTTTTGATGTAGTAAATGATGATCTATGTTACTTTGTTGATTATGAAAAGTTTTTTGACGATAAGTCACTTACAAAAGTAGGAAACACTCTTAGAGCACATACATTTGACAAAGATGTTGCCCCAGAGAGTAATGGCACACAGAACCACCTCCAAATCCAATCATTTCTTCAATATTGTTAACTTATCCATATAATATCATCGTGTGGCTCCACCTGAAGTTTTGGCAATATTATGTTGACATAACAATAACGTGAAGATAGTATGCATGGATCCGTTCAAAAAATGAAGCCATTGCTATTCCTTTATCCACAAAATACCATTGAAATACATGGATGATATTTTGAAATAATGGGGGAATTGTTATGTGCGTACTCCTGAACGTAATTTAAGAAAACAAAATAATGATGATCTTTCAATCAAGAACGAGTTTCCTTGATCCACCTCCAAATTTCGCCACCTATTTCTTCACCCTATAGTCAAACTATCCACAAAACGTGATTTTAATCCATTTCAAACTCTGATAGTCAACTTGGGACCATCGAAACAATTAGCAATATCATAAGGTTTTGACATATGACAAGAATGTAGGGAGAGAAATTTTGCGCATATCAGCTCGGAAATTCAACCACTTCTGTATTCTGTTGTCCACTCTCTCGGGAAATATCAGAGAAAACCATTGAGAACCACTGAAAATAGACACGAAACTATTATGTGATCTCTCCACAGAATCTCATGAAAAATCGTATATAACCTCTTGAGATATCGCATGGACAGTCCTGAGCGTATACATAAATGTAATAGAAAAAAAGAAGAAAACATCCCTCAATCAGAGTTTTACCACCTCTGTCACAATACATTGCACTCCTGTGACACGAAATTTAATGGCCAATCATTTAGTACTCTTGAAGATATCGTGCGTAAAAACAAACAGAGAGATGAAAAGAGGGACAAACGAGGCAACTTATACATACAAATGATGATATATACCTCTTTTCAAATTTCATTGACAGAGGTGAATATTTTAGCCATGATTAAGTGAATG
Organism: Thysanoteuthis rhombus; assembly: GCA_963457665.1. NCBI lineage: Eukaryota > Metazoa > Mollusca > Cephalopoda > Oegopsida > Thysanoteuthidae > Thysanoteuthis > Thysanoteuthis major. Next base: position 19,467,375 of record OY735203.1, on the reverse strand, counting down.
TTGTGAATTAAAGTCATATTCAATGTTTCTTCACACCAGTTTGCTCAATGTAATCGAAAAAGTTTTCAAACTCAAATATGTCTATGTTTATATTATTGACACAAGCAATATTTATAAGAAATTTGTTCATAATATTTATTTCAATTGTATCACAAAGATTATTGAAAAAGCATTGCCTCATGACAAGTTGAGAACGTCTTCATTGACACATTACTATGACAAATTCGTGAACATAGCAACTGTTAATTAAAGACCCTGAAATCCCGAATCATACAAAAAAAAAACCCCAAAAACAAACCGGATTTTACACTATGTGTCCATAACCCTGAGAGCTGTGAAACATTATTTTTGAATGAAAAATGAGTGTTGTGAAATCTCTATTTAGAAGATGAGACTACTTAAAAAGTAGTTTATCTTGTCACTAATCCCTGGAATGTTTGCCCCATGGGGATTTTGTCTGGATCCCGGAACAAAAAACAACAACAACAACAACAAACAAACAAACAAACAAAAAATAAGTACGACAAATTGTTGTTTCAATGCTGGTTGTGATAGTTTTGAGAATTACTTAAAATAAACAAACTACTACAAACTGCTGTTTCTGAGAATCTCTAAAGAAGCCTACTCCAACTACAGTTATCTTTTTTTATTGAGCAAATTTTGTCGGTGCCAATCTCCTTGGGTACCGGCGCATACATACTTATAAATCTTCTTTGTTTTCCCCAAAATGAAATGATCCAGATGTATAATAACGTTGTTCGTGTGCAGTATCGAGGTATTGTAATTTACATCTAGGATTAACTTGGTTTTTCAATTTAATTGTGAGCTATTAACGTCATGTTTATAGCTTCACACAAGATTATTGTTTACCAGTTATCCAACTTGAATTATCATCAGAGTATCCTTGAGCGTCAATAGGTTTTGTGTGAAGGGGAGCTTTCTCCAATCTTTCATATTCTCTTATTTCATTGGCTGAGCACATGAAAAATTTCACACATGTTCACAGCTCAGTTTATCAGTCATCTAATGTGTCTGCTCTTTTCTCATCCTTTGAACGTATCTTCTAATTTTCAGCTAAATCACTTTTAGATCTTTGTCCCTGGTTAATGTTTCCACCTGTAATACCAACATTGGATAATTTCACTCAAGAGTATCCTAACTACCTACTGTAACCTACCTAACATTTTGTCCACCTCATTTGTACCTGCTTAATAATCTAATTCATGATATTTCCCTTCTCGCAACGTGTCAGACACTACCTACTTTTCTTTCCACGATTTTTATATCCTAATCCAAGTACACAACTCACCTTTGTCTTTCTTTTGTCTCTAACCCTCCGGTGAAATACCTGAATCTATCCCTCCAGTAAGCATTATAATAGGCGAGCTCACCATTTTCGTTGGAAAAAGAATACAATTGAACTAATACGTATATGAAAAAAAAATAATTGATATCGTGTACGCTGATACCAAAATATATATTGAAAAACTAATTCAAAATATACGTCCACTTTAAAATCATAATTAAACGTATAAATTGAACTATCCAATAAAACATTTTGGAATTTACTTCTGCCCAGAAATATTACCAGCTCTCTCAGAATTTGTTTAAGAGTCCTCCAAGTCCACAAAAAATCCTCTCCCACAGATACGAGGAGAGATTACATCAAAGCAATTTTGATTCATTAAATGGAAAGTAGCCCTTTGATTCCAGATCATAAAAAAACGATCTTTACTAGATTTTGAGCCCTAAAAACTTATACATTTCTTTTCTTCTGGATTACAACACAAAAAGGGGAAAATGTTCTTTGATTTTTATGTTTCCTAAAAAAAATTGAATGGAAAAAAAAAGTTCCCTTTGATATTGACACCTAAACATAGGTACCCCCGTCCACTATTTCGATCCAAAAAGGGGTAAGAACAACATTCTCATCAATTTCATCGAAGAAATCTCCGTTTCCAATCCAAAGAGGTGAAAATAATTGCTGGTCGATTTTGTCGCTCAAAAGTGGGAAACGACCTCAGATCAAATTTTACCGCTCGAGTAGAGCGACCCCTCTCAATTCTGAACCTTAAAAGTGGTAAAATTTCTTCTAAACCCCGGAAAGCACTAAAAATCCCAACTCCATGTCGAAACAAAAAAGTGTAAAATGTAATTCCAATCTAATTCTAATCGAAAAAAATAGAAGATATTTCCTCTCCATTTTAACACCTAAAAGTAGAAAATCAAATCATTCTTTCATATTAAACCCTTAATGTGGAAGACATTCCCACCATTTTGACCCTTACATATGAAAAAGAAAAACACTCTATTCTTACACTAAAAAATTAGAAAAATATATAAAGACGAAATTGTCCTTCTCTTTGACCTCTACACAAGGGGGAATTTACTCACCCAATTTTATGAAAAATGAAATCCCCTTTTATTTTGACAGGCAAAAGTGTGGAAATATTATTTATGTATTTCGACACTTAAAAAGAGTAACAAATCACCCTTTCATTTGCCCCCTGATAGCTGGAAAAATTATCACTCTATTTCATCTTCTGGAAGTTAAAAAAAAACTCCCTTCCATTTTGATGCCTACTTGGAAATGAAAGCCTGTTCGATTTTGACCCGTAAAAGTTATAAAAAAACAAAACTATTTGGACCCCAAGAAGAGATCGATGAAATCCTTCATCTATCTTGACCCCTAAAGATCTGAAGGAATCAATTCACTTTTTTAACTCTCAAAATGAAGATTTGAATATCCCTTCCATTTTGCCGCCCAATGTTTGGAAATGAATACCCATCTATTTCAACCCCCTAATTGTGTGTGTTTGTGTGTATGTTGCAACTGTGATTTTGATACCCAAGGATGGACCAATAATTCCATTTCCATCTCAATTTAAACCCCTAAATTCACAAAACTATAACATGTTGACTCCTGGAAGTTGGAAAAAATCCCAATTCATTTATACACCTTAGGGTGGAAAACATTCCACCTCCATTTGAATTTAAGTGTGAGTACAAAATGCCTCTCTTTATTCATACCTGTCAGAGTTGGAAAAATAATTTCCTATCCATTTTGCTCCCTGAAAGTGGGAAAAAAATCCACCTCTCCAGAGGAAAAAAAATCCTATCCATTTCGACCCCTATAAGTTAAAAATAATTCCTTTCCATTTTGACGCCCTGAAGAAATGGAAAATTTCGCAGTTCATTTTGCTCCTAAACGTGGGTAAAATTAGTCACTCCATCAAGGCTCTCAAAAGTGAAAAAACATCCCCACTTCATTTTTCCCCCTGAAATTGAAAAAGAAAATCCACCTTCTACGTTTACCCCTTCAAGTGGGAAAAAAATCCCTCAACATTTTGAGCCTGCATCCCACCGTTGGACCCCACGATTCAAATTGGAAGAATGCCAAAGTGGCTGCCCCACTGCAGTTCGATTGCAGTCAACGGGGGTCATTCCGCTGTCGACTAGCCAATATTGGACAACCATCTAGCCACTTGCAATAATCAGCGCACTGACAGCCTTGTTTTAGAGGCTGCAAGTGATTTCGGAATACGTCCTTTCATTACCTGGACTCAGTCATTTAGTCCTCATTCTCTCTCAGTATATTCCTCTTTCGACTGTGAAAGCTATAAATCAAAACGATGAACCTGTGAAACATTATCTTAAAAAATGTTATCAAAACATAAATAATCAGCTTGAATCACAAGAGCGAATCAGTGACCTCTCGAGGGTTGGTAAGCGGAAACAAGTACGATTTTGTCATTGTTTGATATAATGAACTGATTCTGTTTATTGACAGATATCGAGAAGGTCCTAAGAGAAGATTAACTGTGTATACTGTTGACAGAAGTGGTGTAAAATGGACCTTTTCCACATGATATTCAGATTGGAAGCAGGAAATCCTTCTAAAATCTATGGGGGTCGATTTTTTTTAATCAGACAAACGTTGCAAGGGAGGGAAAAGGAGATTTATGGATATGAAAATAAAAACAAATGCTGTATTTTGGACCCACGTTATTTTTGCAGTTCCGAATTATTTAATTCTTCCAAAGTTTATTACTTATTTTTTTCTCAAATTCTAATTAGATCTTCGCTTCAGGAATGCATAACACTTTTAAGAGGATTCACGCTTGCAACCATTGTATAAACAAAACTTTTTTATTGATGTTTTTGTGGTCAGAAAGATAAGTTACAACGAACTAAATAAGAGCAGAGATATGCGTATCAAAAATATATAACTACAATTACTCATAAGTATGAAGTGAAATGACAAATAATGTTTTTTTTTTCGTTTTCCATACTTGGCCATGTAATGTAAATACGGTCAAATCAGCACAGTCTCAAAAGGGTCAGCTTGATTGCTTGCAAAAGGTTTTTTCTCCCTTCGATTGTCCATGCGTGTGTGTGTGTGTGTGTGCGTGCGTGTGTGTGTGTGTGTGTGTGTGTGTGTGTGTGTTCGTGAGTCTGGTGTGGGATAAGTGTCCACTTATCAAGGGACAAAAACTCGCAACAATCATTTTCTTGCTCCTCTCCATTTTCATTTGATAAATGTTTCCCATACTTTGTCTATTTCAAATCTATTGAGGGAGAAAAAGTATCTATTTTATCACGTTTTTTTTCTAAATCGAGGTCTCAATTAAGATTTTGAGTTAATTTCTATAGGCAGAACCAAATAGACCCTAACTTCATAGCTAGATATTTCATTACTACCCTACTGCCCAGCCAGCTTAAATGCCTTTACATTAGTTTACCAAGCAGAAGCTCCAGTGCTTTTTTTTAAAAATTGCCATATACAATTCAATTTTTTTGTTTCTACTGTTGTCAACGTGGAGTCTTAGTTTGAAGAGTCAAAATATGATAGCACGAGAATTCACGTTAGAAGAGTCAGTATCCTTTGTTTGATAAGCCAACACGTGTCTCAGACATAGGTTACATATGATATTTCAATTCATCTACTTGATATTGAGATCCTGGATTGAAAGAGAAAACAGCTTTGCCTAGCTTTGAAAAAGTGATCCGAGACTCCCGAGGCAATCAGGCTGGAAAATGGGATCTATACTGGAGTACAACGATGAAACAGGCTTCGGGCAAACATTTTAAGTACGGATTGTTAAGATAGGAAAGAACATGAGAGCATTTTCTGAGAAGCTAAGTAAATCTTCGAATCAGTACTGAAATCTCATAGCTAGATAGACTAGTGGTTTTTTGTCTTATGGAAAACATTTTTCAATCTTTTATAATTTCATAGACGTGAACAGATCTTATATACAAGGACAGTGGACTGTAAAACTCCACTTGATATTGAAAAGAGCAGATAGTGCTGTCAGAAGTGCTTCGTCATTCATAAAATACATATATTCTTTGAAGCCAATGATCCATTCACTTCGACAAAAGCAAGGATATTTCTAAAATATCAAAAGAATCCTTAATGAAAGAAAAAAATATATATATATATACAAATATAACCTTTTTTGAAACAGCCCCTGCAGTTATTACAGGGAGAACAAGCTACTTGGCCAAGGCAGTGTGAACAGAATGAGCAACTAATGAAGAACAGGGCATACAGCAGAGATCGAACAGGCGACTTCTTCAACGTCGCGTTGCTCTCAACTATTGGACTAAACAGCCTGACAGAAAGACAAGCCCCAAATAATCATTTCATCCCCACTCATGTCATCTTGTTCATTCACTGTTCATGTCTGTACTGTTGTTTCAAACGCAGACAATAATATTATTAGGAAAATGGAAATATCATCCAACGGAACATTTATGAATTCTTATTTTATTTGAAACTTTATTTGAAATAACTAGCCACTATTATGCAATGAATGCGTTGGCTTGTCCAGACAGCGTAAATAGGATAAACAACTAAACGGGAATGGTGCTGCTAAAGTAATTTAGCTTGCGACTGATAAGGTCGTGGCTCCAACATAGCGTCGCTCTTAGCCATTGAGTTTGTTTATGTAATAACGGCAAGTGAATTCAAATAGATATTCAAATAATATTACATATTTGTGAATATTTTGTTGAATTGATTAAAGTGATATATATATATATATATATATATATGTATTGTGGGATAGTATCTTCAGACAAGATTTAAATTAATGGCGAATTTCATTCCGTCACATCTTATACTTCATAGCATTTCGATGGGCAGGTGGTTATTTTCACTGGAATCATCATCTGGTAGTATTGGGTTATCCAGTGGAAGTACTGGGAAAGAGTGACGTGATCTGGGTAATTCAATAAGCATGAACATTAAATCATTTTTTTTCCATATGAAACAATAAACCAAAATAACAAAACTACGTACAATTTAATTTGCATTCTTTTCCATGCCTTTGCACGAGTCCAAGATATACAGTGAGGGATCAAAACGGAAATTACGTTGTGCAGTTTAGTGACAAGATTTTGATCGTGCATTTCGTGTGGCTGTTGGTGGTTATTCGTGGTTATAGGAAGAGTTCATCTGTATTTTTAGAGTTTTTTCGTTGTCGGGACATTCATTAGGAAAATCAATTTCCTGACCTCTTATTGGATTATGTTGGAATCGTTGTCGTCAATTAGTCGAAAAAATATAATTGCTGCTGAAATGATCAACCTTTTATAGCTAATTAAATACCTCAATAATTGAAATAGTACTGGAAAAAAATTGAGAAGTACTTTGAAATCAACAGATGCTAACTTGATGTAAAATACAGAGGTGAAACGTCGGATGCTTTCGATTGAATATATCCACATCATAGTTTTCGCTCTTACCTTTGTCAGATATGTCAACGCTCTTACTTTCGTCGGTTAAGGCAAAGGCTCGGGTACACACACGGGTAAATGGTCGTAGGACTCAATTCACCAGAACTGTAGGAGCTAAGCTCTACTTACGGCATCTGGTATTCTCCAACTGTCACCCATTTAAGCTTGACGTCTCTAAACTTTAGCAATATTATGCGAACATATGGATACAACATGATCTATCTTTTTTCTGTTACGTCCGGGAAAACTTTAGTTCTTGTGGTGAGTGTCTAGTGGATAAGATTACCCTACCAGCAAGCACTCTACCTCTCAGCCACGGTAAACGCTTTAATAGATTTCAACACTATGAATTTATCCCAAAAATATTTTTGTTATTAATTGATTTATTTGATATGTGTATTTTTGAATATTAAAAAAAAAACTGTTGATTATATTTGCATTGCCGGGTTACATGCGTACGGTTATCGTCAGAATGTCTGTAATAAACCTCAGATATATTTTTGTATCAGTGCAAATTCATTTGAAGACAGAGCCTAGAAAAATGGTCCATTTAGAATAGCTAATATAATATAATGAATCAATAAATCCGTAGTTATTAGCTGAAGTTTCATGTGAAGTCTTCGTTCTATGATGTTTGATGTATGTGATTAATGAGAGAGCTCTGGGTTTAGTACATTGAAAAGGGAGGATGTTTTGTCCAAATTGAATACTTCCATTGTTAGGCTACGGACTTAAAACATCCTCACGTATAGCCGTTGTCTGGGATTATACTCAAAAGTCAGTGTTGTTCATTTGCTTCTTACTAGATGCTGAATCGTGAGCTTTGGATTTAAATTATTAAACTTTGCAAATACATGTAATTTTCTCAACTAATTATCTCTACGTATGTATCCAGACTACCAATGTCTCCAGGAAAATGTTATTTAAGTCTGTTTTTTTCTACAAATTACCCCCTAGTTCAGATAAAGGCCCATATCTTCTGAGGTATCTGTTTAGCTATATATCATGGAATAATATTTTTTTTAACAAAAAACTAAAATTGAAGCCAGCAGTGTTGCTAGATAATTGGAATGTAGATTGAATCTTTATTGAAATTTATAGGCAAAAATTGAAACATTGTAAAACATAATCAAATCCTTAGTCATATCTACTAAAATACATAAACTGTAACTGTTATATTTAAGTTCATTCTACCAGAATAATTTGATTACCCACAGTTAGAAAAAAAGGCCTATATGTTTATATCAAAATCAGAAAGGAAATTAACATGTATTCTCTGGTACGTACATATGAATAGTGTAAAAGACTGCTGTGTTCAAAGTAACGAAGAGATTTTCACAGGATATTTGTCTTGTTACACTCACATACAAATCATATTTGGTTGCTGTTCTAATGTATCGGCTTGCTGAGTGATTCGAATCTTTCCAATAGTTCAGTTCATTTTCTTCGAGATATCCTTTTTTCAGTCAAGTTCAAAGTTGCTAGATTAGAAAATCTTGGCCCCTTTTCGGCATTAGTCCTCTTTTTGAAACTTCTTCAAGCATGTGTTGTTGAAGAAGTGATTTTACTTTGAGGGCTTGACAGGCTCAAGTTACATGTGTGACCTTTGACAGAGAATAAGCTACCCAACATCAAACAATTCCAGCACTGGAGATAGCAGGTGTCCTACCACTGCGGTCAGGTCATTTTACCATGATTTTGAGATCTGCAATTTCGATGAGTCATCAATTGAATATTTTAAAATATTATTTTCTCTAGGTGTAGAAAAGAAGATACATTGTATGGTTTAGACAATTGCAAAGAAGGGCTGGTCAATTTCCAACACTGGGACCCGTCTTAAATTGAGGTAATCAGTTACAGCCTTTATCTGCCTTGATTGCATGTAACTGATGGATGAAAGTAAGCATTCCAAGAGAAAAAGGCATAGAAGAAAATACTGCTGCACTAGAGTATGGTAAGCAACTCATAAAATAAGGATTTCTTTGGTCAGCTGAGGTTTCTTTAGCAGCTGTGTAAATTGTCATTTTTATTTGACAATCTAGGGGCCGGAATCAGGTTCTTTGACATAACCAGTGTATCTAGCGAAAGGAGGAGTAGGATCAGGTCTGCGTCTGGTAGCATTACATTTGTTTATGATACGGGGAGTGCGTGGATCGTTTTGGTCTTTTGAGTCGTCTCACTTGTCACCAGAATAGCACATGATTTCAAACTGATGGTTTTTGCATCATTGATATACTAATCTCATGGAAAATGTTTTGTCATTCTTTAAATTTGAGTTATGATCAATAGTGTCTACTGATTAAGAAGTAAAGATACCTCTAGCAAGTTTTAAGTGACAGTTTCCCTATCATACATGGCGCAAACTCTTTTACATATATATGCAGAGATCCCTCAGACACAATGTTGTGGGATACATGAAATAAGTGGCAGGGATCGCAAACCTGACCTTGATTTCTCCCATATAATTATCACCGATGTACCTTATCTTCTGTAATAACTGAAAAGAAAAGCCAGAGCTAGAGCCATCATACCCCTAACAATAACGTTAGAGTTCAAAACATTGACCCAACGAGTCCTTTGGTTGACACAAAACAAATGATTAAAATTAAAGTTAAAATAAATACCTAATCTACATCTCCATTATTTAGCGGCATTTCTGACATTACAAAACTTTATATACTTTCAAAATTTTGCTTATATGTTGTATAGCTCGGAAATATACGTGGTTCTCTTTACTCGGGGTCCATTTTGAAAATTAACTGTAACGGCCACCAAGAGGCATTGCTGCCCTGCAACCATATCCAAAGGTAATTAATAAGCAGAATTATTTGTGCCATGATTTCAAACCACTTTGCACAATGATTCAACCACACTAATATCAATGGCATCAGAGATGAATGCTGTCATATCATATTTGCTGACGTGATCAACTCTTCTATTAAATCTAGCTATGAAGGTTAAAACTGGTCATTTCTTCATATACTAGTTTATCCATTCTTCCAAAAAATGACGACTGTATTTGAATGAATTAGCAATCATGCTTTCCTTTGAATATATATAAAAATATCATTTCAGTCAGGTATTTTCTTCAACCAAAATAAACCCATATATTTTATACAGATTAGCACAAAAATTAAAGGTGATTACTGCATAATTACCATTCGATAGTTATCTATTCTGAGAAATGTTTCAACTCAATTGATTCATAGTGCTTCAACCAACAAAAATGCAAAAAAAAAAACCAGATTTATACGGATTCGCCATAAAGGTAAGGGTGATTACTACTTAATTACCCTTTGCTGGCGATTTCCTCTCAGATATGTCAAAGAAAATATAAATCATTACGTTGCATAATATAGAAGTATGTTGTAGGTTAGATTATATTTCCTATATCGACTTTTAATTCATCTTACGTTCTTTGAACAGCTTCACCTATTCTTTCATTAATTGCTCAACTAATTGCCATTCAGATTATGATAACATTTTCTCTATGGATCAGCCATGCGACACGTCTTTCTCTGGTCTTTTTTCCCAATCTAATCTCCTGTGTAAATAGGCCATGTATTGAAATATTGGGAGGATTTTGTTTGTTCTAGAGATTAATAATACACTCTACCAATGATCCCTTTTTGGCCAGGAACATATTTTTCTATTCTTATTTATTTTTCTTTTGAGAAAATCACCTTACTTTATGATAATATACAAGATCAATGGGACAATACAATGGAGAAAAGGGGAGTAAAAACCGAGGGTTAGAATTAGTTTGGCAGATGGGTATTAGCGCGATTTCTTGTGTTCTTTTTCAAGATAAAGTGTGATTTGACTATATGAGTGCTTAGCAAACATTGAAATGATCATATACACTGGAACAAAATAATTGATTAAGTGCTCAATCGTGGAAACACTCAACAAACACATCTTTCGCTCTCTCTCTTTTTTTCTCCCTCTCTTTGTTTATCATTGTTTATACTCATATATTTTCACACATTCATGCATGTTTAATGTCATATGTATACAAATAAAACACTGATATTTCTATTAGCACATGCTATATATATATATATATATATATATATATATATATATATATATATATATATATACATATATATATATATATATATATATATATATATATGTATATATGTATATATTTATATATTTATATATATATATAATTCAATGCATAATAATTCGATACAAAAAGAAAAAAAATCATTTTAATTTCTGGAATATATGGATCCATTTGAGCATTGCAGTTTCCTCGATACACTGAATGTGGTGTGGAATGCCTCCCCAAGCAAGTAGGTCCCCTGGATCTACAGTTGTTCAGCTTGATCCGTGGTACACATTACTAATATTTTATGCTCTGGTTAAGGATAAATAATTGTAAAAATAACAAATTGTAAAAAGAAAGTTGGATTTTCCCCCGTTCCCTTATGTATAATTACTTTTTAGCATGAATACATACATTTTTATCCATAATCTCAGGTCATTTGCTATATTACGTACACAAATACTTTTTTGGGGTGATTTCTTGTCCAATTTTCTGGTGATTTCAACCCAGCCGAACTTCGAACGTGCCTGATATTTTTTAGTTAAAAAAAAAAAAACGTAATTTTTTTAAGGGTTCTTTTTCCTGTCACGGGGAATGGAAGCGTCAGCTCAAGGAGACTTTTTTGTTTTGTTAACAAAATGCAAAATTGAAAAGGTACCTTTTACATTTTTCGTCTTTAGATTAATTCTACTCGTAGCCTAATCTGTCAAGCTTGCTTCTCTTATACAATAAATGAAGCGGGAATGTATTCAGAGATTCTTCATTCATTTCTGTAATACATTGAATATTAGGTAATTCTTGCCTACACGGTTGTAGAATAATGTTCTTTACGTGATGTATCTTGCAACTGTATTTTATATCTACGAGAACAAAGAAAACCAAAAGAGACTTTTTTCCCTAAAAAACATTATGCTTCAGAATCTACTATAGATAACAGGTACATACTGATTATCGACTGGTAACAGTCCTATATATATACCTAAATTACTGTTTGTGCTATTGAGCTTGATTGGAAGGTGTAGCCAGGTTGGGTCGTTCTCAAAAACGAACATGAAGGTCCCGACGTTTTTTATCGAATGGTGAAACAAACATGTTTTCATATTTTATACTTTCTGAGATATAAGACATTCCTGTAACTAATACATTTGATGAGAGCCACATTGCTTGGTAGCAACAAACATGAATATGCTAATTAAGTTTGGTTTTTTTAGTTGACAACCTTGCACAAGAATTAACACATTTCAGCTTAAAAGAGCTTGTATTCACACGTTCTTTTCAATTCAAAATAGTAGGTATTTTGAAAATGTTTTTAATATAATCGGCATGTCAAATGAATAAAAACGTTTCCCACTCGGCTAGAATATAGGGTAAAAGTTCAACAGTATCGGAACAGCAGTAACGTCCAAAAATGATGTCCAGGATAAGACTAAAAGAGTTAAACTTTTCGAAGTAGTAGAGTAATGTGTCAGGTAATGCAATATAGAAAAATTCTATGAAAATGAAAAAAGTGAGGGATAACAATTGACTAGAGAACGTTAAACAAAAAAGGGACATATGGGAAGGTACCTTACTGATTTGCTTGAAAGGTGAAAGAAATGCATAATACCAGGTATGAGGTAGGCATGAAACATAGAAACTAGCTGAATAATTTTGAAACGAACAAAATAACATAGGGTGCCATGGAATGATCCATGTTTGTTGGTTAAGTATGGCAGAGGTTCGCATAGTAACAATGAGAATGGGAGGAGCTTGGAAAAAACATTGTTAATTTGTGGATGATGATCTCCCTCATTCGCTCTTTCAACCTCTTTCTCTCTCTCTCTCGCTCTCTCTATCTATCTATCTCTCTCTCTCTCTCTCTCTCTCTCTATATATATATATATATATAGAGAGAGAGAGAGAGAGATTGAAAGAGAGAGAGATGTACACAGATACATTTATATTTCAATATGCTAATTATAAATCAGGATTCCCAAATCTCAGTATCATGGACGTCGCAGAGCTAATACCTCTTCAACATGTGTAGTTAGTCACTCCATCTTACATTTCGTCCACCACAATTTTGTTGCGAGTTATGATATCCAATATCCAGTTGTTTTGCAATCTTGCAGCATGACCGGGCATTACCATTTGCGTTTTCCTTATAGATTCTATGATATCACTACTCCGGTTTTCTTTCCTAATATAACGTGCTGTTTTGTGATTTCTCCATGTGATGTTGAGCATGACTCTCTCATAAGTGTGTTGGAATGTTCCTTGTTTAAGGGTCAATTTTTCTATTTTCTAACCCCATAAGTGACTGCTGGGAAGATACATTGGTTGTAGTCTCCTCTACACAACATTAATGAGATTTTCAATTCATATTTTGCAGCTTAGTTTATGCTTCTATCCTATACCCTACCTTCCGTACTAAATCTCTCTTTGGAATGAATCACAGATGAGATATAATATCACCTTGGAATCATTTAGGTGAAGCATTATCAACCATGATTATATATGAGTATTTTCCTTCTATCATTATCTTAGTTGCCTTTCTTTGCGATTGCAAAAGAGTCAGACTAATGGTCTTCTTTTTTGAGGAATGTGTTTATGTACAACGATTGTTATAACATTTCGATACTGGAACTCAACATTTAACAGAAATTTCTATGCAAACCTTGAAATTTATCTAGAATTGGTTTCCAATCATCCAACGCTATATTTGATATATGTGTTTTTATATACACGAGTATTATCATTAAAAATATGGGGAATAATCTCAAAAGCGGAATTTGATATTATGCCGACAGGAATCATTTCATAGATCAATTTTTAGAGCAGTAATCATATATAGAAAGCTCCTAAGGGCAAACTGATCTACTCTGTTTACCACTGTTTGCAGAGTTGGGCTGAAAAATAACTAAATTCAAATGAAAGAATACTGCACAAAATGTCTTTATTCGATAAGGTCATCGGCAGTAATGCACTTGGGTGGAGCATCTGAAATTATAAAAAATACCGTGTACATGTATTCATGTATCTATTTGTCCTCAGTCACAGCAAAGAGTGCAACTCATCTATGCAATAATTGAGTAGGTTCCCTTACAATGATGTAAGAAAAATATAATTTCATGTTCCTGAGACCTGATTTCAATAGTTAACCAAGAAATTGATAAGATATGACCAAAGTAAAAAACAGTACTAAAAATGCAAATATATATTGTCCACATATATAGACTACAACGTGCATCCGTACATTTTATACATGTCGTCATTCCCACGAAAAACCAAAACGGTCAAAAAGTCTTTTTTCAAGTAAATTACTTGACGGTTAGACGTTTCTATCTTAATATATTACTGGTTCTAAGTTGATTGAGAGGAAGTAATTATGTTTTTCAGTGTGAAATGCAGATGCAATACATAAAACCGGCACTCGAAAAAATATTAGTTAAAGATACCCTTATAAATATGTATATGTATGTGCACACGTATTTGTCTGCGTGCGTAATTCCTTGTATGTAATTTGCTGGTGATGTATCACCAAGATGTCAAAACAAAGTCCCTTAAGTAATCAATTTTCATCACTAGCACCGAAAACATTTTTTATTGGTCCTAATGAATCACATGAGAAAACAAAATACAAATGATGCTAATATTATTGCTGAAAGGGTGTTTCTCTTGTGCAATTTTGAAAGGTTTTGTTCGATTGTGTTTTCTTTGTCTGTGAATTCGAAAATTACTTTCAGAGACGAACTCATCAAAAATCAAAAATAAATTGAAGAAACATCAAATATATTCGAAAAATATATAAAAAATCACACCCGTGCCAATAGATTCACAACAACGGAGGTAAGATAATGATTTAATGAGTACAAATTATAGTTTTAATTTCCAGTATTTTTTGCCGAAGAACATTCCTGATTGAATGCGTTTCAAATATCTAGAAGTGTTCAGACATTTAATATTGACCCAAGGGGCAATTTTTTAGCTAATTGTTACCGGACCTCTAGATCGTTTATGTGTATATACAAATATAGGTAATTGAAAAAAAGTGTAATAATCAATTTTGTACCATTTTTTTTCCAAATAAAGAGACATTTTCTGTGATATTCTATTCAGCTGGACGATTATTCTTATACAGTATCATGCTATTTGAAAAATTTCACTTAAGTTTTTTTCTACGGTTGCTCTTGTAAAGTACTTCATATCTTGCATGTTTGAAAACCAGTAATTATACACCGCTACACGAATTTGTTCATGGGTAGTTAGTGGTGTTCCCAAATAAGTTCGTGTGAGAGGTATATCAATGTCATTATTTTCCTTGAAACTTTGCTTCTACGACCAGGACAGTGCTAATTTGAAATCTATATATTCTTATTGTACAGCCAGTTGATTTGCACATTTGTAATCACTTAGACTGAAAGACACTGACTACAATTATGAGTTCCATGGTCACTATAGCTTAGATTTAAAGGAAATAATTACCATTAACCAATTAGAAAAATGAATCCCACGATCCAGAAATGAAAACAAAAATTGTGTTGCACAGTGATGTCAGCAAAATCTCTGATATGATGAATATCCAAACAAATCAAGCAATTCTACAAAATATTTTATATCATTTCCACAAGGAAGATTCAACTTTGAGATATTAATAGGAATAACTATTTTAGTATCCTAATTGGTCAACAAATCTTAATGAACTCCAGGCGTTGCATTCTTTCCACCTCTCATCTTCATACTATTTTGAAAATCCATGTTCAATTAATGTACAGTCTTGATTGTTGTACATTTTTCTAGTAATGGTAGTTAATGATATCCACACCTGCTGCAAATGTATATTACATAGTGATCTAGGATCAGTTATAATGATGATCTATCCAGTTGTAGATTTTTTTGGAGCCAAGGGTAGTTGGGTACTCAAAATGACTATCAATAAATTAGCATATATATATATATATATATATATATATATATATATATATATATATATATATATATATATATATATATATATATATATACATATATATATATATATATATATATATACATATATATATATATATATATATATATATATATATATATATATATATATATATATATGTGTGTGTATATGCATGAAGATAAAAAAATTAAAGATCATTCTTTGATGACTGATAGAAATCATTCTCCAACGCAAAAAATAACTTTTGCTTCGGAACCTATTTAGAGGATAACAGATGAAAAATACACCTGGACTGAGAGGAACATTTTATAAACACGTTTTATAGATTATCTCTTTGTGTTCTATGAGTTATTTCACACACAAGTTTTCATAAAATTCTGAAATACTTTCCCTAAACTTTATACACGTGAAGGATGCTTTTAATAGATGAACTAGATAACTGAAGTCATTTCACAAACAAAAAAAACAAACAACAAAAAACAAAAGCAAACAAAGATGATAGCAATAGATTCTTATAACTCAGAGAAAAAAGGAGGAATTGATCTAATCAGCCTTGAAAACTGCCGACCCAGTTATCAAGGAACTTGCAAATATACACAGCAGTGTAGGAATCAAATAATAATGATACAAAAAATCCCTTTGAAATACGCATGTTTGGTTGAGAGAAAAAAAAAACGTGTATATTTGAAAAAGAAAAGAGAAAAAACATCGTGGATAAGTCAAGGATCAAATGAAAGGAATTGAAACGCTGGGAGCTTGAGTGCACAAAAGACTCCTGAAAAAGGAAGATGGATGCCTTGGTTATAGAAATCTAGGGCTTGTACATTTGATCGAATTACATCAAACAGGATCGAGACACAACAAAATAGAAAAAATTGATCTGAGTTGGGGAAGATAAATCATCCAATCGTATCACAACAGATCGCAGAAAGGGGTTTCGTTTTATGAAGGTCATTCCGTATCTTTATTTCAGCATTGTTGCTTTGTTTCATTGCTAAATTTAGCTTGCATGCCCTTTGGTCTACAAAAATGATCTGATATTCCAGAACCTATACACACCCGAGGAGGGCTGGAGGGTATCAGCCCGACCTATCTGTAAACAATAAAGACAATGATATCCCTCTGAACGTACACACAATGATTAACACTTCTTGTCTAGACGAATCAAATAATCTGATTGTTTATGAAAAAAGAAATGAATGGTTAGGAATGATGATCAACTGGGAATTGTTCAAACATGCAAATGGTATGGATGTCATGTATAAAACCATCCCGTTGGAAATTTAGTATTCAAATGGACCGCTTGGTCATATAATTTATGAAGAGAAAATCAATCACTTATTGGATGTTGAAGTTCCAGAGTAAAATCGAAACTGTTGAACAGGGGGAATATCAGAAACTAGAAAAGTATGTACAAAAAATAATGGGTCAGAAAAAAGACAGTTGTACCCATTATAATTTGAACTCGTAGAACGGCCCGGAAGAGTCATATAGAGGAACATAAAATTAAAAACCACCCCAAAAAGACCATTACTTAAATCAATCAGGATAATGGGCAGAGCATTGGGGGTTTACTGATTTCCTGCCATTTTAACTTTTGAGGGGGTTGAAGCTAGCGTAATAACTCAACGATTAAAAATCCAACTATAAGAAAAGTCCATGTTGGACGGTTTCATGTTTTCATCCAACAGCTATTTCTGGTGGAAATTTCTCCATTATCACATGATCATAAGGATAACTGTACACTGTTATACTTCAATACCGTAGAAAACTTGTTAATTGAGATAACTTAACACCTTTCCTGTTTTCTCATGCTTTTATATCATAACAATAACTGATTCCTAAAATATTCTCATTCCTTACCGCATGATTAAACCAGTTATAAAATAGTGGGCCGACTTATCCAGACACATAACAATAAACAAATTGATATCCCATCAGAAGATCCAGATATTTATGGAAATATTTCTTGAAAACGACGACAATTGAGTCGATCATGGTTAAGGGGGAAAATAAATGGAATGATTTAAAAAAGACATAAGGAATATTCGCGAGATATAACAGTGAATCTTTGTGAATTGGTAAACTCTGAAACTTGGTTATTGATAATCCATATATATATATATATATATATATATATATATATATATATATATATATATACATATATAATCAGCATGTCATCTACAGACAGCTGTTTCGTTGTATTACAACTCTTCTGTGTGCCTATAGACTACCCATTCTCCCATCAAATTCCACAAGGGTATATTGAAACCTTAACTTCACTTCACTCAGGGAGGCTGGTATCCTACGCTCTGTCTCACATAACTCGACGGTCAGCAAGGTTGCATTTCAAGCGATATATTTATTTATTTAGCTTATATTCTCCAACTACCAGAGTGCCTTAATCCTATGGAAAAAAAAGGTTGCATAAGCTTACAATGAACGAGTTACCTCACTTAAAAAGTGCTCACTCTAAATAGGGGAGCATTAATCATTGTCTCGTCAACTGACAGCTGTTTCGTTGTATAATGCATTGTCCAACAGTATATATATATATATATATATATATATATATATATATATATATATATATATATATATGTTGTGGTTGCATAGCCCTTTTCAAATGATCTCACAGTTTCTGCAACCTGATCTTGGGCTTGATTACCGGAGCAACTCTTTTATCTTTGGCAAAATACACAGATACAGCATCCTGAATGCAGGCAGAGATTCAGGGAGTAAGAGAGAGAGTAGGTAGTACGGTCATAGACGGAAGAGTCCATTAATCTCTAAATAACCCTATCGTTTTCAACGGCTTCTACATAAGTCAAATATTTTTAAATAGTGTATCATCGCATTATTGGTAGTTTGCATTAAAACAGGAATGATCTCGGGTTTAGACAATCTACAGTAGATACAAATACATGTTTTACACAAGCATTAGATTATGATTTCGGTGGTAATGTGAAGATCTGTGTATAGAGTGAAAACATAAAGAGATAACATGAATATCTAGAATTATATTTTCTTTTACTTCACTTTTCTATACCAACTACTTTAGCAAAACGCTATTTTTTCACCTTGGCCGACTCTACACGCGGCACTAATCATTCAAGATGGAACTGTAAATCCTTTGAAGTCTACTGAGTTCATTTACTTCATTATTTCTTATCTCAGGTTTGGTCGGCAACGCTCGGATCAGAAAAAAAAAACTCTTTGAACATAATTTTTTGACATCTCTGGATTTTTCATGATTTCCCTACACCTATTATTTCAGACGGGTAAGTGAACCGGTGCTTCGAATTCTTCCACAAATATTAAGAGAAAAAAAAATCAGTATCACTGTGCCCCCACCTCAGGCATAAACATAGTTAATGGTGTTGAAGAACGCGTGTGTGTGCACTTGGCGACGCAAAAGCAAAACTGCTTAGAATCAGTCTAATTACTGAAGACATTCTCCTTAAATAATGATAAGCGTTTTGGCAGACCGCGAATCTTTCGGGCAAAAAGATCGTTCTGAATGTTGTCTGTTACCGGAGATCAAGATGTGTTTTTCGTGCATCAGTTGAGAATGGTGGTCTTTTTTATCCATGCGATGCGTTATCTGAATTCTAATATAGGGACTTGCCCCCAAAACGGTTTCCCTGCCTTTGATCAAAGGGAAAAGCCTTTGTTGATTGCAGCAATCATTATATTTTACCGGGAGAGACCCAGGTCTCCTATGCGTTCTCATAGACTAGAAATTATCTAAGGCTGTTTTCTTTGCCTCTCTCAAGTTGAGTTTCTGACGTATTCCGTAAGTCAGAGAACCCCGAAGTTTAAGTATCGTACTGAAAATGGAGAAATGATCAAAGACTGTATAATTTTATAGTGACCCCATTTTTCTTTTGTTCATCTCTGTAATCTTTCACATTCACATTTAAGACACAAAATATGAGTTTCTAGCTTGGTCTACTGTGCATCATTCTTCAAGTAAGTCAAAAAACAAAAATGTATGCTGGGTATCATGGAATTTAGAATGTGGAAGAGAAGTATTAACTTTGAAAAGTGTTATATCGGTACCAAATAATACTTGATGTATCAGTTTTCGTACGATCAGCGAAGTTGAGCAACATCAAGCCTAATTAGTACCTATATAGGTTATCATTTACAGCCTCCTTTGGCGATCCAATTAATCAACCAGAGCAAGCCGATCTTTTCACCCAATAACAGCAGCAAAATCCATACTCATCTACCCCATTGTACAATCTCACTGTTTTGGTTGAAAGCAACAAGGAATAAATGAATGAAAATAATTATTTCTTTTTGTTCTTACATACGTCTAATCAGTTAAAACCAGCAAGTCTTGTTGAGATCGATTCGGATATTTTTTCTTTGGAGGTAAACATCAGCATGATAAACTCACAAAAAATCCGTTATATATACATGAAATATTTTTACATTCTATCAGTATTTCTGAAAATAAAATTTGTATGGTAACCCAGAAGGTTGTTGCTTCTTTGGAATAATTGGATGGCATTGTTAAAACATGAATTACGTAATTTTCTAATACCCGAATTTTGCTGATGAAATTAAAGAGCTTTAGTTTCAAAACCATGCTCACATAATCTTAAGTTAATAGATGCATAAGTCCGCTCACTCGTACTGTCTGACATATACAGAAAGAGTGGGAGGAAATAAAAAGTGGTTGGATTTTTTTTGGTGTGTCAGGCCGTCAGCCAGTGACAGCAATTGATAGTTGGATTGTTCGCACTCCCAGGAAATTTAAATGCTGCAAGATACCTTTTATCATACGTTGTGGTTCACTCCCCACCAGGAAGGCCTCCATCCTGATGTTAATGTTTTTTTCTGTTAGGGAACTTGCCTTTTGCCATTCTGATGGATCCATAAGACAACAATAGACGGAAAACACTTTTAAATCATGGTTTGACCCCGCCAATAACTAGGTGTGAATCTGATAGAGGATATTATTTCATTGGTTAAAATTCTAAATATTCTCAGTACAGTTTATATCCAGTGATTAACTGTGTCAATAATCGTATAAATCAGGATCAATGGATGAGAAATATTTTAACCAATGTGAGATTTATTTGTTATTGATTAATTTTTTTCCAGTAGCTGTACTATCAACTGGAATTCAGGAATTAGCAATCAAATGTCACCAAGTAACACCAACTAGCAATTGTACGTGCTCGATGCTGTCAAAACACATTATATAAACAAACGGATCAGTGATAGAGTAGGGACTTTTTTTGACTGTTGGTCTGCCTTTTATTCATGCTGTGTATGCTTACATGGATGTGTATTCGAAATTTATAAAGTGTAACTATATACTTACTTATTGACGAAAAGTTATAGTTATTGTTACCTATCAATATCAATATACGTACTAATTATCAGGCTCAGTTTGATATCAATTGTCGACAAGCATCCTGAATCAAACATACACAGAACTTGACCAGAAAAAGTATGCGCACTTTTATTTTCATTAAGTGTTTATTTGGCTGGGATTGGTTTGCATTTTTTACAATTTTAATCCAAATTTAAATGTTGAGATATTCATACTCATTATCTATTCCGAACCAAATTAAATTTGGTAATTACCGTCCCAGTCGGTTGATGAAAAAAATAGCCCATGACTACAAATATGTCCTTATATTCTGGTAAGGCATATACGGGTCGTCTGAAAAAGTCATCTCTAAATAGATTAAAGAATGTTCTTTTTTTTTGTATTATCTAATGATTGGAAATATTCCCTGTAAGGAATTTAACGTTCGATCTCAGAGCACATAAAAAGCGGAATCAACCTGACACACAATATTTACGAACCAGGAATGTTATATTGGTGTAGTCATAAGTATCAAACCTCTGTTTCATAGCAAAGAAACTCAGGTCAAACGCTGAAATTATCTATTCCTACTGAAATAATTACAAATGTTTTTATATCTATTTGTTTCTTTTCTATCACTCTGCAAGAAACTAATAGATGAAATTAGGCGGTACCTCTGCAATTTGAAAGTTTAACCATGATTTTCGAAAAGTCAAATAACACATTGATGATTCAATGTAGGATGTTATGTGGTCAGTGCGACTCAAATCCCATTCAATCTACCGGTTATCCCGAATCAATCTATTGTATACGGTTCAAATGAAAAGCGGGGATTCCTACGATGTTTCTGTTTGCAGTCTAAATCTATTCAGGTTTTCCACTGAATTCAGTTAACACCTACATCGAGAGGGGATGTACGATTTTATGTCCCAAAGAATCATGGAATTATTGAATAGGTTTGAGAATTATAGACAAATTGGGAGTATACAATTGATTACAACTGCAACATTTATCAGTTTGATACTTAGATTCATTAGTTCAATAACTTATTTACTATATCGATCAACAAGTGACATACACTATCACATTTACGAATTATTGGTAATATTTTACTATCAAAAGCGTCAGTGTGAAGTCATAACACAAGTATAAAAAGTTTATCAGTGGTTCGACCCATTGTTTTGAACGGGTGGATCATGAACCATTCTCTATGATTAATCAAATTCTCTCATATTTTAATAGATTATTGAATTTCCAAAACATTCAAAGGTTTTTTTTTACAATCATTATCCTTATTATTATTCGTTATCCTTATGTTGCATACATATGCAAGTCAATGGTATTATGTACAATGTATAAGCTTTCTCATTAATTACACGAATCTGGTCGTTTCACTTATTCTAAGTCGGTGGTATATGCACGCGTGGATAATTGAAAAATGAAAACGTTTCTTAATAATGTTTTAGTTTTTTAGTCTATTGATGTTATAACATTTCATTTGATGGCTCAGATAGTTTTGTTCCACTTTTCTAATTTTCTTGTTAGAGTATTCTTAATTAATCCTTTCGTTTAAAAATAACTGACAGGAATCAATTTTTCACTGATTAATAAAATAAACTTGTGAAATCGATCTCCATTTAGCGATACGGCTTATATCGTTTAATTATTCTTTCCTAGACTGAAATTAGTCACCAAAGAGGCTAAGGTCGAACAACACACTCTGGCTCGCTCCATCCTGAGCTTAGACAAACGATCGAATCAGAGGATCAATAGGCTATGGCCGTGATTCACTGGTGATCATCTCAAGTTGAGAGGGAACGGAGAGCTTGGATGTCCTTGGCTTGCTTAATGCCAGGATAAATACATGGAAAAATCAAGTACGTGTATATGTGTGTACACATGTATTTATGCATGTATGAATTCATATATGTGCATATAGTGTGTGCACGTGCTAACATTTATATGCGATTATATGCATTGGATTCGTTAGGATATTTCTGTTTTTATAAGCATAGTTATCATTGCTAACCATTGATGAAAATAACGAAATATTTTAGAACAAAATAATGAAATTGTTTTCTTAACTTGTTTCAAGAGTAGATGCTATTACGCAGACCATGAAAAATTATGGCAATGGGTTATAAATTTGCCACATCCTTTTGGTTCTCGTTTTCCCAAACCTTTATGCTTTTTTTAATCATAAATGGAAACATTTTCTAAAATCCATCTGAAAGTTGGGTCCTTCTTAACGGCAGGCCTGGTCCCTAGGAATCAATCTACAAGTTGCCCTCCCCCAAACGCAGACAGGGTTGGTCAGTGAACTCACCAAGATGCCTGGGGTAATATCCTGGCCATTTTCTGCTTCGGAACTGAATGTGAATCTGTGCAGCTACGAGGTTCAAACAGGTGTCCTGTTTTGTCTGTATGGGAGGGCAAAAACATGAAAAACAACTTGTAATGTATACATAAATCTGGAGATGAATAGACCGGTTGAAATAATGCTTTAAAGATGAAAACAAATATAATGGGATCAAGAGACATGGAATGATTATCAGTGATATCAAATCTATAGATCGTAACACTTATACCCAGCAGTGATACTCCTGATGAAGATTATTTATATTATCAAAAGTATATATAAACATGCTGATGATATATAAAATTAGGTTTGCCTGTTTTGATAATGCTTTGAGCATTCAAGTCTATTAGTTATAGTTTTATAAACTTACCTATTCATGATCTGCATAACTCGTGGGAAAAGTTGATATTCGTTGCACCTCCAAAAATTCAAAAGGTAAAACTTCTGTTATTTACATATTTTGACCTACCACTCGCGTTTGAAACATATCGATCCTCTTTGGGTGGATATACTGAGCGAATTCTATTGTGTATACGTAAATGTCACATTTATGTGCAGTTTTAGTTTTCTAGTGATTACTTTGATCCGTGCTTCCATCATCTAATTTGAATTGCTTGTTTTCTGTGTGTCCCAGTTTGCATTACTGTCTGCAGAGGCGTAGCTGAACGACTGTATTTCATCGGACGATTCTCACTAAATGAAAGAGTTTCTTAAGAAATCAAGCCACCGGGACCCTAAATCCCTAGCTACACCTCAGCCCCTCAGTATGTTGAAGGCAAGAAAATGAGAAGGAAAACTTGTTTGTTCGGAGCAAATTTTGTGTATACTTTTCATCATTTTGTAAATGTCATGACGTGTATTCTATCCGTGGGGGCATAGATGACAGAGCATGCAGATAGGTTTATAAAACTATTTGGTAATTGTGCGTCAGAGTAAGGGTGTTGATTTCAATTCAACGCTATGGCTAATATGAATTAATTGTATTACTGCTCTATTGAATAGGAAATGGTGAAAACAATCATATCTTACTAACTGGGATACTCGTCGTTCCCCAAAGAAAAATAACTTTAAATATAGCAACTCAGAAAAATTATCTTTGATTTATTCCTTATCACACGTGAAAAGATATTTACACTATTTACACAGGAAAAGTAGACAAGAACAATTGATGTAGGGCAGTTTATTGGAGATACATGAAGTTAAACTGAGGCTTACAACGTTGCAGAACCGTCTTTGTGTCTAGTTTATGACAATGTCAATGCTGAATCTCAGTGGGAACTGCAGTCACTTGAATCCAGAAGGACTTCGCCATTGGAAATATAGGGATGATGTAAATGCAAACATTCTCGTTTTGCCTGGACCTGTGACCACTGGTGATCTTCAAATAAGACCTACAGTGACGGCGACAGCAACAACAGCTAGTGGGACGAGTTAATTCAAGTTAATTAAATGTTTGACTGCAAGTGTGTTCATTGTTTCCGTCAAGCCGTAACAGGTTTAAATCAATGCTTGATTGCTTGCATTTTGTAGGGTTTTCTGTTGTAATAGATCAGGTACGTACCCGGAGCACCTATAATAGGACTGAAAAGGATGGATTACCTTGGTGGAACGCTAAACGATTCCCTCACGATAGATTCCCATTTCATTAAGTGGATAAAATATAAGTATAGAATATAAGTAGCCGAAATGGGAATCTTATTATTGAAGCTGTTAGATTTCTGTACACCATTAACATCATGTGACTCGACCAGTTTATAATCTCATATAGTTTTTTAATTAGTGAGTGCATAATAATGATAATAATAAAATGAAAAAAAAACAACAGTACAATTCATTCAAAGTCATTGGTCTACTAACCAGAGAATGATTTATAAGACAACATTAAATTGAGGATTATTCCAATAATTTCTAATTGGTTCGTCTAGACATCTTTACTGTATTGTCGTACATTTTCCTCCTTTTTTTTTTAGAAAAAACATATTTTTATTAGAATTGATATTGCAACACGGAGATTTGCTTTTCCCTCTTCCATCCAGAGCAATGACAACCCAATATCATGTGTTGAGAGAGACACCTCTTAATGAGCAAATTAATTAGAAATCTATATTTATTAGGCTGATTTACACACGGCAGAGGGAGTATATGATTAAGATAATGCTCACTGACGATTATATTGATACTAGCATAGTATCCATCAAAAATAACTGTTCGTTTCATGTTGCCTCTGGATAGATTAATGGTTTAGAACACACACACACACACACACACACACACACACACACACACACACACACATATATATATATATATATATATATATATATATATATATATATTAATATTGATATCAATGCTCCTCTTTTCAGGGTTGAGCACTTTTTAAGTGAGGTAACCCATCCATTGTAAGCTTATGCATGATCTACCATAGGAATAGATCACTGTGATGGATAAGGAATTTCCGGGTAGAATAAGTATATCGCTTGAATCCAGCCTTACTGACTGTCCAGTTCCGAAGTCCAGAGGTAGGATATCGGCCTGTGGGTCTGAAATGAAAGTTCCAATTTTGCCTCATGGTACTAGATAGGATAATGGAAAGTCATCAGCCACTCTGAAGAGATGTAATACATCGAAACAGCTGTCTGAGGATGATACAATAATACATATATATAGGTTTCCATTTTAAAACATTTGAAAAAATTGAATTTCATATGTTCATCTAACTCTTACAAGGGCGTTGGTGCCTGAAAAAACAGGAAATATAAAATGTAGTTCAAAAGAAAGCCAATCAGAACTACTTTATTTTTTACTCATCGAAACTCTGTCCTAATTGCAAACTCTTCAGTCTTACTCCCTTCATTACTTTCAGCAGCTTTTTGTCGAACTGTTGTTGTCCATACCACGTTCAGTTGTATGAGTATTCATTTCTTCCTTTCTGTAATCGATTTTAATGATAGGGTAAGAATTAAACTTTTGTTCCTATTGTGACACTTTGAGGAGAACAGAAAAAAACACAACATGCACACACATTTTGTGACGTTGGTATTCGCATGTATAGATTTTTCATCCTCTGCCACCTAACATTTAGACTGATTGAACTTAAGGGAATGCAGCTGTTGAAGACGTTACTCTTAAGCTGCATCCCTTGATCGAAACCAGGTTGATGAAGAATTGATGAAGTTGCAATTGATATATTATCAGGAGAAACTGTCTAAACTGAATGGGCCCTCTTCCGTTGTGAATAAATGCATTTTAGAGTTATTCCTTTGCAGTTCTTCGTTCAACAAGCATAGTTTTGTCTCCTGCAAGATTTGTTTTTCGTGAGAACACGTTGATTCCTGTCATAAAGTAATTCGAACATCTGTTACAAGGCTGTCAAGATACACCAGAACTTCCATCAATCGCTCATTGAAAGGACCTTAGAGAATTCCCATTTATCCATCCATAAAGTATTGTAAATTATGACAAGTTACAGGATAGTGAATTACGCTGTCAGCTGAGGATTTTTTTATGACACAAAGATGATTTACTCAGGGTTTTTCCCTATGATTTTTTTTTTCTTCACTGATTTTTATCGATTTTCATTCTTTCAATTGAATGCGCCGAGGAGGCGAAACCCAGTAAAAATGATATACATTCCCAAGGGTGAAAACAACGAACTGTATACATAAGCATAAACCAGAGACTGTCATTGAAAGTTTAAGGATACAATACATTGAAGCTATGGAACATTGCCCGAATTACCAATCTCTGAAGGAGGGAAGTTCTAGTTATTATGGGTTAGGTGAATGAGAATTGTCAAATCGTGAACGTGGCTGAACCAACGAAATACAGAGCAAAGATGGAAAAAAGGGATAATATTAGAAAATTCTGAAATCTCTCTCGAGAACTGCCGAAATTCTCAAAGATGAATACAACAGTTACACTTGTATTGATCAGCACATTTGGAATGATGGGAAAACAAAGGATAAATATCTGGCTTTAGGAAAGTTTGTGATTACATATAGCTCAGATTCATAGGTTAATCCTATATTCCATATAACAAATTTATCACGTAAATTCATGATAGATAAGAGAGAAAAATGTATTGATCAATTCACGTGGTGAACAATTTTACTATAGTTAATTGAATGCATTGTGTGTACGTATGTAATAAAGAAATATACTCAAAAACAAACTAAATGCTATAAGTGTGGACTGGTATTTCTGCCTAACATTCAAATCGGGCTGTAATGGTGTTGCAATAACGCGTCTGGAAACAGTTTGATTTTTTGACAGAAATGAGGAAGTGTCGTTGACTGCAGTGAATGAGCTGGCGCTAATGCCCGAAGGGAAGCCATTCATCTGACTAGTATAGAGCTAAAAAAAAATATTTGAGTGATGCCACTTCGGGTTTTTTTTGCGTTTAGGTCAATTTCACGTGTTGCAAAATCCTCGAATAAATCCGGGTGGAGAAGAAACCGGCAGGGACTGGTGTTGTCGTGGTCACCATAAAGGCATATTTCTTGCTTAAAAAATGATGTCGAACGCGAAAAAAAGCATTTAGATATTTGGAAAAAAAATTACTCAACATTTTCCCGAATCTCAAATGAAAATGAAAAATTATATTTCTATATTCCATCTTTTTTTATAATGACAAGCATTATAATTGAGAGCACTCGAACTCAAAATTCCAGTCAATTTCAGAATCCAACAATAACTCATCAAGTAGCTGTCCGTCTTTGCATGCCAGTGTTATTCTTAAACAACATAAAGCACAGAATATTTTGCGTAATCATAAGACTCTTCATTTTTCAAAATCACCTCATCCCTCTGAAAAGTGCAGTGTGCGTTCTGGCTCTCCCCAATGATAATGATACTATCAAAAGTATGAATTTGTTCGACTGTACGTGATATATGGTAGCCAAAACCTGCATTGCACATCACTACTTAACTTACTCCTTTTATTTGTTAACTTGCGCGTACAACAGAACAGAAACAATCTTAATATGTCTTTTCAATGAAACATATACATGAAAGACAGTGGTCCAATTGTCGTTGAGCGAAATCATTCATCTCAAATGAATTTGACATAAAGCTGCTCCATATCTTGGAAACTATTGAAGATCTATATGGATTAGAGGAACGACTCATAAAGGCCAGCTCTGTCTTTGTCTGTACATCACGCCTTTTCGTGTTTGATAATAGCGAAACTAATGAAGATAAAAACATAGTATTTTACTTATAGATAGCCAAACTCGTCTTCGATTCATCATGTATGGAGAGGAGTTTCAAAAGTATAGTATTTTTTCTAAATGATTTACGGTTTTATACATAAATATATAAAACACGCTAGTCATAGCATTAACACAATGTTATTTTTATTCAGATAAGCCAATGCCACTTTATTGTACATGTATTTCGTGAACAGATAAACATTTCAGATTTTGGTTTTTGGTAATGTATATATTATCAAAACATACGCAAAGATAACGAACAGTTAGTATTCGCTATGATGTAAAGGAGCCGATGTGAGACGTGTAAAATAATTTTGACCCAACCTGGCCCGTTTTGGCACAGAATAACCTGACAACAGATAACTATTTTAATCTCTGTCAACGGAATAGGCATATATATATAGATAGATAGATAGATAGATAGATAGATAGATAGATAGATAGATTGACGGATAGAAAGAGAGAGAGAGAGGGATGAATGATATATATTTCATGCTCGTAACGTACGCGATTTCAAGAATCAAAGTCTATTTGATTTGCATTCTATGGAAGTTAGGCTTAGGCTTTTTCA
Source organism: Thysanoteuthis rhombus (assembly GCA_963457665.1). Classification (NCBI taxonomy): domain Eukaryota; kingdom Metazoa; phylum Mollusca; class Cephalopoda; order Oegopsida; family Thysanoteuthidae; genus Thysanoteuthis; species Thysanoteuthis major. The sequence continues at coordinate 19,438,169 of OY735203.1, read as the reverse complement.
TTCAACTATCAGAATGATGCTTTCATGCTAATATATTAGCGCTTTTATATTAGCACATACATACATCCGTTTAAGTTCCTGTGTCTATGTATACGTGAATGTTCGCACATTGCTTTAAACGTGTGTTCATATGATCATGATTATAAGATAACATCTTTTTTTTCTTCTGTTTTGCTCTGAATCTGTGGTTTAGGATGATAACTCTCTGCCGTTTAACTGCTATGATGTGTACATGTGCACATAGATTTATGTGTATACACCTCTACTTGTTTTTTATACGAGCGACGCTTTCTGCGCTTAAAAGTCGTTGTCACTCGACCGTGACTGAAAGACTTAATAATCAAAATACAAATCTCGCGTCTACAGCCTTGTCTACTTAGATCATGTATGGTTTCCCTCATAATTTTCCCGCTAATTTTCCAAACGGCTACGCACCTGACAGCTTTCTGAAAGAATATTTTCTTTCAAATTTTATGGCCACATTGATTGAGTACCACAAATTGGAAAATAAATGTATACTTGTCAACCCTATGTTGAGATTCACTAACCGAAAAACCAGCTGCTCTGTTCTTCAATGTACCTTTTTATAGGAATATTTGATAATACGTCCCACCTTTCATAAATCTCTTTTTGCATTATATACGAGGGTTGATTAACGATTCTGTTGCCAGTCACATAGTTATTACCGAAATTCTGACCTGAAATTTTCACATTATGAACACCGATGTGTGTTAGGAATTGTAACTACTGAATTGGGTGCATTGAATAGGAATCTAACCATCTATCTATCTAACCATCTATCTATCTATCTATCTATCTAGATTTTTTTCTTTTAATTTCAGTTCTCAGTATAATCAACTATTAAAGAGCAGTTTTCCAATAATGAAGTCCGGCTCCAATGACGAATCTACACTCGTTTTTCGTTTTTTGTGTACCTTTCTGGTGATTTGGTTGATGATAACTTTTG
>OY735203.1:19429702-19432202 GCA_963457665.1 Thysanoteuthis rhombus | reverse complement strand
TTTGAGTATAAACTGAGATTATGAAAATATAATGATAATCTGGCAGAACAACCATAATCATATATAAGTGGATTTCAATGATATATTGTAATAAGGTGGAAGTTGGATAAAAGAAAATAATGTTTCTCTCGTTATCTGCATGCTTTATTCCCCTTTTTGCCTCAATTGCAACTTACATTGTACCAACCAACACCCAATACATGTTATTTTCTTTACATTCTTTTCCAAAAAAAAATTTGTTAGCAGCTGCTTGAAATGTAATGTATGTACTGTTTATCGTCATTCTTCATGAACGTAGTCCACGCTACCATCCAGTGCACTATGTAGCGTAAACCAAGTACTCCTTTGGTGGAAAAGTTACTAATCTGAATGAATGGAGAAAACTTTGGGAGGGAAAATATTGTGCTTACAACAGATATGACACAAGCTAGATTGGAAAATGGACGTTTTTTTTTCAGCTCAAAATAAGGATTATAGCGGAACCATGTATTGGTGGATACAATCATGAAAGCACGTGATTCAATCTGTCCCTGTGTCCAAATTGCCCGAGTTTCTACTACATATCTATCCATCTATCAATTTATTATATGCAAATCCGATAGCATGCACATATATTGTAGCTAAACCAAATAAATCATCAGGAAATATAGAAAGCAGTCTTCAAGATTATGTAAAGAAATATCGGTACCTTATTTGTAAACTGTATCTTTGGAGGTATATATGTACGGATATGAGTACTTGTGCATATGTCTGTTGGCTGATAACCGATGGCCAATGTGAAGGTCTTGTAACCAAACTTCGAATTGGGAAAGTCTCTCCTTGAATGATGGGTAGTAAATACTCAATGAATGCAATAATATTTGTAAAGAAGTATTTCTATATTTTTCCCCATTGCATAAAATACTTGACAGAAGAATTCAAATTTCCATTCCATTCATTTCACTTTGACCAAAGATTGTAGGGACTGTTAAATGTAACTCAAACTGGCGTCCGTAAAATTTCGTCATTTTTCCATTCATTGAATATGATACCATTACATTTTGCCTGCTTAAATGGACACTTTGATTCTTTGAAAACACACACACACACACACACACACACACACACATATATATATATATATATATATATATATATATATATATATATATGAATTCATGAATGATGGCTCCAATTCATTCTTACGATAAAGTAAATACAAAAGAAGTATCCTATACATTTCAAAATATTCATTTTGAAGTCCGTATACTGCTTCACGATCAACTGAATTTTAACAAAAGATTGAACATACAAAAATTGTAAATGTATCTAAATAAGATTGGATATTGAGTATATCAAAAACGTTTTTTTTTTGTAATGTGTCGGATACTAATTGCACTCACTGTATTACTCACTAAACAACATGATGCATTTAGCTTATTAAACATGACAGCAAAACGACAAGAGTAAATACACATAAAACTCATGGGGAAAAAAGATAACAACACAAATATCCTATTCCTCCAGCGTCTCTTTCAAACTTGTGTCATAATTCTATAGATAAAATATTAAAGACATCAGAGTCTACACGCTTGTGAAGCGAGTAGAATCCCCAGCGTTCCTGAACATTAAATTGGACAACACCCTGACAGTTTTAATATACGCTCTATGAATAATGTCTTATTAAAATTAATTAGATTCTTTTTCTTTTTCCTTTTTCAATTTATTCTATGTTTTCCTCTTTGAAAGCTAAAATGGAAAAAAGGATTCATATTAAGTTCACTCATAGGTTTTAAATATCCGGGAAGAGAATTCCTGTGAGTTAGTACGTGTCTTTATGTCTGTATCTATCTATTTATCTACTTGTATGCGTGTCTGTGTATTTTCAAAAAAACATTTTCCAATTTCCTTTACATTTTTCAAAGTCGTTAAGATCGAATCCAGTTCAAGATTTTGATAAAATATATATTGACATAAGCTCAATGATATAAATATATGCGATAAGAAAAAAAAATGCAATATAAGAGAATTTAATAAAGTTTTGTATTTTGCTTCGTTTTAAGCCGTTTTTTGTCAAATGACTTGTTTCCTTATAGTGTCTCTGTTATCCATTATGGAAATATCGGGCAGCTGCTTGCCTATAGACGTTTTCCAATATAGAGATTAGATAATGTGAAAAATGGATGGTAACAACATGAATACGTTGGGGTTCAATAGAGAAAGAAAACAGGAAAAAAAAACGTAGCAAAAAAGAATAAAAAGGAAAGTATTGATATTAGAAAAGCAGTCTCAACATCTAAATAAAATTACATGAAAAAGAGTTGTAGAGGAATGTGTTTAAAATCAAGGTAAATGAGAAGGGTAAATGTCGGAAAGGGAAAGAGAGAACAAAGAGAATAAAAATACATAAATCATAAAGTGAAAAAAAAGAGAGGACGGAAATAAATTGAGTGAAAGAAAGGAGGGATTTTGGATAGAACAAATTGAAGAAAGTAACAAAAAAAGATACAAAGAAAGATTT
>OY735203.1:19252202-19424702 GCA_963457665.1 Thysanoteuthis rhombus | reverse complement strand
TTTAAACATTTTTCACTATTTTCATGTTGCCCCTCGAAATGATTGTTTTGTTATTTACTGCCTTGCTTTTCACTCCACCCCTTTGTTTCTCCACCAATCTTCCCCGATCAAGTATGTCCATTCTGCAATGTTTGCTAAGCTTAATCAGTTGAGTAGAAGTCAAAACATTGGAAAACAAGAATAGAAAAGAAATCAGCGCGGGGGGGGGGGTCTGCCATGAAAATCAATTTGTGAAATTCTATCATGAAAAGTATAAAGGGGCAAGCTCCACAAGGCTGGCCTTCTCATCGAGGGCAACAGGTTTTCAAGAGGGAAATTTTGTCAATAAAGGACAATAAAGTAGCACAATTGTTTTACGCTAGACCAATTCATTTTTCCCATATAAAAAATAGTATGATTTATTTTTTGCTGGTTCTCACTTCATCATGTCATCTTGGGCTCAGTTCATTCATGTTCTCCAATGGCCAAGTACGCAATCTAATATCTGGCTTGCACCTGCTTAAACTGAGAATTACCGCAAGTACATCATATCCATGAATGGAAAACACATCGGGTAATTCGGTTGCAATTATTGGATATTTCAAATATCCCATTTCGCCCAACACCCCGATTCGAAATATGTACTGTGGGCTCCCAACTCGGACAAAATAGCAGCGGACATCCATGTTCCAGTTGTGATATGATACCTCTGAAAGCAGGTGTGAGTTAGTTCTTCATTAGGAGCTTTGAGAAATGTGGCTTTGGGTTGAAAAAAAAAACCGTTAAAAGATATTTATTAGCACTGTTTTTACTCTTTCCAATATCACCATATGGATTCCTGTTAAATGCGATGCTACCTTTCGAAACTTGGTTTCTGACGCCACTGAGGAAGACGAGATTTCCATTATCAACAGTAGCGATGTCACTGTCAATACCTCTTTTGAAATGTAGAACGCCTTACCACGCACATATGAGTAAGTGCACAAGGACACACAGGCAACTGCACACACACACGCACACACGCACACACACACACACATAATGATGCATACTGGTACATATAAACACACACATATAGAAGCCTGCAAATTCGTAGTCACTCTCAACGAGGAAAGAGCCGGGAAATTCCTTTGTTGAGCAAATGCACGTATGATAGCTGCTGCTGCTGATGATGGTAGTGATTTATGAAATCCGTTCATTTTTGGAGTAAGACGCAAACCAGCAGACTGAAATGACATAAAATAATAAAAAAAATATATAAACAACCAATTAAAATGCACCAACGCACTTGCAAAAACGATAATATTCGTTAAGAATAACTGAGAAGCCATTCGCTGCCAACCATTATCTGACCAGCAGAAAGGCGGGCAGCTCGAGACTCCATCTTTCTATGGAACATCATTCAGAGAAATTTAAAACGCATATTGGATGATGTGCCGGAAATTAGTTTGACAAATCCTTTGAAAAAGAACATTATGAGCAGACACAGTAAAAAAAAAGTTTATAAAGGAAAAACATGTCAGATATAAACGAAGGAGTAAAAATAATGAGATCTCCACCTTCCGAATACGTGAAGATAGGAGAATTCGGGAAAATGTTTCGTCGGGGAAAGTGGATTCAGAAAAAAAATGAAGAAAAAAAAAACGCTGTTGGTTTTATTTAAATGAATGTTCTAACAGAAATGACAGAATTATAGAGAAAGCATATAAATTCATATTGAAAATATGGCACCACTGTGTCGAACAAGGGAAAATAGCTGACTTGTAAGTAGGCTTTGTTTGTATGACACTACAGGCAACTAAAAGATGAGCGTATGCTTATAAACTTATGTATATTAAAAGAGAAAATTAAATGATAGAAATTCTATATGTACGCTATTTACTAATGTTTGTATAGCAGAGATATCAAAACTCAATACTAATCTGACTGCTTGTGTATGTGTGCGCACGTTCAAGAGTGAACGTTAATGTGCAATTGTATTTGTGTTTGGAAGTCAGAAGGTATATAGAAGCCAATGATACCGGTATTCAGCACAGTGAAATGACTCATGAATTATTACCTGGCAAATTTCTGGGTACGTTTTGATGAAAAATTCTTACAATTCTTTTATAACTGGTTTTACACAATATCTCATTATTCTTTTCTTTTTTTTCAGAACTTTGGCTCTGTATACTTTTCAAACGATTGAGCTAACAGTGTGGAAGCAAATATGAATGAAAAGATTCTAACAAAACTTAAACTTGCCTCTTACATCTCGGGGGGAAATCTTGCATGGACGCTGTCCCAATCTGTTTGCGTGCAGGAGCGTCAATTATCGATACAGAAAATTAATCCGTTGTAACTCTCCCCTAACTATTTTTTCTGCACCTGTTTTATTCTTACGTTAAATAGAATTATTTTTTAGAATATTTTAGAGTGAGCACTTCTATCAATTTCTCACTAGGTTTTCACTCTATCCTCTTAATGCAACTCATTGTAATATTATTCTCCTCGACCAATTAAACAAATAGCGCCAGGATCAGAGAAGAAACAATAGCATGATGACTACAGATTTAATGAAAGCCTTCTACATATCTAATCAAAATTGGGCTAAGACTATAATAGAATGTGATATTTGCGAAGTAATTCGGCTGTCATACCCTGGCAACGGATTGAAAAAAACTGCAGTTGCAAGACAGAACATTGTTGTGATTACAGAAGGGAAGCTTTGAAAAAAAATAACTACAGTAATATCAATTGGTTCTGATGGCCTGACTTTACAACTTGCATTGAGTATCAAAAAAAAGGTTTATTTAAATGTTTCTTTGAATATCGGGGATAGTTAGGGATTCTAGTCGGGAAGTCAGTTCTATCCTTTTTTATGTATTTATTTATGTCGATACAAGGCCTGGTTTTGACTGGGTTTATTGAGCACAATGAAAAGAAGCTTACTGCATCAGGTAGTTCCAGATGGCTTGCCATTTAGATATTCTTATACCAATTACTGCAGTCGTTTTGAATTCTGAACTCGTATGTATTATCTGAATAGCATTTCCCAAATCTACGCACAAAAGATAAATTCAAATATTCATGACTCCAATATAATATCATGTCCATTGCTCATAAGATTATAGACCTGAAAACAGCTGTTACCAGCTGTCATTTTGAAATGACAGCTATCGGAGACATATTGAAAACTATTGACGGCTCGATATCCTATTGCCTCTTGCAGGAGGTCAACCAGATGTTTTTGTCACAAAATAATAAAATACTGCAGGACATTTTCTAAAAGATCGGCACTAATAAGATAATTTCCTTATTCACTGCATATGTTCATCATAGACTTTCAGCGTTGTCGAGTTAGTCATTGTTGATTGCTACCGTCACTTAAACAACCAAGAATTCGAACGAATCTTCTTGAAAAGTAAACATAAAATTGTGTGTCCAATTTTCCTACACGTAGTTTTTCTGTCAATAACAATCTATCTTACCTATCTTGATTTTTTCTTATATTACCGCAACTGGCTTCTTTGTTTGTTTTGCTTCGAGGTTCCTCTGTTAATAATGCAGCTAAGCATTAGGATTTGTTCTGATGTTTTTGCACTTCTAGTTATCTTTTAAAACTTAATTACATTATTTAGTCTCATCTCTGAATCTACTTGGTTTTTATTTATGTTTCGTTCCCCGATAATTCTACGCTCATATAAAATTTCCCTGTAAGTAGTATAGTATTGTAATGTGCTATTCTAAAGAAAACTTCCATGTTGACATCCAAAAGTCCATCAGAATGTTATTTCTCTTGTGAAAAAGATCTTTCTCTTCATAAGGCGTCGAGTGTTTTTGACGTTGTGCTGAAATTGAATTACTACTGAGTTGCAACGTTAGGTTATTAGTCTGCAACAAATAAAAGCTAGCAAAGTGAATTCCCCAATAAATTGAGAGAAGTAAAAACATAGACATATGTAAGAAAAAGTGCAAGTTTTGGATTGAGGAGGAAAATAATAAAGATCAGGGGCTATTCCCTAGGAATATGAAGGCCATCAAACAGTTTTTCGTGTTTACTTTCGAGAAGCTCGACACAGACGTGGAGAGGGCTGATCATAAAAAAGCTACCTTGATGACCATATCCACTTTTTCCTTGGGAGGGAAGTGGATGGATAGGGTTAATTTGGTAAACTCTGGTATATCATACCACAGCATATCACTAAAAGGGTTATTCAGTACGAAAGGGACAGGGAAAGAGATAAGATTTTATGGCATAAAGAAAACATCGAAATGCATGGATAACCAAAAATTAATTACCTGAAGCAATGTTGATAAAATGTTTGTAATATCAAAAACCAGGACCTCTGAGAAAGTAATGCATCTTAGGGTGCTTGGAGCAGAAAAAAAGAGAGGCCCGGGAACTTTTGGGGAGATCAGTGTATCGATACTTTGTCCATTAATATAATAGGTTCACTAAATCGTTTATGACAGAATGAATAGAGTATGTTTTGCTAATAATACTATATCTGATGGAAACGTATCAGCTAAGGAACGTGGACTTCAAAAGGTGCAAAGTTGCCCCCAATTTCAAAATTTTGGGTGGTGTCTGAAAAATATTTGGCTCATAGCAAGATAATATTTGATTTCCAGTAAAAAAGATGTGCACTGGAATCTACTGCAGTAGGTACCAGTCTGGTGTCTAAAACAAAGTGATCGGTGAAGATTGCACGTGGCTTCATAGCAGAAAAGTACAGTCGTGAGCTTACAGCTTGGAATATTTGAGATTTATGTCTTTTTGCATGATTGACCGTAGTGATTTGGAAACGGTACGATCACATTGTTCCTGAATTTATGAAGTGGTTTGGATTCCTTTACTCCATATTCCCTGGGGAAAGGAGCGATTGGCTGGCATTTGGAATCATATGTTTTAATCAGTTTATTTATTTTATCGTTCTGTTTAATCCGAGTCAAGTTATATTAAACATTTGACTGATTTTGGCTCTTCGATATTTCGTCCTGTGATCTTTTTAATGAAGTCACTCCAACTGTAACGATGCAAAACAGATTCGTTTCCATTTTTCTTCATGTTCTCTTCTGCTTGATGAGGGAGTCGTATTGAAACAAGATCACCTCCTTAAGCTATTTAGTGCAAGCTTGCAAGAAAAAGGAATTTTCACAAAAAGTTGATGGCTACTGAAGAATAATCTATAATCCTTGCGTATATCTGATGTATCACTGTTTAATATTCCATAAGTAATGTCACTCTTTCAGGAGACATAGAAGAGGAATATTCCTAATACTGGCACATATAAAAAGTTATTTTCCAAATAAAACAATTTGAAGACTCAAAAAACAGTCATAAACTTAAAATCACCCCCAAATTTGTATTATTTGCTTCTGACATAGAGGAAAGAAAAAAAGCTTTGATTTTCTGTGTACAATACGTTTTTTTCATACTTGAAAAAAAAGTTTTCAAACTCATATAACGTTAAAAGAATAGAACTTCATCGATACAAAACATGAACTCACAATAAGAATAAAAGACACCTTGGTACAAACAATCGTTCTTTGTAAATTGAAGACACTTTTTTGTCAAAACAATTTAAGTTTATCTCACATTCATATCCGTCACAGACGCACTGTATATCGCTCCACATTTAACAAAACCCAAATTTGTAGTTGAATCTATTACCTACCTAATATACTACTTTCTGATGGTATCAGCTTTTTCACTTACAGCTGAAATTCTCCTTTTATTCACTCATATCAACAATACTGAAATTTTCTATGTGAAATTCACTTGGCTTATGTTCATATCATTTCTAAAGTTCACGTTAGAAAAATGAATCGTATCTAACTCTAATATCCAGGGATCTCTACTGATCGCTATATGCAAATATTATTATCCAACAACTTGTCAACTGAAACACTACGATGAAAATGTTTCCTTCACCCCCCTCTCTCTCTCTCTGTCTGTCTGCCCATTCACCTTTCCTCATACATCTGTCTCTTTAATGCATATTTGCTTAATCATGATATGGCAATCAAGTGATTCAGTATGGTAATTGCTTTTTCCGTGCACGTGCTAACTGCCACTATTTTAATAAATACTCACTAACGCTCATTTCATTTCCTGACAGCAGAATACCAAACATCCCTCGACGCTAAAAAAAATCTGACCGTCGCCAATCTCAATTCCATCGATTTTGCTGATTTTCTTTCTCTCATAGCGTCACTATTAACAAATAATCCAGGAGTCTGTCGGCTCAAGCATGTCAATCCGAGCAGTAGGGGAAACCCCCAGACGAAAAACTCCTATTACTTCATGCATTTGAATTGTTTTTTAGGGATCATACGTTGAAAGGAATTAAGGTAAATCCCCTAATACCAGGCAACTACCGCGGTACACTTGCAGATCCCTGTACCTACATCGTCTTGAATGTCCAAAACCTTTCAATTAAATCTCCCTTAGTCAGACAGCTACTGAATCCAGGCACAACATTTACGTTTAGACCAAGAAAACGAGAGAAGAAAGGGCTATTGGGTATAAGGAAGACTTTGACTGATAAACGACAGTCAGAGAGGTAGGGGAGACTTTGCACCTTAGTGTACGCTTGTTAACCTTAAATAAGTTAATGGTGACTTACTGATGGGTATAAGAAATCAGGCAAAGAATCATACTACAATGGCAAGCCTTTGGCAGAGCAATCTCAACTCTCAAGAATAGGAAGGTCCCATTAATCCTAAAGATAAGGGTGTATAACCAATGCATCCACCCAATAGTCACTTATGGAGCTGAAACATGGAACATAACCAATAGACAGACCCTTAAATTGAGAACCATGCAACGTGCACATGAAAAAATTATGCTGGGCCTCACATGGAGAGACCACAAGACAGCACAGTACATGTGAGAGAGGACAAGAGTCAGGGACATCATAGAATCCATTAAAAATCTCAAATAGCGGTGGGCTGGCCATGTTGCAAGAATAATGGACGACCAAAGGACATCACGAATCACGACATGGATACCCTGAGACCACGTGCGCAACTGAGGCCAGCAATATATTAGATGGAGAGACGAGCTAGACAAGTTCAGGAAGTACTGGCTCCACAACGCCCATGATGGAGAAGTGTGGCAAATCCTGGGGAAAGTCCATGTCCATCGACGGTTGTTAGAAAACTGATGATGATGATAATGATGATGATGATGATGATGATGATGATGATGATGATGATGATGAACCCAAGTTTATTGATAAATACCAGTGGGAACAAAGACACTCCTCTATTCTCAGCCTGTCTATCTCTCTTTTGATACGTCTACGTTTGAAATAAGAATCAGAATCTACTTGCTCATGGTTTAGTTGACCAGTTGGCGGGATTGCAGTTGTATAGTAGATGAAATAAATAAATATGATCCTTGTAACATGAGACTAGCCCTTTTGGCAGCAATTTGCATGTGCATTATGCAGCACGATATCGTGTCCCCCATCAATGTAGCTATCACTGAAGATAAGGTGACGACCGATCGGTTCAATACCCCATCACTTGTTTTGGGAGTATTTGCTTATTTTAGTAACGCTGTGTAGTTACTGATATATATATTCACATTTATTATGAGCTAAACAAATTCAGAAAGTACGGATTCTGCAATACTCATGATAGAGAAATGTGCCGAATCCTGGGGAAGGTCCTATCTAATGACAGACGTTGAAAGACTGAAGTTGATGATAGTTATTCACAAATGCCAGTATTTTTTGAAAGGGCTAATCCATCCTTTACTTTTGGTAAAGTTTATTCCTTTTGCGACAAGCATTAATAGTTTCTTTTATCATTGCAATTGCAACTTCGGGATTCTGTGAATTGGTTTGTACGCAGCGAACAATGGTGAGCCCAAACATTTTGATGTTACGTTAAGAATATCTTTTCCGAATGCATGGCTTAGTCTATAGTTTCGAATACAATTGTGTATGAAGGCAGATATGATATGGTCTGTGCTCTCACATTAACCTTTTCTTTTTCCATTGTCCCTTTTCGTTTTGCAAGATTTTTTCAACAATTTTGTTTTCTGTTTATTTGTCAATCAATTTTTTTATTGAAATTCTTGTCCCTAATACTGTTCTTCTTCTTTGTCTTTTCGTCCACTTCGAGTTATACTTATTGCCAATCAACTTATTCTATCTCTATTTTTGGGGGGTTTCTTTTCTGGATGATTCCATTCCTTGTAGGTAACCCTATGCTTGACTCGAACAATCTTCCCAAATTATTCTTCTTCATTCAGCCCAATCATTTGCAATGCTTTATTCTTGTTTTATTTTTCTTTTACATCAGAATTATTTCCTTTCTTTACCCCCTTAGTTGTGTCACTCTCCATTCTCCTGAGTCTCCTATATTCTTCTTACATATATATCTTTCTCTTTTTTTTATGATCTCGTTTTTTTAACTCCTTTCTTCCCTTTGTCCACCGCTCTTTCCTCTTTTTTCATTTTCATTTTTTCTCACCATTTCTTTTATATTTTCATTCCTCCCCCTCACTTTTTTTTCTTCTCTCCCTCTTTAATTGCATCTTATTTTCTTTCTTTGATTTAAAACCATTCGAAACTGTTTCAGTCTGGTCTTCTCATCCTTTTCTACCATTTTTTTCCGATTGTGCTCCACATTTATTCACCTTTACTGCCTCTTCTTTTCAGCCATGATCTCTTATCTTTTCATCAAATGCTTCTCAGTTCTCATTCTCTTCATCCTACTGTTCCATTCAGTTTGTACTGCCTCTATGTCCTGCTTTCCAAAGATTCTCAATTCAATCATGTCATAATAAACGACTTGTATTTAAGGAAGAATGCATCATCGGCTTCGAACGACGCAAAGGCTACATCATTAGAACAAGCAATAAACGGCCCGATATCTGACACACCAATGAGAATGAATCGACACGTTCACAAAAAAGCCATAAAATATTCAAGTAATATCTGGCATTGGATGGAATAGATGTCAACTGAATAATTTCTGTTTATGCACTCAGTTAAACTATTCACTTCCAATCGCTTTCCCAGGATACCAAATATCTCATAACTTGAGTGTAGGAAATTCCTAATTATTACATATTTTGGAAATCCATCGAAAGTTCGCTCGATTCTGTTATTATAATAATGATAATAGTCTTGACAAAATGTGCCATTTACTCCCAGATCCTATCAATTAGAATCGAATTTGCTTAATTGAATTCAAGATATATTTTGAAAATATGTTTCATTTTTCCAATGTATCTAAACATATGCAAATATCTATTTCGTGAATAAGAAATTCGGTTTTAGCTATTCAATCCAGATGGAGGAAAGTTCAAATGATTTTTTAAAGGTATTCCTTCAAAAGCAAATACATGATGTGTACTATTTTAGTAATATTTTGGTAGAGATTCATATTGAAGATTATAACTGATTCTATACACAAATACGATTGCTGTATGTTTCAATGGCTTTTTATCATTGAATCAAAACAGTTGATACTTATCAATTACGCTATAAACTTCCATATTCTCTAAAAACAAAAAAGTTTTAGTCCGAAAATCATGTGAGCGGATATATGTTTCTAAGCGTAATATTTCGGCTTTCCTCGTCTAGATTTTTTCTCTGCTGTTACTATACTTCGGAAGCCCAACCTTTAAATCTCTTTGCAGCTAGGTGATGGCCTATCAGTTTCAATTCCAACCTCATGGTGGAGTTATTATAAATTTTGTAAAAGTTGTGGAAAAGTTGAAAAGAATTGATATATTCCATTTTAAATGTGTAATCAAATGGTAAAACATTGTCATCATTCTCCAACCTTGTTGCAGCTCTAATCACAACTGTACATCACACCATGGCCTCGATTGTTCATGTCAACGTTCATATATAAAGGTAATTGGAATTTACTGAGAATCGAAAGAATGGAAAAAAGGTACAAACGATGTGCAATCAGTTCAAAATGCATTGAGTATAGAAACATCATCTTAACTGTTTATGTTGTTGCATGTTTTGATAGTATATTCGACCAAAACACTCTTCAGTTCATTCTCTGGAATACTATTAAAACTATGAAAATGTTTCTTTGCATTTCACACCCCTTTTCCCAGGAAGATCGAGAGTTCTAATATATGAATTGTCAAGCTGTAAAGCTAGTCGAGTTTCATTTTCTGTGGGGACCTTATCTACAGAAATGAAAAAAATGAATACGATCAAGGGAAGTAGCTTTGACATATGCTATGAGATGGGCTGAATTTAAATTATAATCAGATTATACAGAAAACCTTTATTGCATTCTAGGAAAAATGATTCATTCATCTGCTGATGTCAATTTGGTTTTGTCTGCACATGTGCAGGGTGGTAATAATTTTACAAGTGATGCCAAGTTGAGTTGGAACTGGAACGGTACAAAGGAAAGATATGCTGATAATGAAGAGCATAGTGTTGAGCAGGATTTCCCAACACCATCGAATGTTTTTGCAGCTACTGACTGTAGCCAGGCCAGAATCACACGCAGTGTTGAGGGAAAAGGATTCTGTCTGTTTTCTTTCCGAGAAAAAAGAACAACTATTGGAAGAAATCAGTCGAATTATGGAAATGATCCGATGAGTTCAAAATCTAAAAATGCTCAGAAACCTTAAATGCAGCTATCATCAATTGGGACGATTCCAAATCTTTGATTCGTTGCTAAACAATTGGGATCAACATCTATGCATTGATATGTCTTTGCTGCTAATATTATGCACCATCAAACTAACTATCAGTTGATTGTCCATTTTGAGAGATCGGAAAGAAAACCCTGACTCGAGACAATGTTGCAAATGAGATGTACAGTGCAAGAATTTATTGAGGAATTACGATGAAAAGTTGGTTCTAATACCCTCTTCATTCTCAAAGATCTTGAAAACTTGTATAAATTGTCTGGCTATAATGCACGAGTCACTAACAAAACAACGGAAGATTTACCCTTTTCACCCCCGCCTGGGAAAGATATACATAGGTAATCCAAACATACTATTTTCAAAGTAGATCTTGTAGATTATGCCCATGCATCTCAGTTATGGAAACTTATGCAAATATGGACAATCAACATCTAAAAGCAAGAGAGGACTTCATGATCCTTTAAAAAATTCCAGAAGAATATGGCAGCTATGATCAAATCCATCATAAATCCAATGCAATAACCACCTGTTCTTCACATTAACTCAGCAAATATTGATATGCAACTCTTGAATCAGAACAGATACCAACGATACAAGGTTTAATGTCGAGTACTGTCAATGTTTGTCCACAACCATAGTTACTTTCACAAGATTTTGTGAATCATATGGAAAAAAGGGGAAAAGTACGTAGATATCATCAACATCACTGGAGCGTTTCACATCACCCTTGTGAGATCGAAAGTCCCTTTCCAAAGATATGGTGCAATGGGGCTTTGTGATAAGTGGAATTAAGTAGATACAATTGCTGATGGCTCAGTTGATCCTGCTCATGAGGATTAACAAAGTTTTGCTAGATGGATCCAGATGCTTTTCTATCTAGAGATAATTCTTCAACACAAATGATGAGGCCATGGGAGATAATCCCAAGCCTGTGTAAAAAACACAGTCATTGGCAAGTTCGATCGATCCATGGACAAAATATTACTTTTTTGATACAAACTCTCTGTTTGCACAAATTTCTGCACATTGGGGACATATTCTAAGGTTGAATTGTGTGGCACGGTGAGAACTGCTTCGAATCTGATTTTCAATCAACCACCGGAATCTTGCATGCAATCTAACTTCGCACTGCATACTTTTTGTCAACCTCAGGATCACTAAACCCAATATTTTCGATGAGTGATCATTCAAATGTGTGAGTTCAAGAAGAACGCCATTTTTCTCTATTCTTGGGTATCTAGGCTCAGGAATACCAATAAATAGAGATTTAAAAATCTTAGGCAGCCCAATTAGAGGAGTGGACTGTTCATCTCTGGGAGTTGCAAGCAATTTTTCACCTATTTTTCCCAGCATTGCAAAGCTAAAGAAGGGATTGAATGAGAAAATGTCGATAAAGACATAACCCTCTCATGAAAAGCCGACAGAAAAGGAAATTAGCTGGTAAGCTAATTCGAAAAAATACTGCCCAAATCGTTGATCAATTTCAACGCTCAGCCAAATCATTTCTGTATGACCAAATGTTCGATGTAATGTGAACAAAAGAGGAAAAGTTGTTTGAATATTCCATCAAAGATCTTATTCCGTCAAAAATAATTTGGAAAAAGATGGAGAAGTTTATTGCCAAAAGCAATTTTATTCTTGACATTGGATTGTCAGGCTATCGGTTTATTTGTTGCTAAATTCCCAAATGAAAATGAAGCATTTTTGTAACCAAAGGTGAAGCACCCATTATCATCGGTTACTGATGCCTTGAAAAAAAAAACAACCTTATCCAGTCTATATATACAATGGAATGACTGTTGTAAGAACAATCCCATCCCAGGAGACATTGAATGCTCTATAGAATGCGTTGCCACGAACATTTACGTCTATGAATCCAACGGAAGCCGAGTCAGTAGTCATCAATTACACAGATAATCGAGAATAGTCAGTTAAAAATTGATAGAGGGTACATCAAAGTTAGAAAAGAAGGCTTAACGTGATGATTCTCAAGCTATGTTAGAGAAGAAATGCAAGGATTATTTCAAGAACGACAAAAACCAAACTGATCTGATACAGAGGTTCAGCGATTACATCAGGGAAAATGAAGTTTGCAAATAGTTGAAGCTTTTCATAAAAGTAAATTAATGTCTGGAAAACTCGGACAGGCGTTTTGGTTGGAAGATTGAAATACATGCTATTGCCAAAACAAATGACACAGCTTTTTTTCAAAAATCATTATTGTTCATTTCAGCGGTTCATTCTAATGCTAGGATCCTACTGTAAAAAATAAAATGTGAATAGAGCAAACTGAAATTGATACCGTCCATGATTTGGGAGTAATATCATATAAATCTTCCAACTAGTTCATGCAAACCAGCTTTTTACTGTAACGCTGGTTATTGTTCTGCCAGTTTGTCTAATCGTGTTTAAGAGAAAACAGTTTTGAAGTAGAACATTCTGCTCAGCTTTCCTTGTGAGAAACGCTTAGAAAAAAAATAAAGAATTTCCGTCAGATACACAAAGATAGCTAAAACACTTTTGTACAAAATATAAGACACCAAAGTCATTCTTAACACAACAATGCAATTAAATGCTGAATGAAATATACAGACAAAATATCAATAACTCCCAATAACTCCTGTACCACATAAAAAAAAATTGGATTTACAAGGTTTCTAGTGACTATAATGCACTGAGAAGCAAAAGTATGAGAATAATTTATGTATTTCAGGATAGAAGCGAAAATATTATCTTTTTGGGCTTCATTTCAGCTTTCAGAAGCGCTAATATCTGATGGGCTGGGTCGAATTAGGAAAACACAAGCTAAACTGCAGACAACAAGGAGTAATCAGGATCTCTATTGAAAGAAAACCACAGCAGAACCTCGACAAGAAGAACCCAAAAAGTCATTTTTTGAAAAAAAATCAGTCATAGCCGAGCAGATGAATAGGGCATCGTCTGCTGAGAGGCAAAGAGGCACCGTCAGTCTCAAATAAAGAAGGATACAGTGCAAAATGCAAAACAATTAAATATAAAGTTGATTTTTACAGGGTTTCAAATAATTGAGCATGAACATAGAAACGAAACCAAGCCATGTTATCACATATTTGAAATTGGTTCCGTCATATTTTTAAATTCGTACCATATCTCAACATGAAAAAAGCTATTTACCCCATTTTTTCAATTTGTCAAATTTTAAAACATTTTTAAAACATCAGCCAAAAAGCAGCCGAAATGTATGATAACGTTCTCATGTACTAACGATGGAAATACGAAAGCTATCATCTTGGTACAAAGGAAACAGAAAATACATATTTTAGAAAATAAGAAAAAGCAGATACATCGAATTCATCAACAGGAAATGAAAAGATCAAGATCACAAAGAGTATTTCCACACAAAGTGAACTCCTTTGTCTGTATTACTCCTGCTTTCTCCCAGGAAAGAAAAAACACTTGTGAATTCAAATCAATCGCTAAACTCAGAGCTGGACACTAGATCTAGTTATAGTTAACAAAGAAAAGAATATATGCTACACATTTGATAATACTGTTTCAGTACACTATATAGTGGAATCAAGCAGGAAAATATATGAAACTTGTGAAAAAAATTAAAGATTATTATGCAACACGATAGAGATAGTTGCTTCTATCATCACTAGAACACCTGGAATTGGTATGAAGAGCTTCTCAAGGATATTAGCGCAGGGAATCAGAAATAATGTGTCAAATCATTCAGGCAGCAGCATAACTAAAACTAGTCGGTGTTACTTGTGACGGTGCCGTGAAATTGAAAAAAAAAAAAAAAAAGAAAAAAAAGCTGCAATCGGCTGATCTTCGAGAAGCGTCCCTAGATACTAATAACATGAAAACTCGATGAGAACAAAATTACAATAATAAGCCATCCAGACGAAAGCATTAATATATTCATTTAAAATAATTTGAAGAAACCTCGTGTTTATAATAATGATAATAATAATAATAATAATAATAATAATAATAATAATAATAATAATAATAATAATAATAATAGCAACAACAACAACGATGATGATGATGATGATGATGATGGTGGGGATGATGATGATGATGATGAAGGAATAGCGTAAAGCAAAATACAGATTACCTGGAATTTCATGGCAAACTCAGAAAAGCCGTGAGAAATCAACTGATAGCCGATCTCATACTTACGAATACCAACTCAGGAGGTTGTAAGGAGCTAGAGAGAGTCGAAAATGAATTCTAACTACTCTTGTATCTGTGAAATTACGTTCTTTCAGTTATGCGTATGATATTGTAATGAACTGTTTTTGGCTTGGACTGGTCACCACATGTTTTTGATGGACATAATTATATCTTATAAAAAAACTGTGATACAAAGAACAAGCAAGGCATGATTCAGGCTGTGGTAGAAATCCACGATGAGAAAATGCTGATAGCAAATGGAGATGTACAAGGGTTCCAACATACAGGGACAAAGTAGAAACTGCACCATCTGCAAGATCTCATGGGCTGACCATTGAATATTGGGGCTCATCAAAGTTTCATCCTCTTACTATCTGTATATGACATCCTTCTTTCTCCATCGTATCTGCACACACAGAAGCCCAGTGAGGAACGTACTGAGTTGTGTAGCCAGAGGGGGTCACTGGCACACATACTGACCTGTTGTAAAGCGTCAATAACTCAAGTTCTATATAAAAAGAGCCAAGACAGGGTGGTTCTGTCTCTGATATACTCTGCAGTGTAAAAAAAAAGCCGATCTTCATAGACTTCAAGAATACTTTCATCTTTGTAAGGGATAGAGGTAGTTTTTTTTTCAACCAGCAATCTAAACCTGGATCAAACTGCTGGGACCTGGGTTCGACGTGTGCATCCAACTGCAGTTCCCAGATGTCATGCATGCAGTCCTTTTCTAGACATCGTACCGTAGTAGAACAAAAATCAGAAGATTCTTGTGTGTTGACATGAGTATTCCACGGGAGAAGGGCTGTGAAAAGGCCTATGCAGGAAAGGTACTAGAACAGCAGCCTCTGGTACAAGGATGCAGGGAGGAAGGACGGCATGCATGGTCATTTAAGGGGGAGCTTGCCTGTTGACATTTGCCAAACAAATTAGTATGACATTAGTTGTAAGCATTCACAAAAAAGGCAGGGTGTGAAACGAATCTCGTGCCAGGTATGGAGCTTGTGAGTGGATGAAAATAGCAAGCCAGGACCAGCCAGGGTAACGATCTGGCCACCGCTGCCGACGTACCAACCAGAGAGCATTGTGGTTTAAAGTTTGAAACGCATGGAGATAGCGTCCCTGACGACATTTGCGTTTGAAGAAAACAAAAACAAAAAAGGTAAACTCATGAAATTACCGGACAACGCATTCAAACGTGGGTTAAACATGGGATACATATACAAACATTATAAACATCAAGTGTGTATCATCTTTGACAATTGGGCTTGTCCGAAATGAGTTATGGATTGACTGATCAAAAGACACGTCTCATATTCGGTAACAAGTGATTGAATGAACATTTTACCATTGGTAATCAGCTGAAATAGGTATATACGCATTACAAGTAATTTGATTAAGACATCATATAGATGTGGCTTTGGTCAGAAAACACATTATGAAGTGATCAGGGTATAGATTTGTTAGAAACATTATGTAACGGATCTTGATATTTGATAATATGAAAAATACAGCAAATGAAGTGGTAACTTCCATGTTGAGCGGTGTTTTTTTTGCTTGGTCATCGAAGAAACGTGATATCTAGTGTTATCCCCATACAGTGTGATTAACTTTCTGATGATTAGTTCTGAACGTATAAATGACGGCATTTTGTGCCACCAGTTAATGAGAGCAATGCTTGCTCGAGTGAATTGTTTGTTTTTTGTTCTTTTTAAGAAAAAACTTTACAGCTCTCTGTTTGATTACAACCGTGTACTTTGCTTAATATTTTTGAGTCGCTATTATTTTGACCTTTCTACTTATACAATTGCATGGCGCAGCTAAGTTCTAATGGTTCATCATCATCATCATTATTATTATTGTTAATATTATTATTATTATTATTATTATTATTATTATTATTATTATTATTATCAATATTTGCAATTTCACTCCAGTTGCCTGGTGGTAACCGCTGGAGGTTAAGTGACAGCGAGTCGCTTCAAGTCTCCAGGCTTCCTTTCCACACACTTATTGTCCACAGCACCCGTTGCCCAGTGGTTATTGCTGAAAGCTGAGTGACAGTAAGTCTCTTCAGGTCTTAAGCCCACATTTCAGTTTCCCCTCACCTATTACACTTCCACTACTGTTTGAATGACTTTTCCCCTTCCTCCTTTGTTAGGCTACTGCAAATATTTAGGGTGGTAGATCTTATATTTCTAGCACTTTCCTCAGTATCCATGCATTTCCTTGCAGTGCTGTGATCTGTACTGTCTCAATCCTTAATTTTATCCCAAGGTCCATCCGACCTAATCTTTGATGTCTTAAGGACGGTTCAGAGTGCGCCTATAATTACTGATACTATTCTGACTTTGATGTTCCAAACCTTGTTCAGTTTTCTGGCTGTATTTTGGTATTTTTCCAGTTTTCTCCCTCTTTCGCCTGTATTGTCTGCAGGCGCGGCCACGTCAATAATTTGGCAGGTTTTTTTCTCCTTGTCCATTATTAACATATCCAGTCTTCTCCCTTGGATCAAGTGGTCCGTTTGGATGTCTTAGTCAAAACGAAATTTTCTATTGCCATTCTCCTGGGCTGTCTCTGGTACCATCCCTCTGTATGGTCAAATCAGGTTCATTTGCTCAGTTTCCTGTGTATCACTGTTGCCTATCATTCTAGGCCAGTTGACTTTATGGACTTGTTACGTGGTTTACGGTTTCACTCCTTTCATCACACAGGCAGCTCTCGCTGTTTGTCTGTGTTCAGTCGACTTTTATTTTGTACGTTTTTTTTTAAAATTTTCTACTTCATTGCCCTTGTTTTATCGAATCACATTCGAGCACTCCCAGGTATTTCTATTGGTCGTGTTCGGTCAGAGCTTTAATCTTCCTGTTGTCCTGGTGTTCAATTCCTTCCGCCATTACAAGCCTTGTATTGGATGGCAGATTTCATTATATTCATTGGGAGAAAAAAACTCATCGTAATCCATGTTTGTGTCATAATGTGAACAATTTGTTTTCTTTAATCTGCCCTTCTAAGTAAAGAATATTTTTTTAACAGTAGATCTGATCTGATCTATTTGATACATGTCCCATGAGAGAAAATGGTGGAAGTAAACTTTTCAATCCTACTTTTGATGCAATCGTATACAATCTTCACTTCATACGTTTAAACAGAACACTCTGACAGGATTCTCCAATCCTACAAATTAGCCAGCAGTATTCTTCCTGTCACCTGATAATTTTTAAACTTTTACAAAAGTTCCGGGTAATTCACTGTTCCAACGATAACCATGAGTGAAACGCTATCAAATGTTCAGCATATATCTTAATAGAAGATATGTCTAATTGGAGGTATCGCAGGTGGGCAAAAAATGCCAAACCACATAACGTGCCAGTACCGCCTACCAGGCATGACTAATGGTGTGCCCTAGGTTTTGTTTTCAATTAAAGCTAATTGCATTAGTTTCGCAGTGTGACATAATTGTGTCATCTGTGTCATGGCCATCACTTTCGACGGCAAGGCAATTGTCATCCATTAGACTTTTACCTCGCTCACGTTGATGACAGACGGCTGTTGATGACATCGAATACGACACCGGGCGTGTCAGTAAGTTACCGCTTCTAATGTCAATCTACTCATTCAGAGATTAGGTTGTAATAAGCATACATGTGACTAATCAGCCAAAAGTGTAGGGGCTCACCCTTTCATAATCATTATTCTATCCAAAATTATACAAGTTCAATAATATGAAGGTAAAGGGCGTTGCTGTTGAAATAGGTGTGTATGCTATTAAATCGGAAGAGAAGAACAAACAACCGAGACCCAAAGGTGAAGGATAATCGAAAAGGTTAGGAGAGAAATCTACTGGCTTGATTTAGAATATACGTGAAATTTGACCAGGGATTTTGGATGAACGGTTATTCATAAATCCACGAAAGGAGAAAGCGTGAAATTGTACGTGTTGATCAATAAGCAAAAAGTATTTTAAGGGATTTCGTTCAAAACTTTCAGATCGTTAAGTTAGTTCGAGTCTTGCTTCAGAAGAAACAACACGAAGTCAAGCCCGCTTGCATAGGAAGGAATGAAAAAATAGAAAGAAGAGGAAAAGATAGCCATTGATTCAACGTTGATGGAAATACTACTGTATTAGCTAGCAATGGACTTGGACCGCATCAATAAAATAAGTTTAGTGAAGCGATTCAATGTTGCCTTTCGTTAGAAAATTTTCCTATTGCTTTAAACATTTCAATAGAAGTGGGACTCTCTTTTTCCTAATGTATTCACAGATTCCCTGTTCAATATTGACATACATTCTGTTTTCTTCCCATCAACCTTTCCTCTTCAATTTGTCATCCCAACAAGATCAAGTCGTCACAGGACAAAATGTACGAAAGAATTTTGAGAAACGCTTGTCGAATGTCGCGTACGTATAACTAACAGCTGTGGTACATTCTCAAACACACATAGGTTTATTCTCTGACCATCATCAAGCACACGAAGAATTACGTTTTCTCAAATGAGTATTTATAGTTATTTACAAGGTTTGGTAGTGGCACTAGACAATAAGTTCAGGGCACCCAAAGTGCAAAATCATCTTGCTCACCATATTTGCACACAAAATTACTAAGTCAGCAATGATACACCAAGGTAGCTTGTAAATGAGTTTATGCAGAGAAATAACTGACAGGCATTTATTGATTATACTATCAATAGAAAAATGACTAGATAGTCAGCTGATCACGGT
This sequence comes from Thysanoteuthis rhombus, assembly GCA_963457665.1. NCBI lineage: Eukaryota > Metazoa > Mollusca > Cephalopoda > Oegopsida > Thysanoteuthidae > Thysanoteuthis > Thysanoteuthis major. Next base: position 19,405,206 of record OY735203.1, on the reverse strand, counting down.
AGGCCGGAAATCAATCGATAGCCAAATAACATCACATTCCTTTAAAAATGGTACCCACAAAAAATCTATCACAGAGACTAGGATTGATGAACCTCTTCCAGATGCTACCGAGCTACCGCAAATTGTGTCGGATAAACCAGTTCCTGAAAGATCAACAAAGTTAAGCAAAGTAGAGCCTGATCAGTACTGCATTGGCTGACCAAGTGCCGAAAGAAGGACAAAGCTTCAACAGTCCTACCAGGCCGGAAGTATTCTTTACTAAAATCGTCTGTGTGTATCTATGCCACTTCCTGTATAGGAACCAGCTAATGAAATGTAAGTTAATGCATAATTTTCTATACAAAATTAATGGACATTTTCCAGTGATTTCAAAATATTTTCATATAACGAATTCATTTCTGGGTATCCTCCTTTGCTTCCTACAATGTTTGGACAAATTTCCGGTAAATAATGTGTTGCATCATGAAGGGGTTAATTGTTGTTTTGATTCGATTAATCCATTGAAAAAAAACTTTAGATGATTTACTGTTTTGTGAACGGCTTATTTGGCACGGTTCATTGTTTAAATTGTAAAAAGATATAATCTGAAGGTGACATACCTGGAGAATGCACTGCATCTCAAAGGAATTCCCCATCAAAGTTCCGCAATCTTTTACTACATATCATTTATAACATAGAGATAGGAATTACCTTGCAGCAAAAATACCACTGGACTTTCTTACTCTTTCTCTTCCAATGCATCAATCAAACAGAAAAAAAAGGAACCCATCGCCAACTTTATTATTGTTCAACTCTTAATCCTCAGATAGTGAGGTGAATAGAATTTTAAAGTGAATTCAGAACGTGTTAGGCAGGTTTTTGCAAAAAGACCAATGATAGATGGAATGATGAGGGAAAAAAACGATAAAATCCTTGAGGCAAGGTATGAAAAATAATTAACAGATTCATACAATCTTGTTTGCACACAAGAGAAGTAGATAAACTGAAGGAGGGGGAGAGTAAGAGAGAAAGAGAGAGTAAGAAAGAGAAAGAGAATGGGGACTCATTCCTAATTGTATTGATATTCAAAGAGATAGTGGATAGTTGCCCAAGTCATTTCACACTAAAATCTTGGAAAAAGAATGCATAATCTCCCACCAGCTATGTGAAAAATTTTGAGGATCAAGTTAATGACGACATTCTGGTTGCTAATCGACTTTTAACGGATCAGACGGACTGAGCAAGAACAAATGTGATATGTTAAACCTACGCAAAGATGGTTGAAGCCGTTGACAGCATAAGGTCATACTATTTTTATGTATTTATGGACTTAAATCATTTATATACATGAAGCATGCACAAACAGTCTTTGAAACAAACTCACACATGTGTACATACATTCACACTCAAATAAACAAAACACGTTCACAACCGTAGCATGAACATCATAACCGACTCCAAAATTGATCCGACCGTTGATCAACGATAGTTAACAGTGTAAAGAAAAGCAAAATTGAAAGTATCCTATCTATCGTGGGATATTCACGAAAGAAACTGATCCGTTCACGGCAGTGCACACCATAGATTTGGTCGAATAGTCTATCAGAAAGTATAGGTTCTCTTATCGGGGGAATGGTACGTTGACAACCAAGATAAATCATGAATAAAATCAAACCAGATCATGAAACAAATTTTTATCAGTTTAAGGGTTGGGTTTTTTTTTTTAAATTCAATATAGACGAGTATGAACGTGCATTTCTTGCAGCAATGGCCACGTCCTCTTTCATGGATTCATCTTAAATTTCTGAAACTTTTTTCGTGGCTTGTTGCCCACCATCTCACAAAGTTTTAGTAGAATCCATTAAGAAACCTTGGAGATATCTTGTGGAGAGAGACGAGTGGATACAAAAAATGCACGAAAAACGGGGATTATCTCTCAAACAGAAACGAATTCCTGGATAGGTCCCAAAATTTAATCACGTTTTGCATAATATGTGCTTTACTTGTTCTTACCTTTTGCCTTACCGCCGGGAAAATTGAATTGTAAAGTCATTGGGAACTTTTTTGAGATGCCATGAGATGGATTTTTTTTTTAACTTCTGGGTTCGAATTTGGAAGAAGAAGATTTTTTCCCCAGTTACAGGAGTTGAAATCGAGCGACATTTTTTTCTTCATTTTACATATCAGAATAAAAGGTGATCTCTTTACATTTACGTATCAAAGTCAAGAGGATTATTTTTCACTTTTTGGTCAAAAGCTAACGGAATTTTTTTTTTCATTTCTATCGGTCAAAAATTGAATAAGTTACCCTACCAACTTACAGGGGGCAACTTTCAAAAAGAACTACTTTTTACACTCTTAACGCTTAAAATCTCAAAAAAATCTTCTTTTTCAACTTCTAGGGGGGTCAAAATCAGAGGGAAGGGGGTTATATTTCAGGGGTTAAAATTGATAAGAATTTTTTTTTTACATTCATAAAAAATATTCTTCTTGTTCAAGGATTAATATTCATCTTGAAGGACCGGAGTTGAGTTCGTTTTTCTCCAGTTTTAAGGGTCATAATATTGGGGAAATGTTTTTCATCCATCATTGTGGGAGTTCAGAATTTTGATAAAATATCTTTTCCTCACTTTAAGGATTTTTTTTTTCCTATCAAGGGCTTTGAATGGGGACTTACCTCTTATTTTCCAACACAGTTCAGGAAAAAAAGGAGAATATCTTTTTCTTTATTATTTATAGTGAAAATCCAGTAGCAATTTCAAAATTGAGATTGGAAATTAAAAATGAAGAGGATTTTTTTCCAGTTCTAGAAGCAAACATTTGGTTGAGAGAACGATCTTTTCCTCTGTTAGGGATCAAAGTTGAAGTGTAATCCTTTTCATTCTCCGGGATTTAAACAAGAAGGTGATATTTTCAACTTTCATGGATTGAAAGCTTGCATTAGAAGCTAGGGTGAACCTTCCTTCAATTTTGAAAGGGTCCAAATTATAGGGAAATAATGATTTTATATATATATTTCCCATCAGGTATTATTGCAGGTATACATTATAATCATCTCTATCTTACAATATAGCAGAATTCCTCAAGAATTCCATTCAAGATCATTGAAAACATTTATAAATATTCAATGAAAAGACAGGAGCAGATTCAGAAATTAAGATGACAAAACGAAGATAATTTTGCATAGTTTTATGTGTTCGCAAATCTATACAAGATGCTTATCGGTCGGATGATTGTAGTTATGATGAACAGTAGAAAGAGGGAATTGGTTGTTTTATCATCTATTAACCAGCTATTAATTATGTCATAAGAGGCGTGATGTCATTAATAGATCAAGTATTATGTTTTTATTCTTTAGTGTTGGCAAGCATGAGTTATAATTAACGAAGACTCCAATACCCAGCTAACTTTATAGCTAAACATACTACGTATGTCAATTTAAACCCCGCTCATCAAAAGAAATAACTGTGAATTAAGACCAAAGAAAATTTGTTTTATAGCATTCGTACATTCACTCCAGTTTGAAATGAATATTTTTTAAAAAATCAATATAATCTGGTGGACCATACTCACTTTCCTCATCTTCCATCTTCTGGCACTAATACCATAAATAGTAATGCACCCAGGAGTTTAGATACCTTTGGTATCGGGAATAACAGTTATGGACGTATGGACCAGGGACACCATGTTGAATTTATGATGCTTGTTTTTATATTTGCTCCTGTTAGTTTATTATTCCTCAAAGAATTTCAATCTAATTTTTAGGAAAGGGAATCAATCGGGTGTTGATCAAGCAATTGAGATTTGGGACTGATTCAGGAATTGGCTATTGATTGTGGGATATGTTCCGGTTTTCATCTTTTTATATATTTTTCATTCCCGTCCAACGGTATCTCCATTAGTTCGGAATAATTTCTAAGGAAATTCTTTTAAGGATAAGGCCTGTATTATTTAATATGGGATCAGAATTCGGGGGAGATCTTCTGTACTTTTCTTCTCCCTCATTTTTGTACTTGCTCCTTGATTATCATATGATATCACCGATAGGTATCAATGAATTTCAATGAGATTTCGTGAAATCGCAATCAACGAGAGTCTGGAAATTAAACTGAATGTTTTTGATCGAGAGATATTCTTCTGTTTCAATATTAGTACATTTCCTTATCTGCTTCTAACTGCCTACACAATATACGCGAATGTTCCGAATTAATTCAAACGTAACTTCGTGGAACACTGAGCAATATGCAATGGAGGAAGAAATTGTGATTTGTAATTAATCCATGCACAATGATTTAGTCATTTTTAGAAAGAATCTACGACCCCATTTTGAATCTCAAAATGGCCGAACTCAAAGTTTTTAAAAATGATTGGTGAACATTCTTCTTTAATCTGAATGGGATTTGGATATATTTAATCAGATGACTAAGGTTGTACTTTCTACTTTGTAATAAACTGTATGACTAAGTCTATGATTGCACTGCCGTATTCAAATCATATTTTGTTTGTGAATATTTCAGGAATCTCCGATAAGATATCAGGTGATGTACTGTATGTTATGATATAACCCGTAATTTATTAGCTTTTTAGAATCAATTCTAATGTTTAGACCAGATGCTCCAGGACTTAACAAATAAATGATGTATATTCAATTATTCATATTACCTACTTTATATAAATTTTCTTTCGTTTTCTTCTCCCTCCCCGTATCTGAAAGTAAGTCATGGGCGATTTGAGATATCAATCACAACGTACTGAATAAAATGTGAAAAGAAAAGAAAAATTCTGAAAGGAACGAAAAGTCTTCCTTCCACGAAAGAGGATCAAATAAACTGAAACGAATTCGAAAAGAAAAAGATGATGATAATTAAGAAACTATATGACCACTGGCAATTTGGGACTTCTTTCATGTTTAAACAATTTTCAAACTATTTATCACAGCCAAGAGTCATCATGATCATCAACAGTCTTTCATTGTCCGTTGTTGGACATGGACCTTCCGAAAGATCCGCCACATTTCTATATCATAGGCTGTGCAGAGTCACTATTTTGTTGATTCGTCTACTTTGTATTTTTGTTTTGTTTCTACTGGCATTAGCTTTGCATAGGATTCCTGGGGATCCATGTAGTGAGTCGTGGTGTCCATTCATAATCATCAGTCTTTAAACGTCTGTTGTTGGACATAGACTTTCCCCAGGATTTGCCACACTTCTTTATCATAGGCGTCATGGAGCGAGTACTCCCTGAACTCGTCTCTCCATCTAATATTCTGCTGGCTTCGGTTGTGCATGTGATCTCTGGGTATCCATGTTGTGAGTCATGATGTCCATCGGTTGTCCGCCATTATTGCAACATGGCCAGCCCACTGCCATTTGAAATTTTAATGGATTTTATGATGTCCCTGACTCTCGTCTTCTCTCACTTGTACTGTGATGTCTTGTGGTCTCTCCATGTGAGCCCAGTATAATTTGTTCATGTGCATGTTGCATGGTTATCAATTTGTGGATCTGTCTCTTGGTTGGGTTCCATGTTTCAGCTCTATGAGTGACTATCAGGAAGATGCATTAGTTATACACCCCCCTTTCAAAGATTGATGGGATCTTCTTATTTTTGAAAGTTGAGCTTGCTCTGCCGAAAGCTTGCCATCCTAGTGTGATTCTTCGCTTGACTTCTTCTTTTGAGGGTCACATGGAGATTCGTTATCAAAGGTAGAGATGTTGTGATCTACTTCTTCTAGTTATGTGTCCTTGATTTTGATCTTGGTGCTTTTATCTCCGATGTGGTTGGTGCATATGATCTTCGTTTTGCTGAAGTACAGGTTTAGGCCGACTTTCCTGCTTTCTTCATTTAGTTCATTTATCATTCGTTGGAGATCGTGTACGTTCTCTGCAAGAAGGGTGATGTCGTCTGCAAATCTGAGGTTGTTCAGATAATCACCGTCTATTGTAAATCCTTTACTCTCCCAGTCTAAGATTGGTTGTTTTTAATACTTGCAACAAGACTGGCACATTGCCATTCAAGTTTTGTGGAAGATTCTTTGATATCTCAAATTCCTGTTTTCTTCCTGATATATTGTGCTGTCTTGTGATCTTTCCATGAGGGGTTAAGCATAATTCTGTTATGATTCCATAAAGACTCTTTACCCACAAACAGTAGGGTGAGACAAATATCTTGAACCTATCCAGTTTATTTACTATGTCTGTCTCGCCTCCAGAATAAAGTTGCCAATGGAGCAGCTTCTTTCCGCAGAATTTTGTGAGATCTTAATATATTCATCACAAGATTAGCAGAAAAGGGGTGACTATCCCAAATATCGATAAAAAATTTTCGTTTATTGACAACTGAAATATTTCTCTCTTATCCATTTCATTTTCATTTTTGGTGTGCCACGAAAAACAAAAGTGTGCAACCACACAATAGAGTTTGAGAACTACTATGTCTCATAGAAATTTTGTTTATGTCACTGATATAAGCAGCTGGTGACAAAACATTAAATTTGAATGCATAAAACAGAAGAATCCATGAGAATAACACACAATCTGATGATATTTACGAGGGGCAAATAATAGGGAAAATCTAGTGTTTTGCAAGCTACCAAGAAATTCTTATTCTTTAGTGATGCTTGTTACAGAGGGAGATGGAGTTGTTCGTTGAATATAAGTAGGATAAGATCATGCTATCATTTTCTCTCTCCATGACAACTTCATGTGGCGGATAGCAACATAAGATTGAAGAGATGAAAACGATGTTGACGTTTGAAATGATCGCACAATATATTCCAGGAAAGATGTGAATACTTTGCTCTGAAAAAGAAATGCATTTTGTCATTAGTTTTGATCGATATGTGATTCAGTCGTATCTGCGTTTGCATTACTTACTTGGTGGTCTCGAAACTTTCCGGTATTCTTTTCCGAAAATCACGAAGTTGAAAACCAATTACATCTGTCAACATACACACCTATCAGTGAAGTTCAGATTGAATGAACCGAATATATTTATATAAATGCATAAACTTTACAATTGCAATGGTTTATTTTTGATAGCTGAAATAAGCTATCAAATCATATGTATACTATAGCTACTTTTATCACGTTGCCCTTTAACTAACAGTCATATTGAGATATGAACGTTTGTATAAAATCACTAGTCTATGTTTAATCAAACTATTTTATTTATCACCCTGAAGATGGACGTGTCAACGGACCACTAGATACGTTTAGTGCTTCATGTGATAGTCAAGAACAATAATCTTGTAAAAAAAAAATCACGTAATGAGTTATAGGAGAGTTTCTTAAAGTAAAATGTATCACTGAAGAAGTTTGAAATTCTAATGAAAGATGACATTGCCAAAAGCACGTTATCTTATTGAGTTTGATAACCAATTTTTGTAATCAGAATATAATAGAAACAGCCCTTCTAGGGTCAGGAAATTTACTCAAATTTCAAATTCAAACCATTCAACAATTACCATTATCAGCTGAAGTACGTGCCCAAACTTGACAAATTAGATCCTGTATGAATCGGCAAAAAACAAGCCGTGAACGTTCTCAATGTTTCTTAGCAGATAAATGACTAGTGGGAAGAATTACTTAGAAAAAACAAGATGGTAGCAACGCCTGAAAACTGTTTAGTTTGAAATATGAAGTATAGCATTTTTAAGCTTGTCCCTGAGCTCCCTAAAAAAAAATGCTGATAACGAGCGGTACGTGATGTGTTAAATGCATCTCGTTTGCCTGTATCCCCGTTTATCTCCATAACTGATCTTTACATTACACAATGAGTCAATATAAATGATCCTCCCTACCTGAGCAACTACCTAAACAAGCGACAATCAATGAATCATTTAAAACAGCTGCTTTTTGAAGAGTTATATGTTATATCAAACTCAGCATCTTTAAAAAAATCTATATTTTTGTCGTACTACCATTTGTCTCTTTGGGCATTTACAAAGTAACTTTCTCAAAAACTCTCAAATCTGTATACACAGTAGACGTATGTATACAAACATTCATTTGTATTCGTGAACATGCATGTAGAAAAGCACAGGGAACATCTGGGTGTGTGGTAAATATATAGATAGAACAAGAAAATATCAACTTGTTAAAATCACTTTTTTGGTATATGTCTCCCCTCTGTTTATGGTCATGTTTGTGTAAAAATGGACAGTTAATACATTAATACTACGAGGTGATATTAAAAACTCCTGAACACATAAATCAAACAAGAATGCGGTGGTAAACAATACAAAAAGGTCCACTTATTGGCACCAATGAAATTCTTCAATGAAAAAAGAGAATTTTCCTCATAAATATGTGTGGGAAATATTTTTTCCATCAAAAAACACGATATATATATATATATATATATATATATATATATATATATATATATATATATATATATATGTATGTATGTATGTGTGTGTGTGTGTGTGTATGTGTGTGTGTGTGTGTGTGGAAACAGGGAAATAGATTCCACAATATGGGTTGAATAAAATTGTAAATAAACGGAAAAAGAGAAAGCAGAACATTTCAGTTATTGCCAAAAAGTATAATGATTTTTGACAAGCCCTTAATAAGCATTGTTTAAAATGATTATACCTAAAAACTGTAATTAATATATATATATACACACATATATATGTTAGTGTGTGTGTGTGTGTGTGTATTCTTTAACCCTATTGCTAAGCGTAGATATGAGTATCCCTTAATTTCATCTAAGGCTTTATCAAATGAGGGAGAATGCGCATGATGAGTGGTTTGAAAGCATTTATTATAAATAGAGACATACTGAAGTATGAATTGCCAATATTCTTAAAACGTAAAATATTCAATCAAAGAGTGATACTAGCAAGAACGAACGGATGCGATATCTAGAAACCTTCTGAAAACAAGGTCAGAAAATTTACAAAAGCAATGGAATGAACATTGTTGGGAATAAACCTTACTGATTGAATCAGGTCAGAATGGGGAGATTCCTGGTGGAGGATATTGGAATGGGGATCAAACAATTAGACTGGACACAGAAAGGGGAAAGAGCTAGAAGAAGGGGCAACAGATGAAAAAGAGCGAAATGATTGTTGCTAGTTTGACAGTAAATACAGTGATAAAAGACCTGACATAATAATGACAGACGTATCAGTCTACGTTTCCGGACTTGTATTGCAAATGATGATTTCCTAAACTATCAAATAATATCATAGAATATAAAATTAAACTTGAAGAAATTATTCTTAGGGATTTTGCACAATGCTTGCAATTATCTTGTATTTTTCATGCCTCTCTTATGATATTGCTCTGATTTATCAGTGTCTTTTTAAGTACTTCTGGAACATTACCTTTTCTGGGATCAATTTTCAGAGGTGTTTTTTTGAAGTCACACGTGTAATAGATTGGCGTATTAGTTTAAGTCAAATTTTCCATTGACGAAGAGAAAAACATACTGGGGGATCGATTAAAAAAAATGTGTCAACAGATAAAAAAAAAAGGAATTAAGCCTTCGAAAGCGACGCTAAATACCCTTACTATTGTTACGGACCTCGGATTTCAACCTCACGATTGATTTCTCTGTACAATACTACCAACGCTTCTAGATATCTTTCCTGACATTGAGAATTGAGGTCTAATGCAAAAGCAAGATTATTCCAGGTCACATCCAAAATTCCTATGATATTTTGATTTAGAAAAACATTGTTCTGTTAATATAATTGGAGAGACTTGACTCAGAATTCATAGAAAATGTTACAACCCGGAAATCAGATACAATCTCATACAGACTTCTCTGAGCATCCGGATATTTCACAAGCTATGATCACAGTATCCAAGTGACGTATAAATTTTTATGCCTGCTCAAGTTCCAGGACTAACTGATTTGTCTGCAGGTAAATTCAAAACAAGGTATCTAATTGGATTTTTTAAAAGTTTAACAGCAACAAAAGAAGAAGACGTAGAAATTAGTTGCGATTCTTTATAACAGTGATAGAGTGAAACAGTATCCTTTGTTTGGTGGCAGACATTATTCTATTGTTCGCGTGGAAACGGAAATAAGGGAGGATTTTGAAAAAATGATTTGTTAATAATGGTCTTACATTCTTTTGTCTGTTTAAATCCCGTCCACCATTCTCTCTTTCTCACTTCATCTACTTACCGAGAGTGCAAAAAATATCTGATGCATTTCGAAAAAGTTAATTTCAACATTTATATACATCTTCAAAATTGATAGATATATACTTTTTGTGAATAACTTTGTTCAAACAATGTTCAAAGTTGTTTCAATATTTCTTTGATTACTTGGTCTGTGTGCTGTAAATTTTGAACCTGTATAAAGATGTCAAAAAGTATTGGATACGATTCCAACTCACTGAATGTAAACAAAAATGTGATTTTTATGCCTTTTTGTCCCAAACTATGGACTCTCTTACCTAAGTTAATCATTTTTCTTTCGACTGTTCCAGTTGAACCAGCTCGGTAGTTTTTTTTTCTTTCTCTAAAGAATCCAAATATATTCATGAATTTATTTTCAACCAGGGTTAATGAGAATACGTTTATATATTAGTATGAGACGCGTTTGTAACTACCAGGATGGAACTTTTAGATCTTTGATAATCGATGTAGATCAGCTCTCTCTCTTTTTTTTAAAAAATATCAATCATATCTGTTTGATGACTGTTTCTGTCAGTCCTTGCAAAAGTTGATTCCAGGATTTTGAATACAAAATTAATCTTTTATCTGGTTGTCTGGCATTGTATCATCTGATCACTCTAGTCACTCTATCTGTTCATTTATGAATTCTGAAATACCAGTAAATTATATCCATCTATAAAAGTTAGTAAATATTTATTGGTATTTTTATTTATTAGTCCCTATTCACTCATTAATCAGCACAGTTTATAAATTTTATGAAGCATTTGCATCGAAGCCGCTTTAACTGCTGCTTTTTTTTTCAAAACACGTCTGTTGGCCTGTTTTCACAAGTATCATTTCAATTGTAATTTAGTTGTTTTCATAACAAATGCTCAAATCGTAATTCTAAGGACATTATGGAACAGCGTGAGTGGCTAGGTCGAATAGAAAAAAAACAACTCCAGATCATTTGCTTTGATCCTGTACTAACCTTATGGGCTCGAATAATCAGCTGTCACAGATATGCAAACTTCCTAGGATGAAAGAGTGCAGGTTTGACTTTTGTTGAGATATTATTCTTCCTTTCCCATTTTCACAGTCAATTGATAGCTGTAGAATGATAGTCGGAGTAATTGCAATGAAAAACAAGAAAGAAACGCAAAAAGTAAATCGATAATGGCTGTGAATGCTCCATCTATCACACACACCCTTTGAATAAGAATCCGCCTAACAGTTAATCAGGATATCAGATTATGAAGCAATCAATATTTGATGGTCAAAGTATGCACATGGATTGAATATAGAGTACATCTCCTGAATAGGTTTTCATTTATTACGGAACAATCGAACCATGGTTAAAATACTTGATCAGATGGGGAACGCTCTACATCCCACTTGGGGCTAACTTGTATTGCAACCCACCGCAATCGGTAGTCCCATTTCCTTTATATTGGAACGGATCATTATTGCTGACAAACGCCTCTTGAAAGAAAAATCAATTCTCTAACATTCAAAGTTTCCATTCATCCAATAACACACTTTAATCTTGACTTCAACATCCATACCTTATAACCTGAAAGTGACCCAATCTCTTCCAATCTATCACGCAGTAAATATTTTAATATCTATAAAACGTGCTGGGCGCAGAGAAGAATCAAATTTAGCAGCCGATAAACTGTAATTTGTGAGAGTAACGCGGACCCAGCGTTGAGCCTGGATTCAATATTGACTAATTTATATCAATTATATGGTGGTTATTTGACTGAGCGCCCTAGGAAGCCATGTTAGTTGGTCGGATCAACTGGAAGTAAGACGTAATTTGGACTTGATCCAGCCTGATCTGAAAGAAGGCTATTTGGAAAGTGCCCAGTGAGCTTTTGTTTATAGAAGTAATTACAACATAACTCACGCCGTGTAATCAATGGGCGGCACCGGTAATCATCGCTAAATCTTTCTCCTCACTAATTCAACTCATTTTTGCCTCTCTCGCTGAACACTTTCCCATCTTGAATATTCCTATCCGATATTTGAATGATTTACTTTCCGCTCAATGTTTCATTTTAGCAATCACTTCTCGGTTTTCGTTTCTTTATTTTATTCACTTGATTTATGCTTCTTGTTTTTCTGTTAATGGCTCCCCTGCCCAGAAAGTGAGTGCAAAAATATCCCCCAAATGCTCATTCTATCATAAAGTTATAAAGAGAACAAAATTCAGACCGAGTATTGATAACAATTGATTAAGGCATATCAAAGAAAAGCGTTTGAACTAGATTGCACACTGAATCATGATGTGCCAGAATCATGAATTTCCGTCCAATGTTGTCATGCCAGAGCCAATAAACCCTCCGTAATGTGTTGGTATATTTACTGCATTAATGGTATATTTCATTGATCTTCCTTTTGCTGCTTATTTATGCCTCCTTTGTCGATTCTTGGTTTTTGCTCAATTTTTTCCGACATTTAGCTTGGTTTTCTTTCGGTTTTGCCTTCATCATTTTGATCAAGGAGATTCATTGTGTTATCTATTGTTTGTTTTTTGGATTCCGTTGTCTTCTCTTTGTATAGTGAAGTGAGTGACACATCTCCAGGTGACTGGAGCCATCATATTACACATATCACAACCCCAAAGAACTAGCCAAAACTGAGAAACTCTAATGTGTGAAGCACGGACAGGGGCAGCTGATGCCATAACCAACGTGAAGGCAATATGAAATGTTTCACTGTTTTCTTTCTACCTTCACATTTTCTCTCTTTCCCTATTACTCTCCTTCTCTCTCCCATAGTCTAATGAACTGAAAATATATGAGTATCTCTCTCATCTCTCATACACACACGCGAAAAGAGAAGTGAGTGAGTAAAAACTGTATGTAATGGTTTCGATTATAGTTGTGTTCTAGAACAGAATAACTACATGTATTCGCAATTCACGAGAGATGCGGATACGCTTTGTTGTACTTAAACAAAAAAAAAACAAAACAAAAAAGATATCAAAACACATTAAGCATACGCACTTTCACACACACTCATTGAATATATACACTTGGAGTGACAGATATATATCAATATCAATATCAATATCAATATCAATATCAATATCAATATATATATATATATATATATATATATATATATATATATATATATATATATATCGTTTTTCTTAAAGATAATTTTAAGAATAAATTCTTACGGTACTGTTGTATTCAATCATTTTTTGAGGATAAAAATATTTTCAGTATATATAGAGAGAGAGAGGGATGAAAATCAGATAATGAGTAAGATAGATACAAACATACACACATACACAAACACGCACACACACACACACACGCACACACACATATATATATATATATATATAAACACAAATATTTATATATATCGTGATTAAGGTAGAGAAAAAAGACATAAGAGAGAAATGTATGCGTTGAGCCCAATGTAGACCAGGAAGCACATTGAAAGATGGGTAAAGATTATTTAAACTCAGTGAAACAAAAATGGTGCAAAAACAGGTTTCAGATATTTCTTTTCAAAATGTTTTCTGATACTTTTCTCTCATCAGCGCTTGATATGATATGATATTGTGGACATGATTAGCTGAATCTTTTATTATATGTAATTCTCGAGAATTGCCAATTAGATAGTACGTGCAAGCCACTGAAAATACAATCACAAGATTGCAACCATAGCAATCATTGTCAAACTCTAGATTCACTTTATTTCCGTACCGTAACAATAATACGTCCACACACAAAAAAATGATGAGTAATATACTTAACATAATGACGTAGAAACCAACTGACAGCATATTAAGTAACGACATAAATGGCAGTCTCAAATCTTTGTGATACAATGATTAAAATAGAATGGGATTGCATCACAAAAGTCGAACGTTCAGAATTTTGTGAAGAATTCATTATATATATTTTCAATACTTGGTGCATATAAAAATATAAGTTTTAAACGTTTATAATAACAAAGAACTGGAATATATTATTCTCCTATATATATACACAAAGGATAATTGCAAATATTCATCCAGTAAATTAAATTGGATGTAGCAAACATGACTTATTTTATTTCATTTAATCCTAAAATGGAATAGAACATGATACATTTAATTCAATCATGCAAACAATAACATAATATTTTCTGAATTATTATTTTTTGATATGTAGAAGAATTGATATATTTAAGGAAAATATTATTAGCATAAAAACTGTTTCTCATAGAATTTTGTTACCTTTGTTTCGAACGAAAATGATGTATAAGTATTTGGGGGTAGGGGTGAGTAGCAAAGGGTTCTCCAAGTTATGGGACAATGTACCTTTTTTCTGTTTCAAAGTTAAAATCAATTTTTCTCATGAAAATATTATTTTTATGGATAACTAATGAGTATCTTTGCTGAGAAGCGCAAAAAAGAAAACAATGATACGGGCCACTTTTATGTTGGGAATTTTCAATGGCTTTAATTGCTTTTGCGTTGTTCCAATAACTTTGGTTCCGATCTAAAATACCGTTTAATGCAATCTTTTGGTTGAAACACAACAGTGAAAAATAAAAGCCACTAATCCTGGTGATTTAATCAGATAAAGTGTATTGTATCGGATGGTTGGAAGGATTACCAAAAGACTTTAAAATATTAACGACCGCATCTTACGGCAGTTCTATAAAACAAAATATTAGTTTGAAATTATACAGATGACGTAATTAAAAGATAAAGACTTGTTTTTTACAAGTTTTTAGCGCCATGAATACGTTAAGCTAAGCATAAAAATATCAGTCGACACATCGAACTGTCGTTTCAATTTTTAATCGGCAATTTTTATTAAATTTAAATACATTTCAAAGTATTATCTCATTCACATTCCAAATGTGACACTTTGTTGATTAGATGATTGGTCAATTTTGAAACTCAAAATTAATCCTGGAGATATGAAATCTACACGGATATGTGACGATTAAATCCACTCAATAAGCACCTTTGTAATCTACCCTCTGCCAATATAAAAATGGCCCATATCAAAATGTCCGTTTGATGCGTCTTTGCAAAGATAGCCACTTGTAATTACTTAAACATATTATTTATAACAAGCTATAAAATGTGTATAAATCTATATAACCTGCCAGGGGAAAATACCGTGTTACTAAACATGTCATTGATACAGTTGATGCTACTATAACCATATAGAGAATACAATGTCATTTGAAATCATGAATGCATTCCCATCCTTTTATAGTAGTTACCGTGGCTCAGTGGTTTAAAGCTTCCAGCTGGACATTAGTATACATATAGGGGTCAAATTTACCCATTTGTATCTTGTTTCCAGTTGCAGATTAACTAGAGCATTGGGTAAGGTTTTACTCTCTATTTTTTTCTTTTCAAATTCGTTGATCTGTGGTTTAAGATGTTTTCCTGGACTGTAATGGATATCCTGATCGAATTCACCCATGAGCAAACCCGTTTTTTCTTTTCCTTTGCTTTGAAGTCATTGGTGGATCTTGGACGATACGGTTGCAGTACAGTGAAGGCGAGCAATTGGTTTAGATAATCTCAAGACTCTTGTAAAAAAAAAAGTAGCGAGGAAAGTCTCACTGAGACATTTCTCCCAATTTACGTGGCTGTCCTGCTAATCATTAGAAAAAAACAAACAAACACAACAGATTGTTTTCATTCATTTATGGTCGCTAGCAGTCAGTCCAGATTGAAATCAGATTGACTTCAGGGAAAGGGATACTTTTGCTAGCGTTATGAAGTGTCGTGTAGATATCAGTCTCCTTCTTAGTGGGTTAAAACAATCATTGCAGAAAACTTTTTCCATGACGTGGAGCTTCTTATGGCATCTGATATTCCCAAACGGTCACCCATGTTGATACAGACCAGGCTCAATTTTGGTGATGGTACTAGGCTTGGTTTTCAAATGCGTTTCGCTGTAACATTGTGACTGTAGTGTGGAGGAATGGTGCAGCTGGGATTCCACCATGAAAAAAGATAACACGAGCCCAAGCCAGGGGTCTCATTCAAAATATAAAGAGGAACACACTCTTATGCTCTGTGATCCAGAGAGTCTTTTCGCTCCCAACAAAGACATTCGACATCCGTTCCGAATAAAGTACGGATATTCTGCCAAAAGGTGATGAATCAAACAATGTCGTATTTGCCAGTATGACGCATGGTGTACAAGAATAGTTAGTTGCTGAAGATCACTGCAACTCGCTAAACCCCCAAAACTGCTCATTTCTAGTTGCAGTAGACATCTTTCTTGCTAGAATACTGACTCTATTTTCAAAGTGCAATATTTAAAAATCATAAGAAAAAAGAACAATTGCATATCTTATACGCCTCAAAATATGGTTTTAGTTTGTCATCCATGTTGTTCGGATAACGCTTGTTAGAATAATGATCTGAAAGTGGTAAAAGAGCAGATACAATATGAATCCATTGCTAGTTTGGTCCGACAAGATCTGTCCAGTATTTCCAATTCCAATTTAGTGTGAATGGCCTAAAACGCACAGTGGATGCAATAAGTATCCGCTGGGTATAAAACATTGATCATTTTGTATTTGCTCTACTTAGCTCAAATTACATAGGCAATGATTTACACAGAATATAGAGTAAATGCGCTTATTATTGACGTTAGATATTTGTATACGACGCTAATGCGCATATATCCGTTGCTAGAGCTTGGTACGAAACCAGCACCTCTGAATAAATAAACAGTTCCGTAGCAAACACACGTGGGTCCGGTTGTCCTTTTCAATACATGCTGACTCATTTCGATTTATTGTAGGATAACTGATATTCAACAGATTGGCGACGAAGGATTTAATAATTTACAATCTCTACAACTAGCGTAATTGGTAAAAATTTACAAAAAAAAAAGCAGTTTCAGCTCGACAAATGTTGATTACTTGGAGACTACGAAGTGCGGAAAAATACAAAGAAAGAGAAAAATGCTGGCTACGTAAAAATCATTGGAGTCTACTACAAATTGGCAGAAGAGTTTACATCTTACGTTGAGCGATGATAGCGAAAAGTGGCATTGTTATTGAGCTTTGTTTGAGGAATACCGTACGGACTACCTTGCAGTTAAATGGCTTCAGAAATACAAAGAATGAAAATGTTTGATGAGCTAATACAATGGTGAGAATATCATCTATCATCAAAGCGAAGGTGTAATTATTGGAATATCCCAAAGTAGCGAACAAAATCGAAGAAAATGCCAAAAAATGTAAACTCCTATGGTACGGAGTTGGGGATACAGTCTCAAGACTGTGAATTTTGTGGCACTTTTAGAGACGGGCTAATACGTGGATAAACGTCTGAGTACCTACAAAAAAAAAGTTTCTAAAACAAATTTACAGACACTAAAACTGTGGGCTTACTGATAACTCTGGAAACCATAGCAAGCAGTGTGATTGGGTCAGGATGTACAAAATAACGAGTGATACATGACTCAAGTCAACAAGAGATAAAAGTCAAGAAAAAACAGTGGGAGATAGAGTGCCTGATCGCCATTCGAGTCAGTAATACAACCGTAGAGGACAGGCTCAGCCATTCATTTGTCGTAGTGCAGACGCCGTTTGCAGACATTGCTCCGAAAGGGGAACTTTAAAATGAATGGCCGGATCCAGGCGATTAGAATTTTAACAGAAGCAGCAGAGACAATCGGACAAAAATTTGTACCATTATGCATGACGGTAGTAACAAAGGGAATCTATTTGTGGTTAATTAAACCACCAACTGCGTGAACACCAATAATTGTAATAGTGGAGTCACAGGTCAAACCTGGAAAATGGAGATGGACATGGGATTTAGTCCTGTCACAATGAGTCTATGACCAGAAAAGATTCTCACACATAGCATTGTTGAGAACAAATGTCCCTGTGCGCATCTGCAGGAGGCATTATAGAGAATGTTTAAGGCTATGGTATGGACATTTGTGTGGAGCATTCTTTTACTCTTTGACTGAGACCAGTTAGGTCTGATTTGATTAAATAAGCGTTGAATGAAATGTTGAGTGTAGCTCTTGTGTAAAAATCCACTCATTACAAAACTATAAGGATTGTTCATAGGATACAGTGAAGTGTTTTCGGACGGACTCGGGACAGTTAGTGGTGCTAAAGATGACATAAGTACTGGGAATGAAAAAACAAATCACTCCGACAAATTGGAAATAAGGGTGCAGTTTAACATTAGAGCTAAAAATGAAGCCCCCTTATAAGGAAAATAGCTCGCAAGTGGTTGTGAAATTCAGGGCCATACCATATACCATGCAATCAGCAGGCGGAGCCGACTTTGATCGATTTCACCACTGAGAGTTTTCACCAAGGTAAAGACCGGTAAATGGGCTCCGCCGATTGTACCAGCGGTGAGACAGCCTGGACCATTTTGCATTCCTGGATATTACACAAAAACATTGATAGTCGCTGTAGATTAATATCCTCTGCCCAAAATTGATTACATATTTGCCAAGTTTGTAGGTGGTAAACGGCTTACAAATATTGATCTGAGGAAGTATGTCTCCAAATGCGAATGGACGAGTTGTTGAAACAATGCTTAACTTCGATCATTTACATAAGATTATATAAACAGAAATGCTTAGTTTTAAGACTGTATCAAGCTCTGGAATCTAGTAGCATACAATTGACTGAGACAGAATGCATAATCGACATGATCATCGGGGATGTTAACGATAATGTTGTATAAAAAAAGCACAACTATGCCAGTTATGATCATTCGCTGGATCAATGAACTAGTATCTGTGGTTTTTTCCCAATCTGGCCACCGAGCTGCACCTACTGCACCAGCTATTAGTAAACAGATCAAAAGTAGATAGGATCACCTAAGTGCAAGGCCACGTTCACACGTGCAAACGACGGATCACCTTTGACACTTTTTAGAGTGTGGAGTGTTTGTTATCTCATGGTATGGAAGATGGTACTTAGAGGCCTATAGTATTTGCTTTATAATCCCTCATAAGGTCAGAGATCAATAATAACCAGATTGACAAAGAGGCACTACTTTCCTCTGAGAAAGTTAGGAAGATTAATTTCTACCTCTTCGGACGCTCGGAGCACGATTGTCTGATCTCAATTTTTCATCACCCATAAGAGAAGTAATAATAACAGTAGCTCATCTACGAAGACATGCAATCTTCTTGTCAAGATATGATTTTGACATCATGTACAAAAACAAGAGAAACCACCGCAGGGCTGATACATTATCTCGATTGCTGCTATAAACCCAGCTGCCCGATGAAGAGCATGATATGGATGCTACTAATCGGTTCCATATACAACAAGTTGATCGTTTCTCAGTTACATGCGAAGAATGAAACGTGACCCAACACTTTGATAAGTCGTAGACACACACAGGATAGGATGATGAAGATAAAGAATATCAAATTATCATTCGAAGAAAAACGATCAACATCCCAAGGGATATAACACTTGGAAACGAGAGTTTCAAGACCATCAACACTAGCAAAATGTTGAAATAGTAAAAAAATGAAGCCCCAGCCCCAAGTTTGTTG
Organism: Thysanoteuthis rhombus; assembly: GCA_963457665.1. NCBI lineage: Eukaryota > Metazoa > Mollusca > Cephalopoda > Oegopsida > Thysanoteuthidae > Thysanoteuthis > Thysanoteuthis major. The sequence continues at coordinate 19,385,573 of OY735203.1, read as the reverse complement.
GCTCTCAATAGATTGTGACATAAAGTTGATGCCAAAAGAATGTGTCGATGTTATTGAAATCTAAGCCAGGCCAAGTGCACTTATCTACATTAGTAAGAATAGCCAATTTTGTGTAGATTTTGGTGGCCCATTCCAAGGGTCAATGTTTCCTGTTGTTATGGACATTTAATTCAAAATGACCTGACGTTTTATATCACGAGGAGCACAACCATTGGACAAACAATCCTAGTTTTGAGCAAAATTTTCGCTAGCAAATGAAAGTTATTGCAAGTTGCTTTGGGCAACGTTCCATTGTTCCTTTTAGAAGAATTTTCTGTGTTCATGCGGCAAACTGGTATCAAACACGTTCGTTCTGACCTATTTCATGCATCAACTAGTGGTCTAGCGGAGCGATTTGTGCAAACGCTCAAGCATAGCATCAATTTATTGATGTAAAGAGAAAGTCTCATGCAACGATGGTTGAAAACCTAGCTAGGTTATTTTTAAAGAGTCCCTCAAGTTGCAGACCCGACATTTTGGAACCGGATATCCGACGCCTGATGTCCCTCTAACCACCAATAAAAACACCAGTGCTAGTGCTCATGACACCGAGAGAACTACTACTAACTACCAGTGTCATTAGGCTCAATCCTGCAAACAACTGTCAGGTGCCCCAGGGTAAAAAAACACTACCAGAGGTTCAGATGTGACACAAAAGAAATCGAACTCGTGATGAGAAAATTAAAATAATGATAAATAGAAGGATTTATTTTTTTAAAATATGAAGAAAGAATGGAATACAAATAATACACCGCCAGATAGAATAACCCAATGACGATTTCAGCCAATTGAAGTTACAATCGTCCACTATCAAACTAGTTTTGAGTCTTATTCAACGCAAGGAACCTTATAGATATACGTGTGCAAAACTAATGCGCATGAATACGTTGAAATAGCTGGGTACTGAAGTGGCATCCGTGAATGAATAAATAGTTTCATAACAGACACATGTATTTTTAGTTGTCCTCTTTATTACGTGCTGACTCATTTCCAACGATTGAAGTATGACTGATATTCAACAATTCGAAGATCAATTTTCTACACTGTGCAAATAGTCATTGCCCCAAAGGTATAATTGGGTCTAAAACTAATCCTTGCTCGTTTCAAAAATATATTGGTTATCTTATGATTAAGTTAGTTTACCATCGCCATTCAAGATGACGGCATATTTTAAGCTACTTTGCAATTGCATTGTAAAATTATCGGAAGTAATGCAAGGCATCGTTTCGTTTATGGCTAGATTCCCTTGCATAGTCGACTAAACTAAAATTAGAATCGAGTGTGGATACAAATTAGAAATAAATGATTCCTGTACAGAGTGATTGGTGGATCGTTGATGGCAGAATTGTAACTCGTGTATGAATAGTGAAACGTGTTACAGATAAGAAATGTGTATCAGTTTCAAAGACAAACAAATTCTCGCTTCAAAACATTCACAAATGACGTCAGATCCACCATTGAATACAAACAGCATTTCATTCATCAAGTTTAATAGGAGTATAAAAATCTATTACCGGGTAGTCAGAACATAACGTTACGTCATCATTGAGTGACATGCAGTGTCATAAAAGACATATAAACGCACACAAAAACGCATACACACACGTGCGCACACACACACACACATATACATACATACATACATACATACATATATATATATATATATATATATATTGCTTTTCATTATACGTGGAGTAGTTCAATTCTTTCTAGACCGACCCAAAATAAGGACTATGATCTAAAATTGCTTAACTCTAGAAAAATTGTTTTTTGGAATGTTTCATTTAAGCATTTCATTCATTGTTGTGGAGCACACGCCATAGACATGTTTGACCAAACTTCAGGGAGTGAATCAAAAGAAACAATTTTTCTTACATTACCATCATGATTCCCTTACATAACTGCATGAGACTTTCCCTTTTTTGAAAAGGCTTATATCAATATATCTTGGACAGGTGATGCCTAAGTGAAAGGTTATGTAAGTAGTGAAATGCCAAGAAATTTTACATAATATTATGGAAAGTTTCCTGAAATAATATTCATGGATTGTCACTCAAAAATGATAATTGAGTTGTTGTTGTTCTTTTCTATAATTGTATTTATCAAACGTCAAAGTTTAAAGTAGATTATTTTATTAGCAATACATTTACATCTATAATTGTATTGTTTTCCATTGATAGTTCTCTCGGTGCAGAAAAATTTGAGAGTTAAGTGAGGCCAGCAGAGAATACATGGAGAGTCGAGCTAGATAAATTCAGAGAGTACTAGCTGAGCGATGCTTTCAATATAGAACTGTGACAAACTCTGGAGAAGGTTTATATCCAAGGACAGATGTTAAGAGACTAATGATGAAAGTTCATATATCTCTTTTAATATTCTTCAGATTGAAGATAAAAAAAGTGGAAAAGTGTATAAAAACTCAGACCTTGCTCAATAACTGAATAATCAGTGAAACATAAGTGCAAAGAGGTGACTATTATGTTGAACGCAAGAGTTGAAGAATTTGAGATCTGTGGACGGGCTGAGACTCCCAGATATTGTCAATGATGCAATCTTCAGAGAAAGAGTGATCAAGTTAAAAAAAATTCCATTGACACAATCTGTAGGGCAGTAGTTTTAACTAGGAAGGGGGGACTCTGCTGATGAGGGGATGTGAGCAATCAAAAGAAGAGGTACTAGCTCGAAGAAAAAAAAATGGAGAATCCCTCTAATCAATTTGGTAATTATCTTCAGTCCTTGAATTGAAGTTCATACATCTTCCAACATTTCCAACTGTTTGAACCAATCATTTGGTTGAAGATACGAGGGGAACGTGTCAACAAGGTTAACTACAGAAGGATCCTGATGGTAAAAAGGGTGATTATAACTGCTCTATATATCTTCAGTGAGAGGTTGCAAACACATCAAAATAATTATGAGAAACAACACAGTTTCGTATAACACGGCAGTGAATTGGTAATTAACGCAGCTTTTTAATTAAGCAAATGAGAAAATATAAACATTTTTACATGAAAAATGTTTAATGACCGATGGGGAATTTAAAAAGAAAATCAGCAGCATAAAACCAACCATAAAAAGTGATATCGGAATGTTTAAACGCGATGATCAAATCATTTAATTAGAAGTCTAACACTGACTTTTTAGAAAATTGTTCTTCTTATTATAATTATTATAGCTATTCGTAATACCAATTTCTCTTGCTGTCGTGAACACGATTAATTACGTGCTTGGATGACGGTTTAATTTTAAAAATATGTAAAATTTTCCATTTTTCTGAAATTTGAAATTTTCTATTCTTCTTAAGCTCGCCACAACAACAACAACAACAAAAAAACTGAAACTTAATTATATTTCAAACTAATTCTATATGAGTGTTAAACCATGCTCCACCAATTACAGGTCTGTACATTCCTGGAATCATTCGCTATTTCTCATTGTTAATGTAATAATTAAAAAAGAAACATTGGCAAGATTGCTATTGAACGGGAGAACAACGGTTAGACATTTGGAAATCGATATCACTAATTCTCTATTACGTATCATGCGAAAAGGAAGAGTCCTAGTCGTCTTTCAATTTCAATGTATATACAATTAAACTACGCAAAATATATCCTAACATATATGGGCAGTGTACACCAGGAACTACATCATTAATGATGTGGATGTGATATTTATTAGATGCCACAAGACCATGTTGTTACGTTAGACTAGATTTAGATTAAAAACGATCAACTCAGGGATATATATATATATATATATATATATATATATATATATATATATATATATATACATGCATATATATACACACACATATATATGCACACACACATATATACATATATTGTTGAATCCTTTTTCATAAGGTTGTGAAAATATTTACCTATTCATGCATATGCATATTATTCCATTATATCTGAGAATGTTTACAGAGAATGGGATATAATTTTGCATTTTTAAGTAGTAGTATTGAATATGTACAAAAAAAGATTATATATATATGGTGTGTGTTTGTGTGTGTGTGCATGTGTGACAGTGTCTGCATGCGTGTTCAATGAGTGCAAAAGTATCCCATGTATCAAAAAAATGTTCTTTTAACAATCTCATGCACTTCAAAAGTTGACAGAATATGGACCAAAGACTGATGATTTATGTACAGAAATGTCGAATGTTCATTTATTTTGAAAATTTTATATCTATTGTAGATATAATCTATGATCCGAATCCTGTCGATTTTGCAGCTTTATAGTTCTGCTTTGATGTTTTTGTTTTTGCAATGTTTCAGATACCTTCCACGATTGTTGAATACATAGACACGTTTACATATTCATAGATGGATACACACATGTACAGGAACATGCAAAAATTCGATAGATTCATAAATACATGATAATGTATCGACATATGGAAGTCAGTCCTGTCTATGCTTGTTCCATTATATGCATCTCATATATATATATATATGCATATCATATCATATATATATATATATATATATATACTTTTTGATTATATAGACATGGGTTTTATTGAGCGACAATATGAAGTGTGATACTGCATTTAATATTATTGGGTACAGAAGGCCTTAAAGAATCATCGATGCATTCAAGGCAGACCAAAGAGTATCCGTTTATAGATGTGTGTATTAAGGTGCAGATGATTCTGCGGCAATGCACACGACGCTTTCACGCGTCTTTAAACCCATTATTACATCAATACTCATCGAACAAAATTATGTGGGCGCAGAGAGGCATACCGAAAGCTATCATTCATTTTTTTCCCTGTAAGATATCCGAGCGGAAAAATTAAGGAAACCTCACGACAACGATCGAATGCTCTTCTTGTATCCATACGTAGATACATCCTTTTCTTTGCAATCTATATATCGATCCAATTCTGTTTTTAATCATAAATCACAAATGCAAACATACACACGTATACATATACGCACGAACACAAAACATGTATGTGAACATGTGTGTGTGTGCGTTGGTATCCGTGAATTAATTGTGAAATAAAGGAAAAACAAGTTTTCTTTCTGTCCTTCTAAAACCTTGTCCAGAATTGCGATTGCAATACTATTTGAAAGAGTTATCACGCCAAAAAATTAATTTGAATCCAGCTAAGCTAAAATCCTTTAATGACCCTTGCAATTTTAGGTTACTAAAAATAGATGTTGTACCTCTTTAAATACTTATATCCAACGCTGTATAATAAGTACTGCTCATAAGTATTCGAACAAACACCCTTGGAAACACAACATCCGCGAGTATGGAGAGTGACTTCTATATTTCTTCTTTAACTTATGTAGTTAAATTTTCATGGTGTTTTTTTTCAATGATTGAGAAGTGTAAGACATGTTCATAATGAATGCAAGGCTGTGTTCAGAGGAACTAACAGACTGGTGCGTTTGACTCCCAGTCCATATTGTGAGTTTTTATAGGAATCGATGACTTTAATTTTGTAATAACTTTCGTAAAAACTCGACCAATTTTCATTCAGATACGTGTCAATTAAGAAAAAAACGTTTATTGTATTACTAATTAAGGATGTTTAGCCGAGTTATGGACAGAATAGAGAAAAGCACGTTTCTTACACACCAGCATTCACCTTATGCCGTTTTTTTAAAATGAATCAAACATATCTGCAAGTCAAATTGTTTGTTCTAACGTCATTTATTCATTTTGATCCATTTTTGTTATCGATATTAAATTACGTCATCAGCGCTCATGAATACAGATCAAAATTCTTTTTAATCGCGTTAATTGAGTTTCATTTTCGACGATATTTTCTCTGTAATTTTTGACACTATGATCATGTATCTTGATATAGATTAACTTTTTTTGAGAATAAATCTTGTCAAATGCTCTAAAAAATCGAATATGCATTGTTGCTTGGTTCAATTTTTTTTTTTTTGCTCTGCTTTCGATACTATTAGTAATTTCCCTTCGGGAGGTCGACCTTATCGGTAATTTTCTCATTGAGTCGTCCTCCTTATTTGTGGGTTCCCTTTCAGTTGTACATGGACTCAACATTGGAACACTGTTCTATCTTCTCTGGTATGCTGTATTAGCATAATTACAAATGAATGATAACATAGTTCGTTTGTTAATATATACCATCCTTTATTTTATCTTCATTTTTCATATACAAACTTTGTTGCTTTTACAACTCTTCATCTCTCTCTCCCCCTCTCGGTCTCACTCTTATATATATATATATATATATATATATATATATATATATATATATATATATATGCAATTTCATTTCATCTCACCCATATAAATCTGTGTTAGTATGGGTGATGATAGCAATAGTGTCACATCTTAACATGTATGTATATTGATTCATCAATTTTATTCTTATGTACATATTGAAGTTCATATATATTAATGTGTGCAGTAGCTTGGGAAAAGCTGATACTATAATATGCTCATAGGAAATTAGTTATTTCAATGGAATTCAACCGTTGCAAATACTTATCAATAAGTTGTCGATCTATCTTATATGACAAAGAATCATTTTGTTTGTTTAACTATCCGTGCAAGTGACATGGTTTGTCAAGCGTTCGATCTCCCTAATCGGAAAATGTCTGCTGCTTTCTCCATCTTTTTTCTCCCTTTCAATATATGAATTCTGACAAAGCATTGTCTGTACATTTTAGTACATGACTTATCGTTATTTGATATTTACTCTATATTTTTTCTGTATTTGTATCTAAATCTTCAGTATATATATATATATATATATATATATATATATATATATATATATATATATATATATATATATATATAGATAGATAGAGAGAGAGAGAGAGAGAGAGAGAGAGAGAGAAGGGGGGAGACAGAGAAAGACAGACAGACGATGTCCTCCATCCTCTAAGCTTTATCAGCCTTAGTCTTTAAGCTGAGAACAGCAGAGAAGTATTTACCACCAATTTCGAAGGGGCAATAGATTGAATCTGAAACTGAGGCGAGCATCTATCACAGCCACAGTGATCAGAATTCAATATTCCCATAATGGTAAACATGCTATTCGTTACAAATGGATAAACCCGAAATCGTATTAGCGAGAAAACATTCTCCAAAATTCAATTACGCACGCATTAATAACTTTTAAGGGATAATATAAGCAGAATGCATTTTGTACGGAATAAATTGCATCCTTTATATGTAATTGCTTTTCCTTAACATTTTAATATTCTTCCTGAAATTGCATATATGTAAATCCATTTCATTCACACCATCATTAAAAACATCTTCATACTCACATCATAATAAACTCTCATGTATTCGCACGAATAAGTGCATATCGAAATAATAATGCTATTCTGCTCTTTATTTAATGGTGCAGAAATGCTGATAAAAAAGTCATATATTCAGTTTAATTACCTACTCAAAAATGATCTGGTTTTTGCCAATTCGTTTCGAAGAAAAAAAAAATACTGGTTCTCTGTCTGTCATTTTCTCCATATATCAGCACTTGGTTCCAATTCACAGCTAACATAGAACTGGGAGAGAGGAAAGTAGTGTCATTATGATAGCTGGTTTTGAACGAAGAAAACAATTTAACATTTTATCAGAGATTAAAATGCACAGATTTAGCTTGCAACGAGATCTAGGACAGATATTCTTACCTTTATAATGCTGATTTATAATATGCTGATCAATTTTGCAAGAAAATCCTTTTCATTTACAGCTGTTGATTTTTGTATTTGATTCTGAGACAATCGTTGCCGAAATTTAATGGATTATTTGACTCTTTCAAACACAGGATTTTCTTAAATTTGAGATTTCCTCGAATGTAATGATTGTTTTCAAAATATTTGTTCTGAAAATTTAATCGTGTGAGAATATGTCATAATTTTCCCTTTTTGTTACCTGAAAGTACAGAATTTCTGTACAACGTTTTGGTAGCCAACATGTCATTATAATTGAAAAAAGATCATCACTAATTGATATGAAAGGAATGTTTGAGTATCCCCACAATGATTGACAGTAATGCAATGATTCCAATATGGCTCTAATATTTAGAACGTATTAGAAAGCTTGAGATGGATTTGTAACAGTTCAAGTGTCTACAAAGTAGTATTTGACTGAACAAGGCATATTGCTGAGAGGACAAGTGAAACTGAGTTTATGTTTCCAACCATTTCTACCCATGTGCATGCGTTATGTTCTGGCAGGTGATTGTTTGTTCCCGCAATATAACACATACGACAGAAAGCTGGTTCCGTGAACACTCAGTTGACTTCTGGTAATCAGTTGGTCTCTGCATTATTCGAACCTCACTGAACATGCGTGGGACAAGCTGCTGACCTCAGTAAATCCCTGCATTCACCCCCAATAACTGCGTCAGTTATTAACAACCCTGAGAAGTGCCTGGATAGACATACCCTCACAACAACTCAAGTACTTCGTAAACTCAACATCATGTTATTCAGGCAAAACGGCAAACTACTCGTTTTTAGTTTACTGCCCCCATTTTTTTTTGTACTTTACATGCTTATGTCGTAATGGGTGCGTTTTTCACTATTAAATACCCTAAAACGACCATGGGCACGCACACATGCATACACACATGAATGTGCACATGAATGTGCACATGCATTAACACATACGATTACATAAGTATGCGTTTGATGCGTAATCGGGTTTTATGTATACTCTAATAAAAAAGAAACCGGTCAAATTTTAAGATTATGTTACGGAAAAGTGTAGCATTAGGGAAACTAAGCTAAGAAATAACACAACTGGTTTCATTTTGGATGAAGTAAATTTATGTGTTTTATTGTATTCATCCTTTCAGTGGTTCTCCAGAGATGAGACAGTGTGTTATTATTTGTAGCTAAAAATGCAGCTTAGTTTATCATTATCCATAAGAATACATACACACATATGAATACATATATACACTGGGAACATAAAGGAGATCAGAACACACTCACTCACATACACATTAAGTGGTCGACAGAAACGTACCGTTGCTCGAGCTCACACGTTTTGTGACCCCAATCATACGCACAAATACAAGAATTACCTGGTTGCCACTGGTCTCTTACTAAAAGTATTTGGTAACATACCACCCAACTATGGCAGCTGAACAAAACCTATGTCTGTATTAATTAAAATATCCTTTCAGAGATTATTCATCACAGCGGATAATCTTTTAAATAACCATCATGTAGACATCCAAATTATTTGAATGTTCATTTTGCCTGATAGGCAACAAATTTATATTTTGGCATTCACATTTTGACTTGGTTTCTCCGTAGCTGGGAAAAGAACGACAATAACAAACATATTTACACTCATACATAGATACCTAGCAAACATATCAAAATAAGCCTACATATTTGCGATGGATTATGCTCACACAATCGATGGGACCTATTTTGCAATGTCTTTATCTCTTCTAACTTCATATTTCCCATTGCATTGACACACAATTATATGCAATATGTCTTACTGGCCAAATTCGATTTTCTGGAAAACCATCTCTATGTTTCTGTTGCTTGCTCTGGTAGAGTTTGTGTCTCGTCAGTAATACTGCAAGTTCTATTTGAATAAAGATAACAGAAAACAGGTTAGGACATGCCTTCTCACCAACCTGGCTTCTGTCTGCGTTTCATGCAGGTAGGGCTACCAGCAATGTCAGAAGATGTAGGGGCTGAGATTTTTGATACTTTGCTGCAAATTATAGGAATATTGAATTCTGATCGCAGTGGACGTGATGGTTACCAGCCTCAGTTTTTGATTTGATCTATGGCCCTGTCTTACTAAACAACAATAACGGGTATTGCAAACTTTAATTGAATATATCGTTGTCCGAAACCAGAGAGACCAGCTTATTATTTTCATATAAAATGGCTCAGATAATTCCACGATCGTTCCTGATATGCCGTATATCCAGCTTCAGGGCTCATAAATTTCGTTGTTTTTTTTTCGTCTGGGTTGTGTACTGTATTCATTTGATGTTAGCTGAAATATGTGCTACACAACTGCAGAATGAAATATATGGTCATTATATGATAAAAAAGAGTCCCACTTATATTATATAAAGTTTGAATTCTGAGTATTTCATATAAAAGATTGATTTTACATTTTTATGTATACATAATAATGTATGTAATTGGGGATAACTGAGGCATTATTTGTTAACCAATGTCAATTTATGGATATTATATTTAGAGCTGTAACGTGGTCGGTCTATCTGTCAGTCTGTTCATGAAGCTTGACAAACTACTTAAACATGGGTGCAGTCAAACCTAGTCTGGTATCCATACTCAATGGAACAAAGTAGAAACGTTTTGAGAAAAACATTTTAAAGTTTGCAAACATGTTTTCTTCTTACTATGTAACTATAAAGCGAAGTCTTGCTCTTATTTCACATTCATGAACATGTATTCTCGATTCATAAGTCTATATGTTAACGACAAAAGTGAAGAGGAAATTCACTCTCCGTTCAGGGATGAAGGTGATGAAAATTGCTCCTTTTAAGTTTTAAAAATGCAAGTGAACACCTTTCCTGCTTTCAATATGTCAAAAATGGAAGGGGTCAAAATCGGAAGGAGTATCTGTTTTTATAATTTGTGAGTCCATTTTAACTCTTTGATAATTCAACTTGGTTTAAGAATACTCAAGCATGTATGCATACACACACGTGTCTATATCATTGTGAGCATTCAGGTTCCATTTAAATTCATGAACGATAGTAAAAGCATTAACGTCCATCTTAATCTTTCATACACGTGCACGCATAGGAATAATAGTTTATTTCTGCATTGATATTCAGGGTGGAAGTTACTGCAAATATAACAAAATGTGAAAAACAAGAATATCTATTTGTACATATGGAGATCAATAATTCAGTACACACAGCTGAGATTCAGAAAGAATGGAACAATATATTTTTCACGAATAACTTCCAGTTTTCTCATTTGAATTTGGCTCAATTAGATACTTTAATCTCCGACGTATATCAATCTGATATATGTGGATGCTATTGCAGTTAGTCCCTGACGATTGGAATTAATTAAATAATTTACGTTCAAAGTTGTTCCATAAGTATTCTCATCGTCAAAGTATAGGTATTAAGAAAGTGGAATTTTCCCGTGTTCAGCATATTGTCACCCAGTATCAGGGGTCTCAAGAAATGAGACACTATAGAGCTGGGAAGACTTAAAAGGGGATAGCTTTAAAGGTAAAATGTTTTCATTTTTGTGTCTTGTTGAAATAGTCCAACTGCAGTTTCAACGTTGAGACATCTAGAGATGAAGGTCAGCTGAGAAAGATCCTTCTGTCCAAACGATTTGACAGTTCGCTCAAATGTCCAAAGCCAGGAATGATGCTGGTGTGGCTATTCCTCGACCTATCAGCAGGGAAACCAATTCTGAATCTATTACACATTTTAAGCAGGATAAGAACGTTAAATCTGATGTAAAACATACGTTACTCCGTCATTTTGATTGATGAATCAAAATCCCATGTTTCCTTCAAAGATCACACCAGCCAGGTTTGTAGAAAAGATGCAACCCGTCATGTGCTGAAAAAAGGTAAAATTTCCTTTATCTATGATCGTTGGTGTTTCTATATCTGACACCTTTGTTGGAAGGATCAGTTTCTTGGAAAAGTCGGGTAATGCTGCTGTCTATCAAGATGGTCATGATCAATCCCTCATTCCATACATTGCAGACATGTTTGGTTGTTCAACAAATAGCCCAGTATGGGGTAAAATCAAAAGTTGATGATCATGAAAAACTAAAGTGAGTCATCATTAAAGTGACATTGAAAGATTAAAGTAGGTTCATTGGTTCGCTCTCACAACGTATTAATGTACTAGTATAGTATTTCAAAATTGTATTCGTTTATAAGTATTCGTCTCAATGAACATCAGTTCATTTTTGTTTTATTTCTATTAGCTATGTGTTGTCATAGCTAATAGATAGTCCAAGATTTTCACTTTTCAGAAATGCCCTGGTTTACGAGTAAAATATTACTAGTACATTTTGTATATCAAAATGATATATTTTTGGAAGTAACTTATCCAATTTCAAAAGAGTTTGAGCTAGAAATATGAAAGTTCTTCGCACAAAACAGAATATTCTATTTTCCTGAATTGTAGCTATACACATTATAAATTATAAGTTACTGAAAGATATATCCTGATGTAGAAAACAAAACCAATAATATCAGGGCTTATTGGTACAAAACATTACTGCGTGGGTTGTAAGATAGGGGAGTTGACATAAACGGCTTCACAATCATTATATACACACAAAGTAACATGAATTGTCTGATGGCGAAACAATCCTATCTTGTGTGAGTGAAAATTGTGAGTGTTTACGTATTATGGAAACAGATGATTGTGAAGGATTTTATCTGCAAAAACAAAATTGTTATCAGTCGATTCATATAATTACAAAGTTCACATATTTCAGCATTACAGTGTCTTGAAATAAAATGGTTCTACCACACCATACGATCTAATCAAAAACTCATTAATTCGTTGCAGAGCTTCATGATAGGCTACGTTCAATGCCCTCCTACGTAGATCATACACGTAAAGACTAGTTCGTAATCCAACTCTAGAAAGTGTTGCTGGCCATGAGGAAATAGGGAACCTGCTATTGTAATCCAGCGATATTCAATTTTTGTCCCTGTTGATGGGCATGGGTAAGCATATGCTAACAGTGATCTGCAATTATTTTTTTTCAGATCGGAAAGGGTGTCCCTTGAATTGTTTGTGATACTTTGAGTGAACACATCTTCCCGAGTAGCACATTGTGTCAATGTTGCAGTTGTAATGAGATACAGTTTTAACAACTTGACAATCAGTTTATTTCAATTGCACTATCATGAAATATCTGTGTTTCTAAGTAAAATTGGCGCATAATTCTCTTGCATCGGCCTGTATGGTTGATTATCATGGGGCTCGAGAATGTCGATGAACTCATTCAACAATTTTTTTCTAGTCCTTTACCAGTTTCAAAAGACATATAACATCACAAACTCACGGTACTGTTTATTGGTCCTGGTTTGCATTTGCAAGTATACTTCTTTCACATAGCTACTATATATTTTGGAGTCTCATTCGATGTTTGAAAGGTTCCCGACAAAAACCTCTTCCCTGGCAGCGTTGCAGGTTAGGACTACAAAAACGTTGAACATAGCTTCCTGTATTTTCTAATGCACCTATTGTAGACTAAATATGTAACGTGATGAGTGGATGCGTAATCGTATCTTCTGTGTCTATTTCATTGTTAATTCTCTTTTGGGTCGATTTAAGAATATGATCTGAAACTCCTTTTCATGAGTTCTCATGTAATTGAATCTTACTGACTCGAGCTTTGCATACATATCGACTACATATCCTTGAAATGAATTTTGATATCGATGCAATGCATTAAATTTACTGGTGCAAACTGATACGTGCAGGAATACTAGCGTAAGACTCTAAACTTGAGAATACGCGAAAAGGATCGATCTTTTTCAAAGAAACATAAGAGAGGCTACTGAATGGGATCATAAGAATTTTGGTTCAAATCAATCCTTACAAGTGGAACATCCCTACTCATGAAGACTTCTGCCGTATTTTGTCCAGCAATAATCACAGCAAGTCTATTGCACTCGGAAGTATTATACCATCACCGGTGTTCACCAACAGGACGCCCATCAACATCAATCGTGACTTGGAATCCATTTACATATGTGATCGTAGAATGCCGCAATTGTTGAATAGGATTGGGTCGTAAGTCAGTCGCATTTAAACTTTGGAATTTGAACAACAAATTGCAATTGTCGCCCTTTCAAATTCATTGCATCGGATAAACATTTGACCGATGTAGTAAACCATCAAATTTAGGGAGATAAGTGAAAGCCTCTTCATCTCCATTTTGTGAAGTAATTGCTGCTATTCGCTGCTCGAGATGCCTTACATGATTAAGGTGTCGTGGTACCTTTTGTTGCACGGATACCTTGGCTTACCGTTGCAAATACTGGTTCCTCCTGAGACTCCGTTTCGTCTCTGGTGGTGTTCTTTGCTGTTGATTCTAAAGTGTATATGGTTTAACTTACTGAAATTTTTCTTGTCTCATCCGTACTGTTTCCTGATTCAGAGAATCGCTTCTCAAATACTCTTTGTCCCATGTTGCCTTTGTTCTCATGTCTACAGACTTCAATGTCCAGGTCCTGTTTTGATTCATAGGTACTATTTCTATCACCCTGGTTTTGTCGAATTGTAACTGGAAGATAATGGTGTGTTAGTTATCGATTTGGTGTTTGAGATTTTTCATACAGTACATCCTGTCGTTTAATGAATTACTCACTTCAAAGACGAGCTGATGAAAATGACTCAAATAATCTCAAATATTACGAAAAATAGAAAATTTACTAAACAATATACTGAAAATAAAAATTATTGGAAAAAATACTTAGGAGAACAAAGGGTTTATAAAATAACAGCAATAAAAAAAATGGTTGAAAGCAAATGAAAATTTAGGAAAAAAAAAATTTAAAAATATTTCCCCAAAAAGTTCATTTTCATCATTTTTTTCGTTCCTGTTTTTAAGCATTTCTTCCTGAAATTATTTTCGCTGAGGTATTAACAGACGGTTGGTATCTCTTTCTCTTTACTAGCTGTCTTGTGATCATTCGAAAAGGTGGTAACACTAATTTTAGGAGGTAAGTCTCAGTTCGATCGGTACACTCAGACTATTCCAGGGCTCTTTTGGTGAAAAAATATCCGCAATATTCATTCTATCGATTATACCAAATCATAGCATTTGTTTTTTTATAAATATTCATATTCAAAACAACTTTAGGAGCAAAGTAAGATAATGTAAAGGTTTTTTTAAATTTTCATTTCTGCCCTCATGAATTGACCTGGGCTGAGGTATGCACTCACTGACTCCTCTCTCTCTCATGGTACCTTTATTAATTCCTTCCATATTATGTAACCATGTCAACGCGAAGAAAAATTGGAGAAAATGAATTGAATTATCTTTATTATTGTTTGGACTATCCTCGTCTTGGTTGTTTTTCATACAACGTTTCCGCTATTGTACTCTACGGCATTCATCAGGCAGGTGTTGGGGAAGTAACGAACCGAACCCTTTATTCAACCAACGGGGTTATATTGAATGCACTCCCCTCTTAGCAGTATTTTCGAATTATTATTATCTCACAGTGGGATTGAACCTATAACCATTAGATTACTTGCAGTAATATCTGTCCTACGCTCTAACCACTAAGTCACATAGACACATAGCGTTGTGGTTAGAGAAAAAGTGAGAGAGAAACTTAAAGAAGTAATCCTTCTTTATATCAACGAACTCAGTGAATAACTTGTAAGTTTTGTTTGGTCTTTCTCAAGAAATTTGAAGTGGGGTATTCGTTCTTTGATTTTGCATAAGCTCTATACAATCCCTTTTTATTCTGCCAACCGAGCCATGGGAAAATCAAAAAAATTGTTTTGCGCATGCTCATGGCAGGCTTGTTAGATGCAAACTCGGCTGAGACGTCAAACAATCCACGAGAAAAAAACCCCCCAAAAAACAGGTATAAATATAGTTCTGATACTTAGTTGAAAGGTGTATCATTTTATGATGCAAAATGTCAACAAAGAGACAAAAAAGAAAAAGTATTAAGCAGAAGACATAGGAAAAGATGGACAAAAAAAATTGGTAATGTCAGTTATGGCACGATTGACTTTCCATCGCAAAACCCCCGCTTGAGAACCAATGATTACAAGTTTGTACCTAGGATAATAACGTGATGTAAACTTTGTTTTCTTTCAGCCTGGAACGTTTCCTGTTCAACAATGGCTCAGAAATGATTGGATGTTTTAGTTTTGATGTCACCCCCAATAGCAAATTTCTCGACAAAAGTTTTTATTCAAAATATTTGTACATATCTCATTTTTATGTTCAATATAAAAAATAACCTATCAAAAAGTATTTTTACTATGTTTATATTTCGATATAAAATTATTGTTCAGATCTCATATAATGTAAAAGTAGTGGTCTCTCAAATCGAGGCTGGCGTAGAGCTCTTTGTGGTCTTTAACATGCATCAACCACTAGACAAACTTATGACGGCTCGTTCTACGGATGAAAAACACATTCCATTTTTTTTTGTATACTGTATCCCCCCCCCCAAAAAAAATTATGTTTGGTTGAAAATGTAGTTTATATCTTCCAACAAAGTCCAAAGAAGTATTTGTAATGACTCATGTCAGTTTTTCTGATAGTTATTTGAAAGGATATCTCAAAAGATTCTCAAAGATTCTCAATGACATTCAGTGGGATGGTAGAAGAAGGGCTCTGGAGGAACTCTGAAAACCTTTGGAATTAAACTGCCTACAATACCTCTCCTACCATTTTTGCTGAATTTTTATGGGACTTCGTGTTCGGGTAGGGAATGGAGTATTGAAATGTGTACCATATGCTGCTTTTCCTTGGAAGAAATATCTGCTCATTTTTCTATATTATTTTTTGCCTTCTTATCTATTATTAGACTCTAAGAGAAAATAATTGTAATTCCCAAGTATCAAATATAATGGGATATACCCAATTTTGCACAAAAGAAACGTAAAAAAATGAACTGAAATAGAACATTTTTATTGCCAGGATATTTGTAAACAGGGCTGATCACAAAATTTATTGGTCGGATAGTAGCTCTCTATACGGTCTCTCTCTAGTTTTTACAGTAAAATGTTCATCGGGAGATTAACATGACAATATAAAGTGTTCTATGTTGCAAAATATCATTGAATATTGTTAAAGCTAACTTTGCACTGCAGTGAATTGTCAAATGATCACGTTGAATACGCATTCAATTTTTTCATTCAAAGTTCGACGATAATTTTCATTTAAAGTCATGGCATAAGCACTACTATTTCCTGTCATATCATCTCACTTTCTTCTCATCTGTTGCTTGCAGCACATCCATTCAGGATAGTTCGGGGGGTGCAGACAGCTGGCATATACCTTATTGTTTAGTGATAATTATGTTATACATAGAGCCAGCTGAGTGATGGGTAAAGAGAGTCTGATTCGAAAATAATTTCAAATTCTGAAATGAGAATGGTTTTTATTGGTATCATGGAAAAATAAAGGAAAGGGAAATGTTAGATGATTGTGGAGTTTTACATGGGTTGGAACGTGAGGGAGATTAGTTTCTACGATTGGATTTGAGTTTCATTGGGGGAGATGGACATCGACATCATATAAGACGAACCAAGGTCTTGATGTGGGAATGCGTGGGGATAAAAGTGGAATTCGATTTTCGGGGTTCGGTCTTTCATTGCATAAGACTTTTCCTGGACAAAATTTGGATGTTTCAATTTTCCCGACAAATACTTTGTGTTATGAGACTAAAGGAAACAGATTTTTTCTGAACGACTCAACCTCCCCGTAGAATACTGCGTTGGGAATTCTAGTAGAACTTAGAATCATTTTGAGTACTATAGGAAACAATGGACCCCCCCCCTCAATCAATTCTATCAATAAGTTAGTCTTTCTTTCTGAAAAAGACCTCATTTTCACTTTTGTTACTCCTATGTTGGTCCGTCTGTGAAGAACTGTAGTTTGGATTTCTCGGTCGAAAAAAGACACCTGAGGGGGAATCATAGCCGTCTTTCGGGTATAGTCTGTTTTCGTTCAATTCTTATGATAAACGCTGATGCACACGTATCCATGGTTTATCAACCGTATACACTTACCTTGTGTATAATGGTACATTATTGACAAAGTGTGGAATTGGTTCCCCCAGGAGGAATAACATGATCAGCAGCTTCATACAGTACTGTGTATCCTCAGTTTATTACCCACCTATGTACTGGGCAACCTTTGCATTACTCGACGTATGAAGGCCTGTGTATCAAACACAATTTTGCTGTAGCATCCGCTAAATTTAAATTCCATATCTGCTTTTTGTTGACTTCAAAAATAGATATTCGTCAATAGTTACAATAGACATACTTCAAACTTGCCATGAGTTTTCCCTTTAGATTTATCATCATTTAATGTTGAGGATGAAGTTGTCCCTTTGGAATATATTGACTAGCAGATTCAAAGATACAAATATAATCAGTAACGGTAAAATTGAGTACTGTCCTTGCGTTGCCGTCCGTTCTCGATAGTATATATCACATTATTACTTTCATCTTAACGAGCACCAGTGAGGGTAGTACACCCTCCAAACCGTGCAATTTTTACCCATGGCAAAGATTGAATATTGATTAATGCATTTACCAGTTTTTATCGGAGTTTGAACCTGGCTCGCCTATTTTTTCCCACTACACCATTACTAACAGGGCCACGTTGGACCTCAAATGACACCCCAGTCAATAATTCTTTAGTAAGATCATGAATGTTAAATGTCTTAAGCTTGAAATTGTTGTAAAACCAGGGAATATCAAATCTTCCCTTATATCTACATTCGAAAATACTCACACAGAACCAATACTTGAAATCGGTAGAAACAATAACAAATGGTTAAAATATATTCTGAAGGAAATTATACATGTCTCTGCTCTAAATCTGCTTATGTTTGTCTGATATAACCAAAAGTAAGTAAATAGACCAAATGATTTGTGTTTGCATTGATGGCATCAGTCGTTACAAATAACAGCCTTTACATTGTATGGCACCTACAAAAAGATTTACACGGATTTTCATCATCTATCATAGATGCAGAAAGGTTTTTGTGTGTAACCTTTTTATTATTTTCGCTGAGGTATTAACAGACGGTTGGCATCTCTTTCTCTTTACGAGCTGTCTCACGCCTTCAGCTATCCAAAGCCAGAGAAATCTGTTCGGATCTGAGTAGAACTAAAGTACAGATGAGAATTTATTATGGAGATGGTACGTGCAAATGAAGTTACTCTGACTGCTCATGGAGACAAATCAGTTCCTTTAGCGGTACATGCAAAATGTTTTGCTTTACTATCAAGGCAGGCATCCCGACGAGAGAAAAACACGAAAAAGGGCCGGCAGTAAGGCTAGAACGAACACAATTGGCAGGGGAAAGTGACGGTTCCAAAAGAACCAGTTGCAAAACCACTTATAATGTTCTTCCAGAGAATCAGGCAGCACGACTGCAACCAGCACAGCAGCTCAATTATAGACTACTCCTTTGACAGGTGGTGCTCAACAACACTATTCATATTTGATAATGGGCTGACGTAAGCTTTGTCTTGTCTTTGGGTACGACAAAATATTATCAAAATCCATGGAAAATCCATCTCCGCAGCAAAATTTCCAACCAAAAGGAGGGGTGTCAAGGGTAGCATTGACGCCTTCGTATCATGTTCAGAGGACTTGGCATTTTTGCTTGAATTCTCTGATACACGTGAGACGCCCAACATTAAAATCGAACCTGTATTTCATTTACCTACATAAGGAGCCAAACTGATGTCAGCATTCATCAACTTAAAGAAAGTATAACCCTGAAATAACGTGTTCCAATTGTACAGTATTCCCTGTTTCTAGGTTTTGTTGCTTAATACTTATGGTATAATGTTCCTTAATTGACTTACGACGAATGTAAATAAACATACGTGTATGCTTGTTCACACACTAAGTGTATAGCTATCATCAGAGCATCAATCCAATGAAATTTATTACAGCGCTATATTGTCCATTGTCTTGATTACATTGAAAAAGTCACAATATTTTGTAATATATATCAACCTAATAATTTCTGATCCATAGATCAAATTAGATAATAAACCCGATAAAAAAGGAAATGCTCTAGTTTTATATCACAAAAAATATTTTTTTGGACTGCGTTTACCCCACATCCTGTTGATCTCGATATCCATATCGTTCTATTTGAACAGCTCTTCTGTAATACTCACAGAGGTGTTTCTCCCTGTTGGTATTATTGCTATGCTTACGGCGCATGGAGTTTCACATTCATCGAACATCTACGTAATGACAGGGCGTGACGTGGCCTGGATTTTGTGATCATACATCACTTTCATCATCATCATCAGTCTAATAGCGTCAATCGTTTGAATACACTTCCCCACTAATCGCCAAAACCTTCCATCATAGTCACTGCAGAGCCAGTCCTCTGAGAATATATACAGTCCTTCCCACAATTTTACCATCTCTCAGCCATAGTCTCACACCGAATCTCTGTGGATCAAGGTCGTGAGTCGAGATAACTAGCAGTTGTCTGCCTATCTTTCAACATGTCCAAATAATTGCCATTTTCAAAAAATCAGTTTCAATGATGTCCCAAACTCCTGTCCTCTCTCTAATATATTGTGCTGTCTTACGATCTCTACATGCGGGATTGAAAATAATCCTTTTATGTGCACGGAACTTGAGCATTGGAGAAAGATTCATACATCCTAGTCCTTGTACCGAAAGGTTTTCAGAGAGTCATTGAGTACCATTTTTTTGTTGTTTGATATGACACAGCTGTGGATATAAACACGACCTGCATAGTTGGCCGTGGTGACAGGCGTTGGGGGCAATATCATCTTGAGAAACACAAATGGTTTCATGCTCCTTTTTAAAAAAAAGTCACTATCAGCCTCTATTACAGACAGTATTACAAAACTGTCAACATATTTTTTTCAATTTCGAAGCCAATTTTAGATCCTTGGTAGCCATATATGCTAGTGATACGCCCAAATGCTACTACAAGACAAGAAATATCTCTTCTTGAACTCATTTTCTATGTCTAAAAGGAACGTTTCTTTATTTTCTTCACGCCCATCTCCGAATAAGTTCTTGGTTAGGGTTTGATTTTCGATGTAAATTGATGTAAAATCGATCCTCAGATTGTGCCCAGCGATGTTTATGGTTGTCTTTTAAAAATTCAAACTTTTTTATGATCACTGTCAAGCAAGATGATTCGAATATTCCTTGTCTATATTTTTACATAATCCATCAAAAAATGTAATCACTATTCATTCAAGCTTGAATTTATTGGTCTAACCAGAATCAAAGCTATGCAGAATTCCCTGAATACTTCTGTTGATTTTTATGTTCAATTCTAGAGATCTTACTGTTTCCTTAGTGGGTCATTTTATTTATTTAGTCTTTATATCCTTTTTATATAAAATTATGTCGATTTTCTCAACGTTTTACGGTTTTGGACATTCACATTCAATTCTTCCTGTTGCTACGGTGTGAAATAATACAGCAGCTGAAAGACGAAATATGCAGAGAAGGAAAAGAAGAAAATACTGCGTCTTATTTACTTCACCATAACTCCGGGTTTTGCAATGTCAGAAGATGTAACAAGATTGATGCAGGGGTACAAGATGGAGAAAATAGACCGAGGACGAGAAAAAGTTGCCTTGGAGGCGAAGGGGGACAGGACGACCATTTCTCCAGGGATAAAAGCAATGACTGCAGCCTCACCCCTCTGCACATTCTTTTGACCATGGGGTGTTAGAAGCATTTTAGAAGAAAGGCCTCTTCATTAAGATCTGTATAATATACATCACATGCCAGAGTAGGTGCTAAGTCTTGATTGAGTCATGGAAATGAACAAATGTTGTTTCCGGTGACAAACATCATTTGTGGTCAAACATCTCACCGAAAACAATTTGCAGGTCACCAAAAACTCTCATAATTTCTTTGAGGACCTTTTTTCATTGTTTATATTGAATCTGCGCACATAGTACTCCAGCAAAGAATACCAATCGTGTGTGTGGTCTGCGAAAACAATCCATCATTCCATAAGGACCTGTCATCGTTGAACACAGGCCATCCTGAATCCATGTAGCTTCACTTTCGCGTTCCTGGGTGGACATATATTTTTTTAAAACACTATCACTCATGTCTTTTTCTGCTTGTGTTTATTGGTATCGTTCATTCATCGCCGAAACCTGTCGTTGAAAAATGTTTTCATTAACTGACCGAGAGAAAGAGAAATGAATCATTCATCGTTAAAATAGTTAAATCTCCAGATGCACACTATCATCAAAAGTTGTCTTTGCATTTCAGGGTAACTTGATGAAGGCTTTGGCGATAGGGTGTAGGGAGAGAATCGGTAATAGGTAATAAGGTAGCAGAAAGATTGGATGGAATGGGGAGGGCAATTTTTGAGGAAATATTGAATTCAATACCGATCATTAGCTTCTTGTATCAAGATGTAAGACAATCGCTTGAGATCACGAGATACAACATGGATCCCCAGATATGATATCCAAGAGTTTGTCCGGCAAAAATCAGATGGTGCGACGAATTAGCTATGCTCAGAAAATATTGGCTCATGAAGAAGGTCTTGAAAATCAAATTATAATAAAACCTGTCGAATTTCAACACTTATTGCAACTCACGTTCTCATGTTATTGACGAAATTTATATTATTCATTTACTATTCATTGCTTAATGACTTGTGATATTGCAATGGGAAAGGGGTTTATTGAACACTCGAAACTTTCAGGTTCTTTCAATTTTGTCCGTGATGTACTGGAACAACAAGATCCACTCGCTGGATTCATATCATAGTACCATGGGTTTCCTCAATTCAGTAGTCGTCTGAGATTTTGAGCATTCATGGATTTGCAGCTTTTGTTATTTCTAGGAGAGCTACTGGGTTGAACGTTTACCACAGCTTTGTATACTTGAATCCAAGTAGTTGACATTATTTTAGACTTAGCACCAGCTACACATTGATGTTTATTCCCAAACTTCTCACGAGTCAAACTGCACATTTTATTGACTGTTTTATCCCCTTGGTAGTTTTTCATGATACTTTTGTCCCAGGCTGTTATTGCTACAGATTTAGTATCCTCATTAAAGTATACAATGGTAATCCATGACCGGGTTATTTCATTTGATTTTCAGGTTGCCACCAGAATTCTCTATGGAATAGAACTTTTCTCCACATTTTGATTCGATATTTTACAAACTTAATGCATTATTTGGCTACTTGGTTCTTCTCTAGAAGGCCGAAAGCAGAAATTTAGGCCAACATTTACCGACAAAAATACTGGGACCAACTGTTCAGACGTTGAAGGGGATAAAGCTGACAAAAGATGAGAGAACAGAAGGATGTCATGACCTTGCAGAAGATCACCCTAAGCCGGAAAACATTCCAAACACCTTTCAAAACGATTTGAAATATCCGAGATCCTGGGGAGATCCCAAACAAAATACAAATTACTGCATCACTGGAATGAAAAATGGTAAAATCCAACAAAAAGCACAAATTAAAACCATAAAAGCTGGTTTTAAGGGAACGACTCTGAAAGTTATCCCGAAAAATTATGTTGTTTTCGTCATAGACATCTGAAGTTTATATCGATGAGGATAGTGATGATTGAAAGTAGACACAGATAATGATAAACCAAAATCAAAATAACAATTGCAATAACTGGACTCTGCGATCATTGAGACAGCGAAAAGAGAAGGAAGGATGAAAAGAATAATACTTATCGATTTGACAACGAGATCAATTGGTGAAAACATAGTCAAAGCAGTATGCATGGTAAGATACGAAAACTTGACATAATACTATTTGGAAGGAAAGTTAAAAGAAATTATAGGATACATGAAAAAGATGGCCTCAATGACAATGATTCTGGAAATAGAGAGGATATATTGATGATGATTAATTTATTGACGATAATTTTGATCATATTGAACATAACACAAGTGTCATATCAATAATAATAATAATAATAATAATGATAATGATAATAATAATGATAATGATAACAATATCAATAATAATAATGATGATAAAAATAATGATATTAATAATATTGATATGAATAATATGAATAATGATAACGTAAATCCTTGTCTATCAGTTCTGATAGTTGTTTTTAGAAGTAATGATACTGTTGTTATTATTGTAATGATTATTGACCAAGTTCCGTGGACTTAATTAAGTCTTACTTTATAGTTCACAAGCTTTGTATCGTTCATTGTCGAGTTAATAAGCTGAAAGTGTTAGATCAATGCAAAAAAAAAAAAAAAAGACTGATTTAATTGGAACAGTCCATAAGTTACAATAATCGTATGGGCAGGGACATTGGTGAGAGAGAGTTTGTTATGAGGGTTGTGGATTGGGGATAGACGATGAGGCAGACACGAGTACCCTGAAGCAGAGATACAGGGGGTAGAGAGAGACAGGGGGCAGAGAAAGACTGACAGACAGAGAGACAAAGACAGACAGAGACAGACAGAGAGAGGGGGGAGAGCCAAGCTGGTATCAAATAGAGAGGAAGAGGAAAGAGAGAAAGAAAGAGGAAGAGGGAGGTTGTTGTCAAAATGCAAAGAAGAGAAAAGCTGGCTAAGTAATATCAAAGGCCCCATTCCCAATTAGCTGATAGAGTAAATATAGATGTTAAATGTACAGATGGATGTATTGACTGAATCCAGAAAATGAAAGGCAATATTGACTGGTTCACGGAATGGTTGGGTGGACAGTGTTCCTGATACGAAGAAAAATGGGTATCAAGAAATCTGATTCGAAGTTGAATTGAAGGGACGGAAAACATAATGTCAGACTATAGATAGGAAAACGGGAACAGACAAAAGAAAAAAAATAGGAAGAAATAATCTGACAAGGACAAAAGAAAGAATGGGAAGATAAAAAAAAAACAGAGGAGAAAGAGTAAAGAAGGTAATTCAAAGAAAACAAGTTTTGGAGGGATGGAACAAGAATGAATGAAACGTAAAATAGATAAAACGTTTGAAAAAAACACAAAACAATGAAATGGAATCAGAAAGAAAAAAATAGGTAGAAAGTGTTTGGAATAGATTATCTGGCAAGAGAGATAGGAAAACGATGTTAATGTATAAATGTATATGCTAGTAAACAGAATAATTTGAGGAATAAAGAATATTTGGTCTACAAAGGGAAAATGATTAATTGAAAACCCAACAGTGATAAAAAAAGAAGGAAACAAAAAGAAGAAAAACAATTAATGAAGAAAGATGAAGATGGATCTGAGAAGATGGAAAGAGAGAATAGAAGAAAAAGAAAAGAAAGTGATGAAAGATGGAAAAACGAAGTGGGAATAAATACATTTGAGTACATATGTAGGAAAAAACGATGGTAAAATTAGAGAGGAAAAGAAACGGCAAAGATGAGAAATAATAATCAAAAGAGACAGTTTAGAAAAAAAAAAAGAGAAAAAGAGGCTTTGAAAAAAAATTATATCTTAATACGGGAAAAAAAATGATGAAAACCAACGCAAAATTCATTAATGTTGACGGAAAGGAGAGAAAAACGGAAGTACATCAAGTATAGAGTATTAAGAAAAAAGAAATGAGTAGAAATTGAAGAAAAATTCCTGAGGGAATACCGTAAAAGAAAAATGATAAAAGAATGTTTTGCAGATTGATCTCCACAAAAACATTTGGCATTTAAACAGAGCGGGCAACAGCTCGATAGTGATTTTGAATCTTTTGATGTTGCTTCAAGATGATGGAGGCAATACGACGGACTCTTTACATTCAGCGGCCAATATCCAGCCCTGACCTGCTTACACAATTCTCCAGTGTGAAGAACAAACACATTGTAATGAACACGAGCGAAGCCAGTCAACGTCGTCCTCATTGCAATATTTGTGTCCGCCTACCACTACCCAATGTCAATCAACATCGCCTTTTACATAAACATGAGCATACCCACAGACAAGCATTGGCCTGTAGGCACAAACACTGCGGTTATATTAATGTCTACTCGTCATGAAAAGGAATCAAATCATGATGTGAAATCGCTTAGCAATCTCGTACAGTGAGAAAAATAGACGTGAGAAGTAATTTAGATCATCAGATTTACGATAAATTGATTATTGATTAAACGTTTATATTATTTTTGTTTCATGTACACAAAAGGCTGGGATTAATGTAATCTGAAAGGGAAAGATCTATTAGCATGATGTATTTATAATTTAGTCTGAAACTATTGTTATGTATTTAATACATTTAGTTTATTCCGGTACATCATGTGTGTTTTACGCAATGAGGCTGAAAGTCAGTATGGTAATTACGTTCTGTTATGCTAGTCACCAAAACATTAAGCCTCGGAGATAAACTCCAAATCGTGAAGTACTCAGTGAGATTGCTCACGGGTTCGGTTTTGCGAAATCTCTTCAGTAACTGTAATATTATCTTATTCACACCAAGTGTAAGATTAGACATTAGATTAAATTTTTACGGATTATTATCAATTTTGTCTTGGGAATTAACTAACATCGTTTAGTCTACCAAGAAGCTGAAGAGAAGTTTTGGGAGTTGAACATAAAGCCTCTCGGGCCAGTTCTCCTGATTTATTGATCAACATTCGAAATCTTTGTTTTTCAGATGAGGCCCAAAAGAAATACAATAAGGATCTAAGGAAAAATATCCAGTATTTTTTCTTCATTACCGAATGAAATAGCCCACTCAAGAGCAATGGAGACTCTGTCGACTTCGAAGTAACAGGAAACGAATCCCTCCTCCATGATCACTTTCGTTGCATTTCGTCAATCCTGGTTGAGGGTCTGAAATGGAATATATTCTTTTTCAAGAGGTTTCAGTCAGAAGACCTTATTTCGGTTAAAAAAAGAAGAGACAAACAAAAAACATAGGTGCACAGGACGTTGAGAATGACCTCCTCCATAATTTCGAATGTGACAATAAACATGCTAACTCAATGCTGTTTCTCCGCCAACTGGAATTACCTCATTATATGATGCCTCTCCTTGCATGCATATCCCTGGAATATTGCCATGTGAAACAAAATGCTGGTGCATATGCAATAGACTGCACTGCAGTTGTGTTGGATGCTAGTATACGTGAATGAATGTTAGTTTGTGAATGAGATTGCTTATCATTTATTTTCCCCACATATAAAAAAAAAAACAAAAGCAACGAAAATGCTTGTTCGATGACCTGCAGCGGAATTTTTGCTTTGTGTACAACATCTTTAGACTGAAAACCTTTGACTGTATGAAAAAAACAGTCTGGCACCAAAAAGTCGTTCAGCAGAAAATGCCTTGCCGATTGAAGACTCATTTCCCACTGAAGAGCCATTCAAAAAACAATTAGCTAAGATGTTGTTCTGTTTCAAAAGTAAGTCGTTCCTCGATGGACACATCATGTTTCTCATCTAGGATTGGCAAATTTGTCCCGTGTAGAAGCCTCTGTATTGATCTATTGAAAATGGGCATAGCCTAACATTCCATAAGTTCTTGTTTTCCTAGTGTTGGGGAGATTTTTTTCTCCTATATCCATGCCCTACAACTGGATCTTGCAATATTCAAAATAGCTGTATACTTGCTGGGAGACTCCATGCAACCACTTCTACCAACTAACGAGACCTTTTTATGCTACTATCAATACGATTTAATGAAGTGTTCCTGTTGATTCCATGGATAATGTGCCTGCCATTGATGTTATGATATCCATGCTATTTGCCATGCTTTTTAACGACGACTAACAAAACCTGTATGCGTGTCATTGAAACAACAGTGTTATTCGTCTTTAGAGACGGTTCATGTTTGAAAACCTGCAGACTGAAGAATCATTAATGCTGTTGATTAGACTATTGGAAACATTCACAGCGACACGTGCATTTATCTTTTTGCGTCGTAATTAATGAATTAATCAACGTAATTAAAGAAAAAATGCACTCGATTTGATGCTCTATTCTCAACAAAAAAAAAATGAATGAAATCCTGATCGTCTGCAGGGTTTATAGCTAGATTTTGACCATGCAGTTAGGGAAAAAAATCCTCAACCAGAATGTTCACTGACAGGATCGCTTTTCAACATGAGATCATAGTGTTGTCTCAAAAAGAACTCATCTATTTCACGCATGGTCAAATGAAAGCAGGGCATGTAATATGGGCATGGGATCCGAATATACATCACATTTACATGGCATTAATCATGAACAAATATATATGAAGCAATCAGCTTGCACATCAGTCTAGTGTAGGCGTCTGTGAAAGAGGTCAAATGGAATACGTTCCTTCAAGGATTGATGAAGAAACCTATTTCGTCGTTTCAACTATTATTCCCTCTCGATTTTACAGATGAATGAAGCAAATTCTCTCAACAACATACCGATTTATTAAAGAGTGTTTGGTGCTTATTGAGTCAGGTTCTTTACCCGACAGAACTTGTTTCCTCTGCTCTAACGTTAGGGTTTGAAGCATTGATGGATTGAGGATTCTATTTTTATGTTTAGAAATGCTTTAAATATCAAAATGAAGTAAAGAGCATAGTGGGGGAAAAAAACTTTTGGTAATGCATAATTGCTACTGTAAGTTTTTCACAGCCAAGATGCCATAGAATTTCAAAAATAAGTTTTGAAATAAAAAAAGACTATCGCATGAAATGAAATCACTGCTGCTAAGCGACATTCATACTCTGAATAGGGCAAAACCCCTGATATTTATGAATGATGTTGTTTTTATCAAGTATTTATACATTCATAGACATATGGACTTAGATGTAATGATACCTACTCAATGTTTAAAATATATGATATAATTTATGCTTTAGTCCACAAGTTGAAGGTAATCTTTCTGGATTCCCTTATCGTCATTTCGTTTTTTGTTTCCTATTAAGTTTTAGGAATCAATATCTGACATCCGATAACAAACAAATGGATGAGATATTCAGCAGATTAATCAATTCGATTCCTATAAACGCTACTTTCTCAGTGAGACTTGATGATTTTCCTGTTTATATTATTACTAATGCACGAGTAAGCCAGACAAAAGACGAAACTATTCGGCCACGATTGTTTACAGATTGACAGAGATGTCGCAAACACATTGTTCTTGAAACAAATTAGATATGGAATTGTAATCGATGGTGGACTTAGTAAGAATATTTTATTGGTATATATCTCTTGAGTTCATATTAATGTCAGTTTTAATTTGACTCAAATAAATGATCAAGCTGTTTCTTTTATGCTTAGAATGGGGAATATAGTAGTTTGAATAACAAGGAGATTCATATTATAAATGCTAATATATGTGTGTGTGTGTATATATATGTATATATATGTATATATATATATATATATATATATATATATACATATATATATATATATATATATATTATCACACAACACTTTTGTCTATGTCTGGTGGCTGGTCTTCAGGGAGTCAACGTAAATAAAAAAACTACCGACAATAGCCCATGAAAAAAACCAAGCATCGAACTGGAAAATAGTATTCATTCACAACAATGCCAGGCCAATGCTGCTTTTGCATCCGTTGAGTACTATGGTGAATCACAGTTAAAACAATTCACTACCTCAGGGAATGGCTTGTGTATTTGCCGAATCTGAACTTTGTCGAACATTTTCGGATTATTTTGAAAAAGCAAACAATTTCAAACATACTTTGAGCCTTTGGGAGCAATACCAATCGTGTGCGAAATCATCGGTTCAAAAATGTGAATTCATCGTCTTCTATAGATAGTACTAAACGTGAAAACTTTTCGAAAATTGAGATATAGGCCAACGTCAGTCAATAGAACTCTTCCTACGGAGATGTGCTCTGGCAGCATGCAGTTTTAGGAGTTATCAATGGAAATATTTAGGAGAAAGGTGATCAATGAATTGGTTACTCATCTCGTTTTGTTCTGTTGGGCAGTGATCACTAAAAAGGGTTGAATGAAGAAAGCTCTAAAAGACACACACCAAGACGATAATTTAGAGAACATATATATTAAATCTTCAACATCCCAGATATAAGAAAAATATTCAGGGGGAGAATGTTAAAAAAAATGTTTTTAAAAAACAGATGTTTTCCAGACAGAGTTTTATTATTATCCCTCTTATTCTATTGGAACATCAAGAATATGTGTTACATACATACATACATACATACATACATACACACATACATACATGCATGCATACATACATGCATACATACATACATACATACATAGATACATGCATACATACATACATACATACATGCATGCATACATACATACATACATACATACATACATACATACATACATGCATATATGGCCAGACCTGTAGATCAAACAGATGAAAAAACACAAACTATATTGACTGTTTTAGAGACAGTTTGGGTTGTCGGTTTCAAATAATATTATCTTGTTTTCTCCTGATATCTGGTCAAACTTGTGGTGTTTTTTTGTATGTTATTTATTAAGCTCAGTCATTCTCATTTATTTCGTATCCACTGCTCATTTTAGTTTCATTTTTCAAGATAGTCGCATACTAATTTGAATATTGTGAGATTTTACATTTTCTACATCTACCATGAATGACATCGTATACCATCATGATATCTTAGATTTTGTGATATCCCTTTTTATGATTCTAAAATCCACCGGGTTGATGATGAAAAGAAGTTTTTTGCTTTAATCATAACGGATGATGGAAAAAAAGATTCCTTTGAAAAATCCTCTAGCATTTGTTTTGTGTGACGATGATTTCTTGAGGGCGAAATACGAGCTGGAACAACTCATGAAAATAAAGCATCTTTCGCACAAATAATCTGACCAGAATGATGACCAATCTCAGAACTTTAATTAATCGATAATGCAATTTCATTATTTGAACATTGAAACATGATTATAAAATAACGCTTAAAGCATTTCTATTTCTACACCGTACTACGAAAATTTTGTTCCAGGGAAGAGAGTGTTATCTTTTATAGTTTGTTTTTAAAAATGAAAATAAAAGGCAGACACTCTCCTATTTCTATTCTCATTTTGGAAAAATTACAGTCCTCCCGACCAAAGCTAGTTTTGAATCTAATTCATCACGTATCTACATTATATGATAGAAGGAGTAAGTCCTCTAAAGAGAAACATGTAGGCACCTTTACAAGAGCAGATCTTTGGAAGTCAGCTAGCGACAATAACAATACCGAGTTGCTTGAATTTTGTATGATTCAAAGCTAATAAAGTCCAAAAACTCATTAAGACTTTGCATTGTTCTTCCCAAAACATCATCACGTGTTATGTTTTTTTTCTATGTCATTAATCTTTTCCCCAGAGCAATCTTCGTTTTTTGTCTTTTATTTTTATTCTCACTGCCTGATGAATTTGAGCGTCGGATCTTTGTTCTTTCTCACTTAGAGTAATTCTGCATTTAATCTGTTTGATTTTCATGATTATATTAGATTTTTGGTTGATTTAGCCTCCATTCCATATCTACTCTGTTCATTTGTTCATTAATTTCTTATTTCCTCCGATTCTTCCCTACTCTATCCTATACCAATTTATTGATAATTAATCAGTTTCTTCATTTCATTTGGACGGTGATATTTTTTGTTGGTTGTCTGGCCTCCATTCATTCCATTCTGTTGTTTATTCAATTACCAGCTAATCCCAGTGAAAGAAATCACGAATATATATGTATATATATATATATATATATATATATATATATATATATATATATATATATATATACATACCCTCACACACACACACACACATACACACACATACACACACACACACATACATATATATATATATATATATATATATATATATACATGCATACACACACACACATATATAATTGAAAGTAGATTGGCTACACAAACATGTTCGTGCGCCCCTTTTCTCCAGGTGATCTATTTGTCTGGGTAGGAACATAAACATGTTCATGCAGCGAATCTGCTTTCTGTGTGTGTATATTTCCTTGCTTCTATCTAAGAGTCGATGGTTCCCATGAAAGATTTCGTATACCAGAGTGGCTAAGAATCAATTACCTTAATTTTGTAGTAAGAACATTTGAGCCTCTCAAGACGCCGAAATAATTACGAATGTATACGAGGATAAGTCATTCATCGTCGTTATTGCATGGTGTTCAAAAGATTTTGATATAGAAGACAGAGGAAGAGGTTGTGCGCTGCCTTCATAATAGCTAACTAATTTTGCGTTTTGCCATGTCGGAAGATGCGACAAAATGGTGTATAGCAAACTTTTGATAAGTGTCAATACCGGTACTTGAACTGTATTCGTTGATGATTTGGAAAGAAACATTGGAAAGGAGCAAACTAGTTTTAGAGGAAGATAAAGGTTTCATAAAATGATGTGTTAGAGATATTCTATCATTGAAATTACTACCTTCAAGTTAAAAGTCCCCCGATACAGACAGGGATCAAGAAAATAACACCGTTTGTTATATTCGTAGATTTTTTTTTTTCCCCAACCAACGACATTTTTTTCCCTCAATTTTTCGCCGAATGATATTCAACTCATGCAAGTTATATTGAATAACGGCACCTATTATAACGGACACAATTGAGAAGTCAGCCAAAAATGCAAGGTGTTCCTTAATTGTTCTAACAGATACCATTCGGCTTAAAAGTTTATCAATTCACAGGTGTAATCTACTATAAAAATTCTGAAAAAGTTTTTCTAATTTCTTTTTTTTGTCGTGTTTTTGTGTTTTGCTATACGTTTTGAAGTTATATCAATATTAAGTGATACTACATTCGGCATTGAACCTTTTAAATTCATAAGACTATTCAATTAAACATTTTCTAGAAATGCTATTTTCTTAAAATTTTTATAGGATTCATCGCATTTCTTTTGTTTTCTGTACATTTCCAAACTCGTGTCAGTGCACCGGACTTGCTTTGGACCCTAAAACTTTGTATGTGCACATAATCATTCTTTGTATCCACATAACAGTTGCAGTGACAAACACAGAAGCATAGGACTCGCTCGCTAATTTCCAGCGGCCAAAATCGGGTAAAAAACATTTCATTTTTTTTTTTTTTTCATTTTTTGCATTTTTTTGAACGGCGTTATTTAAACTGGGGTTCCTCAAAGTCAGGGTTGAGATACCCCTTGGGATCCGATGATGATTATAAGGGGTTTCAAGAAATCCTTTTGAAAGAAAGATGTTTGTTTGTTCGAGTGTTTGCTTTTTTGCATTCCCGGGGTTGTTGCGATTTTTTCAAAATTTCGTATTATTCCTATACGATTATATCGGTGGTAACAGATATCTTGGAGCGATTCTCCTAATAGCCAGTGTGATACGTTCCTCACAATCTTAAAATACGTTCAGTAACTCATTCCATCTTTTTTCTATTTCCTTTTCCCTTGCATTCTCTCTGTCTTTCTCTTGCTTTCCAGCTTTTATGATTGTCTGACAACTTTGTTCATTCGACCCTTTTATCATGTAGTTATTTGTTAACGTCTCTTTCCTTCATTTCAATGTTCGTTTTCCTTCATTCGGAATAAAATTGTCTTTTATGCAACTGATATCTTGATTTTGGTCTGTTATCTGTTATTTCATCTGTTAAATATCCAATTCATGTATCCTATGGTGATTCAATATGAAATATATATTTGCTGTGTCTATTAAAATATCTTCTTCATCATTAGTCTGTAGACTGATAGCTGTACCTACGTAAATGGCTGCTTTGATTTGTTTCACGGTATGTTCTTGGATTTGTGTCTTTTTTCATTCGATGGATTCTTTTTTCAGGTTGTTACTTAATTATGACTGTTCATGTCAATTGTGGTAATAAAGAGAAAACGTGGTGGTACTGTTTTTCCCATGAAATCGACAGTACCTTCCGTTGTTTCTTCTTCTTCTTCTTCTTCTTCTTCTTCTTCTTCTTTTTCTTCTTCTTCTTCTTCTTCTTCTTCTTCTTCTTCTTCTTTTTCTTCTTCTTCTTCTTCTTCTTCTTCTTCTTCTTCTTCTTCTTCTTCTTCTTCCTCTTCCTGAAGTATTGAAATATATGCCGTAAAAGTAATTTATGGGGAGTATTCTATCACCAAACAGTTTTGGAGCGGCAGATCAATCTTTGAAATAGAAAAGGTGTTTAACAGGAACCGCTGAACAGTGGTAAAAAAAGGAATGTTGGAGACCACGGAGCATCCCTTGAAACACTAGATAAGAACAGATTTAAGGTATCAACATGAGAAAGTGTCTCCAATTATTCGTATCGTCAGAAAAAAGGCCCTGACCTGCAAAACTATATTTGATAATGATGATCGGTATAACGTGTAAAAAATCATTTCGATGCTGAATTCTCCATCATGGAAGAAATTTGTCAGGTCTATTATCCCACCAAAGATTAAACGTCTGAAATGCAGCGCCTTTTACTGATGAGTGCTGAGCTACCTTACATGGACAGGATTGATTGTGTGTTGGTTGCATGGCAAAGAAAAAGAAGCATCCTGTACATTTAAGCAACATTAGAATAACGAAGGAGTTTTGTTTTCAACTGGAATTGTAAGTTGGTTGGACCTTGGCATGAATCAGATGCAGTAAAAATGATTTTCTTGGCTTACATTGAATTTTTGAGCAACAGTTATAAGCCATATTTCATGACCAATTTCTTGGCCTACGTACGAAATAAATCTAAGAGAGACAACACCCCTTCGTATTGTGCGCATGTAACGGCTGACTGTCCAAGTGGATTCGTTTCCGAACGGACTGGCTACAATTTTTCTCCAAATATCTTCCCAATTGAAACTCTCCTGAGCATTTTATGATAATGGGTGTCATTTTGCTACTAAGACAAACTTATTACATACTATTCCGATAAGTGCTAAAGCTATTACAGCCGAACAATCCAGAATGAAACAATATCTATCGATGTTTGATTTATACCCTTACTCATGAGCAAGGACCATGCATTCAAAAGTGAATGATTTGTATCGAGGCTCCTATAGCTTTCAGTATTTCATACATTCTGGTTTATGAGTACATGGATTTTTACAGCCTTTTAAACTTAATTATGTGTGCTATTAAATGGTTAAATACATACAAAATCAGCCTAATCCTGTATCTTTTCACTATGCCAGATAAGCTGGCACGTTATGCATTGAAAAATATCTAGGATAAACTTAGTTCTATTTATCACCGGTACAATTCAGGTCAATTTTTGGAGGCATAGCATAATGCTACAATGCACACATTTATGTGGGCATTTAGAAAGGAACAACCGTATTTCCATAATAATTTGACACGAACAATAATCAAATATCAATTATGCTATTCGTCGAATAAATATGGAGTTGTTCACGTACCTGAATCCACATCCATTGACAATATCGTCATTCACTGCAATAACAACTTCGATTTATATTGTGAAATGACTTTCAGTCTATCAGAAACTTCTCGTTCTCGCTATATCATTATCATACTTGATCTCTTGTTTAGCGTTTTGCTGTCATCCCATGAAATTTTTTAGGCCACTGGTGGATTAACTCCAAAGAGATCCGTTCGATGCTCACACTTTCATTCAGTTACAATCATATCTCAAGGGGGTTCGAACTCTCCTTTATAATAACTTTCTTTTGACGAAGAAAATCTGATATATCTGTTTTTATATTCCTCACTCACAAGATATCACAAGTAAACTATGTTCCATAAGAGAAATACTAAAAAGTATTAAAAAAAAAGTCGACATATTCGAACTAAATAAACATGAAATATCCAAACGAGAAAGAAAAAAAAGAGCGATTATCAGATGAAATTAAAAACAAAGAAGAAACAGTCACATGACTTTTCGTTCAAAGTCTTCAGAAGCCTCAACATAATTTGAATTGTTAATACATTAACTCAATGGCTTTCTCCGTTTATAAAAATTCGTCTAGAAGCGGAGAGAATGACCCAGTGCAGGTCACATGGTTTATTCAAAATGGCATCCACGTCGTCAGAATTTTTCTCCTTCTTCGGCGTTGCATTTCCTTCTCACTTTCTATATTGATTATTGTTGATTCATTTTTTTCTTCTTTGTTGTTAATATTCATCATTTTATAAATCTTCTATCCCTTTACAGCTTCACGACTTCAATTGAGAATGGCATTCTTTTAACCTTTTTTGAACAGCGCCAACGCAAAGAAACTATTCTTTGCAAGAATTTTTTGTTCTCACGAAGCTTCTATACTCCACCAGAATAAATATTCAATCAATAGTTTCTGATTAAAAAAAATGGGAAAGTTGAATGCCTCTCAGATTGCGAAAATCAGCTTCATTGTCACTTTTCAGTGATTGAAGTTGATGTTAAGGTTCACGTCAAAGGTTTCCGCAACATTTCAATGTGTATAGCGTAATAATTATGTCGCGATGGTAGTCTTGCAAGGTTGTGTATCTACATCTCAATTCTTGTGCAGCGCTACTTCTGCCAAATCTATTTATTCATTTGCTTATTCTTATCTGATACATATATATTATTTCTATAATCATCCGCCATTTCCTTCTACCCCTTTCTCTCTATTTCATTACTTGACTTATATATATATATATATATATATATATATATATATATATATATTATTTATTCATTTACATGTCTGTGTATGCGATGTTAAATAAATGATTCTTGATTAGATTTCTCTTTTTTCCTGTATGTTTCAATTCAATGAGTGTGATATGTGTCAAAATTAAGCAATTGAACAAGTTATGGATCCAAACATATGTTGTCTTGTGCAAAAGCAAAAACAAAATTATAAAAATTCAATGACATATTTTTGTTACTCATATTTTACAAGACATGTATGTATGAATGAAAGACTCCTGTCCAAGTATATATATATATATATATATATATATATATATATATATTTGTGTGTGTGTGCGTGTGTATATATATACATATATATATATATATGCATATATATATATATATATCCATATATATATATATATATATATATATATATATATACATATGCATAGTTGCATGTGTGAATGTAAGTGTGTGTGTGTGTGTCAGAGCATGAGTGTATTGAGCCTTGTGGTTTGAATTGACTATATGATGCTCCCCTTTTCACTGAGTTTAATATAAGGTATAACAGTAGTGGGCCCTTTTCGGCTATCTAATGTGGCGAGGATATATGTTTACGACAGGGGTAGATAATTTCGCTTGGATCTATACCGATTACAAATCACTTTTTACTATGCTTGTGATCCAAGGCCTATACAATCGTATGGGAATCAGATGATAATTTCTGAAGAGACCACATTGACTAATACAAAATTTCATGGTGCAAAAGAAAACTGCCAAAAATGTCGTCACACTTTTTGTAATGCATTTTATTTCATTTCACATTTTTCATTGTAATCAGTGCTCAACTTTGGGAATACTGTATAGACTGTAACAAACTTTGAATGATATGTAGTGTTGATATATTATTTTGATTTTACAGAAGTAATTGTGCATATCTATGCTCTAAAACTGAATCTCCTCTTTCAAAGAGTCTATTATCAAACCTTCCTCAGAATATCATTGAAAATCATCGGGAAAATGATGAAAAGGGTTTTCGGCCAGTCATCGGCATCTACATAAAGGTGTGAGAGAAAAAGACAGAGGAAAATATGTCGCTATCTGAACTACTGCCCTAAATTCAACCGAATTTTCAAAAAGATAAAGAAAACATTCCACCATCCTTTCACAATATCTTGTTGAATTTTGTTGAGTACATTCAAAGATTTTGTCGATAGGCTAAGGATAGAAAAAACATTACAATGAAATTATCGATATATTTTTAGTGCAGTCATGTTCCTGTCACACCCTCTGATGATGTCATCCCTTCCCTGCTGGATTGCTACTACGTATGATAATGTTTAAGCAACAGAGATATTATCACTTTCGAAATTGTCTGGTCGTGTAGCAACAATTGGTAGCAACAAATATGATCCTGCTTATTTCTAAATGTCATTTTATAAACTGAATTTTTTCCTGAATAACTACATGTAACTGTAATAGATTTTTAAAAGATTCAACCAATCGTAGAAGCTATATAGTAAAGTTGATTACTTGATAAGATTAAAGTAAGGGTATGTTGAATGTGTCAAATAACGTAGTATAGCTTGAGTAATGTAAATTACAAAAAGAACCGTATTGTAAGAAGGAGAGGACATTCATAGAAAAAGTAGAGTCCTATATTATAGGAACAATACTCCAAATCAGTCTCTGGTTCACAATTCTACCAAATTGATTTACATTGATCTAGTCCCGACATCATCGTTGTTGGATTCATAAGTTTTAGGCTATTATTCTCTCTGTCCCTCAGATAATCATCGCATCTTGTAATAATTTATGAATTTGATTCGGGCAGTAGAGTCATGACTACCAGGTAACTAAGTGCACTTAACCAATTAAGGTGGGTTAATGAAAGTTATAAACTTGGTTTATTGGTGAAACCAAAAAGTGACATAGCAAGACAAATTTACTTATCAATATAGATACAAGCAAGGATAGGGAAATGATGACAATA
Source organism: Thysanoteuthis rhombus (assembly GCA_963457665.1). Classification (NCBI taxonomy): domain Eukaryota; kingdom Metazoa; phylum Mollusca; class Cephalopoda; order Oegopsida; family Thysanoteuthidae; genus Thysanoteuthis; species Thysanoteuthis major. The sequence continues at coordinate 19,347,349 of OY735203.1, read as the reverse complement.
TATCCTGTAACAAAATAATAAGTTTGTTTCATAATTCAAATTCATGTTGGATATGAAAGAACCTGGTGAAGGCCATTGGATGCAGGTGCTAAACAATTGTGTCCTCAATAACCAAATTAGGAGACACACCAAATAAATCCATGTATATCAATGATATTCACTCATCTATAAAAAGCCAGGCAAATATAGATTTGGAAAAAAAAGAAGTAATACTCAATGATTGACTGATTTTATTTACTTAAAACTGAGATTTATTTGACTCAATTCATTTTCTTTAATGTGTATTTAGTTCCAAGGCCAATTCAAAATTATAATGAAGCTTTAATTTTTTTTAAAATTCTACTCTGTGGTTCGTTGGAACGGTGACATATATCGATGGATTTCTTAGTCTTTGTTTTTGATGAAACGACCATCTCCCTCTCATGGACTCTCTGGTAATTCTGACTTTCATAAATTAAATCGATTCACCTAATTTCTAATCACCTGAGTAAAACGTGTATTTATGCGATGTATAACAGCCCCCAAGAGATGAATAGCATGCAAAAAAAAAAAAAAAAAAAAAGAAAGACGGACAACCATTTCAGAGGGTGTCTTTCCTAATAAAATATTTGGACACTCTCTAACTACATCAGGCGATGACTGGGATTGACGAATGTCTACCCTCAGTTGATTTTGAGCTCTTGCTCGTGTTCAACATCCCAACTCCTGAGAGCTTGCAGGAGATGGCAACGGTCCTAGGATCTTCCACTGACTCCCCTGATGCAAACCAGAATCTCCATGGTCATCATGGTCATCGTACCATCTTCGGGTGATATGCGAACCAATGAGAAAAGGAGCTACCCTTAAGTAAGTAAGCTGGCTCGAATCAAAACTCTGTGTTAGGAAGAGTTTCATTGGCTGATCGACACACAACTAATTTCCACAAAATCTAAGTGTTCTTTATTCTTTGTTTGATGTTCCAACACGTGTTTCACTTTATAAAGTTCGTTACATTAGTGTGTGTGACTGCATGTCAAAGGGGACGTGGCGTACGTTTGCGCTTACAAAAGTGTTATGACTGTGTTTATATCGGTCTACGAACCTATGCAAGTGCGTTAGCAAGTCAGTGGACGTGGGTTAAAATTGTATTCCACAACAAAGACGAAGATAAGCCACTTAAGGTCTTGCTAAAGTATATATCTTATTTTTTTCACCCTGAAAGCTGTCTGTGGTCAATAGCTAAATAATAACTCTAAAAATCATACTTCCCAAGTTCTTCCATTCAAAACCGAATGAATTAAAATCTACAAAGACTGAGTGAGACAGAAATGACTTTTATTGTCAACTGAAGGCTGACTAACTTGTGACGAATGGAGGAAAGACGGTTTCTCACTGCGTGGAGAAAGCCAAATACTTTGTTTAGATTACCACTTCGTCATTCATACAAAGAAAAAATAGATCCGGATATATTGAACCAAGTTAAAAAGAATCAAATAGGTAGTGTAGCTTACCCGAACATTGCACAAGTTTTTTTCAAACGATAAAAGACAATACCTGCAGAGCAGGATGCAGTAAAATAACAATGGCTTTTACTTTTCTTGTTCAGTCAATCTTTTTCACCTGATCTATTTTGTCCCGATCTTCACCCGGTTTCCAGAGTTTCCACTCTAAGCTTGAGAGCTGTCGACGAAGGGATTTCGAATCTCTATGTTCAAGATGCAACTGTGATGCAACAATATTACATGCATTCATGTTCATCCAAGAAACTTGAATCCAATTACCTTGCACTGTTCCCAGGAAATCGCTTCCCTCGAGTCATGGTGTCCATTTCAGCATACTTTCCTGTGTACTTCATCGTATTCGGATTGGTAGATGATGAAATATAAGGGATCAGCAAAACCGTTGATCTGCAATAGTTTCTTTGTCTTTCTCAAAGGTATATAAAACTAACAACACAAAAGTCAAAACAAACTCAATATAAATGCGTATAAAATATCTTATAGCTGTAAATTTAAAATTATCATTTTTATAATAATTATGGACATTGGTTATACAAAGGAAAAACGTGACTTTTTAGATTATTCAAGTCAGCTTCTGTTGAGAGGTTTGGAATAATGAATTGACCAATTGCCAATCTCATTATTCAATGTTTGGTTGCATCTCAAGTGATCCTAAAGTATTTAACCACTCTCTTCTACGTCAACGTGTTGTAACACCTGGCATTATTGCTTTTTAAGCACTGAAATACTTCTCCACGTCTCCATGTTTTTTTCAGGACAATAATCAATACTTTTCAGTAGGGCTATTGTTTATTACAATACAATTCGTCAGAATGATAGACTCTGCGACTTAATATCAAATATTAGAAGAATGAAATACAATATTACAATGAAAATTTAATCATTGATTTGATAAAATTAAATCAGAAATCAGTACATATTTTGTAATTGTTGCATATTTCATACTTTCCATTCATCAGTAACTCATTTGACCAAGTCGATATGATCTACGATATTTTGGTCATATAAAACAGAGCCTTACTATTGATATTTCAACCTGAATGAGAAACAAAGTTCTACTATTCAAAGTAACCGCCTGCCTGTCCCAATTCTACTTCATACATTTTATAGTTTTGTGTGAGAAATGTATGTCTCTGATAGTGGGGATTGGCGTGAGAATTACGAAGAGAATTTTGAAAATATAGCCTTAAATCGAAATGGCATTCTCCTTTGATCCAGTGACACACAAATAACGTACTTGCAAAGGAGTATAGAATGGTAATACCAAAAAAACTTAAAAATTTGTCTTGCTGTGAATTTCACTTCAATTTTGTTCGGTGGAAACGCTTTGTGCAATTGCTTTCGTGATACTTTATAGAAGTTGTAATTTGGTCCAGTATCTTTCAGCCATTATTCTGGATACTATCAACCAGGGCCACGGTTTGTCTCAGGACAACTTTTCCTGTTATTCGAAAATATAACTGGGTGTGTGTCCTAATAGGGTGCTCGATATGCACCTGGGCTATTCGCTTCGTTCAGTATTTTCCCTAACCTGGAGATTATTTACTTGGATTTGCTTGAACCGCATACACTGCATGATAGAGTGGAACGTAATCGAGTGAAATGAAGAACATTGTTGCTAACGGCTTTTTTCACATTCCCTAGATCTGTGTTTTGCTGCACGCAGGCTCATAAAAAAATGTATGCATTACATGAAAAACTGCCATTAAAAATTGGATATATCAAAACAAAAGTGTCACATTTAAGCACGTATACACACACACACACACGCACATACACACACACATATCTATATCTGTATATATATTCATATATATATACATATATATATAAATATATAAATACATACATACAAATACACACACACACACACACACATACATATATATACATATATATATATATGGGGGTTGCTGCGTACAAATTAGTGGAAATCGGCAGGTACAATATTTCACGGTGTGTACAGTAGAAGTCAAAGCTTTTTCAATTCGCTTTGTGATAGAATTCCTGATAGAATACATACACATGTGCACACACACACACACATACATACACATATATTCAAACACACACACACACACACACACACACACACATATATATATATATATATATATATATATATATATATATATATATATGTATATATACTACCTTTGATTCCCAGCATTGTCCAGGTATAAAACATCAACTATAACAACAAAAAACAAAAAAACAAAAATGAAAGCACGTGGTGGAGGACTGGGAATACATTTGTTCCGAACTTGGTAGGTACAAAATGGCCATTCCCATAAAATAAAATCTGAATTTTTTCAAAGCAAGAAATCACGTGCAGATGGGCAGTTGATGAGTGCTTCAGGTTGAACGGGTTGCAATCAATCCATGTGCGGATGGACACATTTTCGATGTTTCCCGTATTTTTTGCAAACTGTTCCAACAGTGTGCTGAGTTTGAACCCGCACAGAATCTTGCTTTATATAGTTTGCGATTATGTAATGTTTTGAGCAGTCACTTCCGCATCATAGAATCATCGTATTGTCAATACGGATGTCGTTGCCGACCATCCCCGAATCAGTGTCTTCAATTCTGATAATTTTGTTTTTGTCTTCTATATGCTCGTTGTAAATGACCTCTGTATGGAGACCAACTTTCTTGCATTTTCTTTTCACTTTGTCTTGCATTTTCACCGTGTCATGAAGGTTCTCAGCAGAAAAAGACAATGTCGTTTGCATATTCACAGATACACAGGTATTCACCGTCTATTTTGATTCTGTTATTTACTGAGACAAGGTTCCTGAATATTACTTTAAGAATTTTATTTGAGCTTTTATTACATTTTTTACTCCTCCTTCTGAACTAGAAGTATCCGAGTCTTCATGTAACTGGATAAAGGGACTGCTGCGTGGGCAGGTATGTTGCAATATATCGACATTTTGTTGAATGACAACAAAGGTGCACAACCAAAGCATCTTTTCAATAGTCACTTCTGGAGCTGATACATGGAACCTAACGAAGAGCCAGATCGACAAACTGAGAACCATGCAACATGCACATGAAGGGATTATGCTCAACCTCAAATGGAGGAGCCAAAGACCTTACAATACAGCTGGGATTAGACAAGAGTCAGGGACATCATAGAATCCATTAAAAAACTCGAATGGTAATGGGCTGGACGATTTGTAAGAATGGCAGAAAACCGATAGACATCGCGACTTACGACATGGATCCCCCTAAATCACATGCAAATTGGGATGAGTTTCTTTGGTAGCTTATCTTTAAAGCTCATGAGGTTGTCAGCATCTGAACTAAGTTAGTTTGTGTTTGTAAGGTTATTGTCCACTACCTGTTTTTGTAGAGAGGAATTAGCGTTAAAGGATGTGACATGCATTAAAGCAGAGTTATAACTGCAGGGATCTGTACTTAGTGTTGTGCATCATATATCTTTATTGACGGATGTTCTTTGATGTTCAGGTCGTTTTCATTGAACCGGTCCTGTCTTCTTGTGGTAAACCTGATGACACTTTGAACGTTGTCTACGATGGCGAATTTTATATGACCTAAGAGGCCGTCAAATCAAGTGTCTTCTTGTTGGCCGCTGGCTCCCTCTTGTGATTTCTGATCCTCTTGGAATTCTTCCCTGTATTCTCGTATCAGACAAAGCTGATCTTGAGGGTCTTCCCAAATGCCCTACCAATAGTTTTGTTTGATTTCAAGCGAGGGGTGGCGTTTCCACAAACGAAGTGATGGTCGATGTGACACCCTGAATTTGGTATGGCTGTATTATGTTGGACGAATATTCGGATGTACCAACGTTTCTTATAAGAGGTATCTCAGAATCTTGCATGGAAACGTATTTCAGGCTACCAGTAAGCTTTGCAGAAAAAACAAATGAAAATATAAGCGGTTAGCCCCATGAAATGAGTTCTGCTGGAATTGCCATTCTAACCCTGAAATGATCCTTGGTGACTACAAATGTTTTTGGATGACAACACTATCTATCCTATTATCTGCTTTTCAAGGTTAACCCTATTCACCCAGTTGGAGCGCATAAGTTGCACGGTACGGACGAATACACGAATCCAATACCTATCTATTCATCTATCTATCTAACTTAATGGAAAAAAAACAGTATCTTGATAAAGTATAATATAATGTAGCGAAGAAACTATAAAGCAAATTTGTAGCAAATATAATACAGTCAGTTATTGATTTGCACTGAGTAACCTATGAATTGGATAAACATAACAAAATCAAGATAAACCAATAACATGGATGAATCGAGAAAACCTGGGCACATTGAACGTTCCAATACAATGTGAAACACAATTGATAAAATGCATTTTTTTCTTCTACCTGTGAAACTAGAATTATTCTCCCTCTGGGTAAAACAAGCCATTTTGTCTACTCATTCAACAGTCTGATCGTATGTTTGTAAAGTCATAGTTACAAAACCAGTACATCATCTCACCAGACGTATATCAATATATCAGTACTTCCGATGGAAAGAAAAATATTGAATAATGTTCTTAACTGATGTTCAGGAAGGAACATGATTTTTTTTATATCTGAAGACACTTCCTACTTTGGATAGTTGTAAACAACTGATTAAAAAAAAACATGTACATTGCTGACATTAGTGAACCTTGGAAAGAGACAAGTCACGCTGTTGACACTTTTCGAATTGAAAATATCAACAAGAGTAAAATCTAAATATGTGCAATACAAGATAGTGGATTTATTCCGACGTTTTAATTCCACTACACCCGTATCAAAACTTTGGTGGGAGACATGTTGTTGTAGTATGACTCTCGCCGCCTCATCTTTTTTTTTTTCTTTGAAGACTTGATAATTTGTTTAATCTCTTTTTTTGTTTATTTGATATCAAAAATATATCCATCAGACTCTTAACTTTGCACCCGGAAGAAACACAACTTGAATAGTTGCACAATCACTTAATCAGTGGCATTGCTCAAGAGAATTTGGCTATTGAATCAAGTATTCCGGCTGTTACCCGTCTTGTAAGCGTAAAAAAACGTTACAACCATAAACATTCTAGGGTGAAAACATATCGGTGAGACAAGAGAGCGGCCAAACTACGAAGTTCTTATTCCAGTACACTTGGTTATAGTTTTTGGTGGCAGTCATATTGTCGTAATTAAACATCATTCGTTTTTTCTCTCATTTCTTTCTCAGTAGAGTCTATTGCATGTAAAATGTTCTACGACAATATAAAATCCGTAATATTCTCCTCGATCATAAACTTTGGTACACAAGAGACAATTCACACAAATCTCTTCCCAATATATTCTACATGCATATAAACTTTGTTTATGATCATCTCACTACGTATTAAATGTTTTATGATTGGTCCAGGTCGAGATTAACAATATTTGGGGCAGCAATTCACTGATATCACAGTTTTTGCCCTAGGGGGGTTGAGGAATATTGATTGGCCTGACATTTTTGCTTATGTGACAGAGTGATTTTGCTGTGGGACTGAGAACGTCATTGCAAAGTGAATATTAACAAATGGAACTGGATTTATACTCAGTCCATCGATTCTGGTTTCTGTGCCGATAAGAGTTGTTTAACCTCGCATCTCTTGACTTTGATGCATTTTTTTTCAACCTTTTTACTCAATATTTAAAAACATAATCAATAATTTCAAAGTTCAGCTTTGTAGAGTCAAGGTCCTACAAAATGGTGATCAATTCTCACCGGCTGCTCTATGTGTGTGACTTATTTGAGTTAAGTTTTGTAAACAAAATTGACCTTTAGCAGAACTGTGTTCATCATGCTGTTTTCAAATGACCTTGCAAAAGAAATTTGCTACTTACAGAAAAAAGAAATGTCAGGAAAGTTCAGTTAAGTTTGTGCGAATTCCACCAAATATACGCAAGTTAAAACTAAAGATCTTATCTGGTTCTGAAACTTTTTCTTTTATATATCATAAACTTAATGGCTGGTTTCACTTCCCATGGCGTAACTAGTGTGGTAGCTCTGTTGTGTCGATTGTCTTTCTTGTTGCTGTTCGATGATTCAACTGAAAGAAGCAGCAGAATATGAAATGGGACTTGCTGTTGTATTTATTAACTTTCAGATTGTGTTTGAAATACTCTATGACTATGATACTATCGCAAGTCGCTGACTCTGTTTATGTCAGATTAGTGCAACGTATATACCGTCACAGCAGTTTCTTTATCAGGCTACATGAAAACTCGGGCGCTCTCAGTTCGAGTATGAGTAACACAATGAGATACCGGGTCAACTGAAATTTTTACAGCCTGTCTCGATTTTTCCCCAGGAACGTGATTCAGTAAATAACAGACAGCAGATAAACCAAGTAGCCCCAGGATGGCTGTCGGCATTGCCTTTTTCTGCTGAGAACTTTCATAAAATCGTAACAATGCTAGACTAACTAAATGAATAAGTATGATCTCCATATAGATTTCTGAGAAACAAATCATATGCACAACGAAAAAGTTGATGATAAAGACACAACAAAATCGAAGACACAGTACTCGGGAAAGTAAACCACTACAGCTACCTCGACTTTTCCATAATACTGACTGCAAACATAGAACGCAGACAGTATGAAGTAAGGTTTTGCACTGGTTTCAACTCAGTGAAATGTTGAAACAGTTTGTAAAAAACATTGAGGAAGCTGAGAACGTGTCCATTCGCAAACGGAGTGATGGCAACCGGATCAACCTTAAGTGGCTCTGCTAACTCATTGCAGCTGTTCAGAGGTATTGTTTTGCAGATTATGCACGAAACATCTTGCTCAAGCAATACAATGATACTCTTTGGCAAGGGTCAGATTTATCAAAAATAGTCATCTTACACCTGCCGGCGGCAAAAAACGTCCTATCAGTCGTCTGTAACATCCTATTGCTTTCCTCTGTTGTTATATTTGATGCTGTCTGTGTGTGTATATGTGTGTGTGTTTGTGTGTGTTTGTGTGCATTTGTGTATCTGTGCTTGTGTGTGTATGTATGTACATGTATATTTGATCACTTCATTTGAACATCAGCCAATTGAAAGTAGCATAACATTTGCCGCAACACACAGTGAGCTTTTGTGCTTGTCAAATTTAACAAGCTTTTATGCGGCATATCCTACACACACACATTGATATATATATATATATATATATATATATATATATATATATATATATATATATATATATATATATATATATATATATATATATATATATATATATATATATATATGCGTGTGTGTATGTGTGTGTGCATGCACGCATACGAGCGTGAATGTGTATTTTTTCCTTACATATCCAGTTTTTAATGACAGTCCTTCACGTCATATAGTTCTAAAAACAGGTTAGAGAAGGTGATATCACCCAAATTTTCACAGTTTGACTCGAATAGACTTTCTGAAACCTAAATTTGGAAAATACATGAATTCGTCTAAACTTATGTAGCCTCAGATTTGCAGGCAGTATCATCCTTTTTGCAGAGAACTTCTATGACCTCCAACTAATGCTATACAAACTGAATGGTGCCAGCAAGAAACAAAAGCTCCCACATGAACCTCAGCAGGACAGAGGTCTTGTTGAACAAATATGTTTAAGACAAAGACACAACGATCAAAATTGGAAATGCAAATCTGGACACCACTATATCTATCTTTGACAAATAAACCGTACAGAATTCTCAAAAGGAAAAGAAAGCAACGAAAACAACAATGTAGGATGGTGAGCTTTTGATAAAGCTTTTTCAAACTTCAAGAAGGAAAAAAAAGGTGTACAATAAATGCATCATCCCAATACTCATCAATGAAGCTGAAACATGGGACTCAAACAAGAGCCTGACTTTCAAACTGAGAGGCATGCAACAAGCATATGAAAGATATATATTAAAGAAAAGCTTGAGTTCAAGACATCATAGAATACATTTGAATCCTCAAATTACAATGGGATATTCACGTTCAAAGAATGTGAAACAATAGATGGATATCACAGCTCAGAAAGAGGATCCCCAGAGATCATGCGTGAAACCGTCGCTTGCCAAATTTAAGATGACTAGACAAGTTACACACATTGATGAAGTATTTGCTCTGCGACACTCATGATTGAGATATCTGGCAAAGCCTGAGTTTGATCTATATCCAGCGACTGGCAATGAAAGGCTACTGATGATGAAAAAATATACAAAAAAAAAAGATACAAGTTTGTCGATATACAGGTATCCTGAGCATCTCTAATATTTGTTACACGCCACTGCTTCGCTCATACGAGAAAAAAATGAGAACAGAGATTAATGATTGTTGTGTTGTGGAATGCCATAGAATAAGCGCAACTACTCATGAAAAAAAAAGTATAACAAATGATAATCAACATGTTTGGGTCTGTGAACGATGAATGTTTTATTTCAATTCAATCTTTCTTTCATAGATTATGGTAATTGCAAGTCATTACGTCAGTTTTGCCCCACAAATATTTTGCTCCAGGAAAACATTCTACTTGTGAATAATACAGGAAATCTGTATATCCAAATAATATTGATTATTTTTTTCAAATTTGCAAATGTGGATTTTTAAAAATTTCCGAAGTGTTACTTCTTTTTTGTGTTGATGAGACGTTTGCATTATATTTCATTAAAAAAAACTCTCCAGTGCATGATACATTAAGTGATTATGACTTATTTCACTTGTCATCTTGTAATATAAGTCTTCCTGTCTTCTCACTGAACATTAAAATTGTTATAAGCATAAAAAGAAAAAATCAATTCAGTGATAGTGACATTATATTCGGTTGCAAAGACATTGCCTTATAATTCACTTTTTTACTCCTTCGTTTTAAAAGTAATTATTCGGTTTATGCTTTTGTATATTGCACGATTTTTATTTTAAAATCGCATTTGAATCATTGTTTTTTTTCATAATCTCTCTTTTTCTCTTCGGCTCAATCAAATGGAAATGCTTTCTAAAATCCCCCCAGACCAATTTATCCGGATACAATTTTCTATTTTATTCGTGAATTTATCGTGATACTTTTATATCTTCCTGTGTGTTTTTACCCCAGTGTGTGTTGGACAGTTCATGCTTTTTCTTCTTTCGTTCACTTTTCGCTGACAATTTTATTTGTTACATGTTTATTTCATTTAGTTTCTGCATTTAGGCTTCTAATTGCTTTTATTCTATACATTATGACAGGTCGTTAGGCCAGAAATATCACTCATTTAAGTAGCAATACTTAAAAGAAAATATCCTGCAAATATAATTAACTAATATCTTCCTTTTTTTGTTTAATATGAAGAATCACGTAAGAAAAAGATGTATCACAATGATCGATTAGTTATATAAATGTTTTTTTAAAAACGAGATGATACACAATTCAGAAGTCAGTATTTCAGCATAAGATTATTGAATATGAAATAACGTCGATGAGGTTAGTTATCAATTAAATCGTTTTACTATTGTTCAACTATCTTCAGCCAGGGGCTCGTCTGGGTTTTGATATTTGGTGGGTTCAATCATCGACTGAGTCATATTTTCTTTTATTGGTACTCAGTGCCTCACTGCTAAGCATGCTACATAATGGATAGGATTGAGAAAGCATGGAGAATGATTGACTTTGTCAATCTATCTCATCCCTTAAGGAATGGGTGCCCATAGGGGACGCCACCGAGGACTGAAAACCATTTTAGCTTTGTACAGCAAATACATTAGAATGGGAAAATTGCATGGCCTTAACTTTCTCAGCAGGGGAGAAATATATTCATAACAAGAAGCTTTGAAATGACCTGAAATGTTACTCAGACGATATAATTTTTTGATCCTAGCATAGATAAATTAAGCATAACATGTACAAAAATATCTGTTCGAACGAGAATAGAACGTTCATCGACATATTTAAAGGAACAGAGTTGATGGATTTAGGTAGATAGATTGATAGGTACACACACACACACACACACACACACATATATATATATACATATATACATACATATATACATACATATACATATATATGTATATATATATATATATATATATATATATATATATATATATATATATATATGTATTTACGCATATATATGTGTGTGTGTGTGTATTCATATATATATAGAACGATGGATCGATGGATATATAGAAACTTTGATGGATACAGAGGTAGACGGAAGGATAGATAACGGAAGACATATGAACAGGAATATAATTGTCTGGAGCGATATGGCCATATATCTACAACGAAATATCATTTAGATATGTAGGATAGATAAGGAGATTCAATGCTAGACTGATGAAGAGGATTATATGCCCACATCACAAAAAATGGGACACAATGATGAGTTTTTAAAATGGAATCACGAAGAAAAAACACGTTTCCTATGAGAAAAAAAACACGTTTCCTATGAGAAAAAAACACAAAATACACAGGGCGAGATTTTGAGAATCTTCACTTGCAGAAATATCAATATTTTTGTAAATATATTAGATTGAAATTTGCCTGGCTTTGTTACCCCTGCAATGATGTACAATATTTTACTTTTCACAATAACATTAGTTCACTGAATTATCAAAGTTTTCTATACCAAATGATTGAAAAAATACTTCTAAAAAACAGTTTATTTCTCAAATTTGTAGACTGGCAAACCTGTGTATTTTTCAAATCAATTTCCGCTCACAATATGAAACAAACGTCTCTTATCCTCTACGGAAGCCGTAGAATACAATAATATTCTAATGCTCACTCAATCGTTAAGTAACATGTTCCGTTGAATCTAGCCATGCTTAATTAAGCATTATTTGGCTAGATACTACTGCCAATCTATGGTCATTTTTTTCAATAATCAAACTTAAACTGTTATCTGCTGCGATATTCTTAAATAAAGAATGTGTCCTTTCTGTTGATGAAAATGTTCTTCAAATAAAAAGCAATTATGAAATGCAAGCAACCATTTTTTCTCATCTTATCCATCTTAGCCTCTATTACGTACTAATTCATTACTTTTTTTTCTATACTGATTGCATTAGTTTGATATATTTGAAAGTTTCTTTTTGGGGGGTGGGGCATTATTGCATTTCCGAATTTCGTCTTTTTACCGCCTTTACTTAACATTACATTAACTCCCTGTTCTCAACTTATTATCGTCGAATTCTATTGCCACCCACATGAAATTCACTCCAGCGTAGATGTTCTGCATTTTATAGTTGGATACTCTTTCTTGAATTTTATAACCTATTAAAATAATGATTTACATAAAAAGTGTTATTTGATTACAAATATTTAAAAAACGAATTTTTAATGTAATGAGAGAGGAGAAAATCTTGTAAACATTGCAACAACTAACGGATTCAAGATCATGAACACCTGCTTTAAGAAGGGAAAAGGACTTGAAAAAAGTCCCAATCGAGATACAAAGAACGAAATAGACTACATCCTAATGGACAAAAACAATATTGTCAGGGACAAACAAGTTCTAAATCAAGTCAATGTAGGCAGCGACCACAGAATGGTACCATGTAAAATACAAGTAAACACCAATAAAGAATGCAGGAAAATTGTTCCACACGAAACCACAGCCTCTAAATATACCATAAGAGCACGCTCGATCTTTCAAGCTCGAACTGAAAAAGAGATTTTGAATTCTTACTAAACAAAATGACACCAACAGCAACGTACTCAACAACAAAATGACAGCATCTACAATAGAAGTCGGTATTATGTTCAAACCAACCCATAAGTATAATCTCAGACAAAACCAGAAATCTTATGGAAAAACGCAGAAACCTCAAGCCACCGACAACATCTAAACAGAAAATTGAAGAGGTTGAGCTAAATAAAGTAATCAAGAAAAAATTATGGGAAGAGAGAAGAAGATACACGACGGCAGTCATCAAATTCAAAAATAAGAAGATCCAATTAATCCTAAAATGAAGGGAGTATAACCAATGCATTCTCTCAATAGTCACTTATGGAGCTGAAACATGGAACCTAACGAAGAGACAGACCCACAAATTGAGAACTATGCAACGTGCCCATGGAAGAATTATGCTGAATTTCATATGGAGAAACCACAAGTCAGCACAGTACACCCAGGAAAACCCAAGAGTCAGGGACATCATAAAATCCATTAAGAAGCTCGGATGGCAGTGGGCTTGCCATGTTGTATGAATGGCGGACAACCGATAGACATTGTGACTCACGACATTGATCCCCAGTGATCACATGTTCAACTGAATTCGGCAGGATATTGAATGAAGAGACGAACTAGACAACTTTTTAAAATACTTGCTCCGCGACGCCCATGATAGAGAAGTGTGGCGAACTTTTATGCCCAACGACGGACATTGAAAGACTGATGATGATGATGATGATGATGATGATGATATAGTGGATTATAATATACCCGTGTTTTTTTTTAGCAACGTGATGAAAAAGAAACTTCGATCACTACTGAACACATGATTCCTTGTCTTAAATCATCCAAACCCCACGGGAATAAAATTTACTAAGTAGGAAGAATGGAAGAAAGTTCCCCTCTGGCTTGATGTGAAAGAGATACTCAGGGCATCTTTGGAAGTACGTATAACTTGCAATATAACTTGCAATATACAAAAAACACAGACTTTTAAATATCCCAAGAAGAGGGCACGTTCTAGAAAGGGGTCAAGTGACTACATTTGCAACTTTAGCGTCCCCCAAGCTGAATTTAGCTTGTTCCTCTGTTTATATTTATTCCTCCCCAACTTAGTCATTTTGTCGAATGACACCTCCGAGTCAAGCTGAATATAGTTTAAGTGATATTGTATCCCTTTTTCTCACTCCTTTCCCTACCTTTAACTTGTTTTAATTTTATGTGGTCTCATAATGGTGTCATATCTGTACATATATATATATATATATATATATACATATATATATATATATATATATATATATATATATATATATATATATATATATATATATATATATATATATATATATATATATATATAATTTTTTTTTATTAATAAACCGTGGGTATATTTTTATGTATTCCTACGGGGGCTGGCCATATTTTCCTGAGAAAGATATATTTGCAACGATTCACAGAAAAAGAAAAAAGCTGTTTTACATATTTGATCTTGAAGAAGAGAATGTTAATATTTCTTTGTTGTTTGTTTATTTACTAAGAGCAGGAGGTGAGGTTTTTCATGAATGTGTGAACGTAGATCCATCTCATACCAAACTAAACGTTACTTATATTTACTACTTCACCTTCATCTTCACTGATTTCTCTTCACCTTCCAATCGTCGAATCACACACATCCCCAATAAAATGTATAGTCTCCATGCCCCACAGCGTTAAACACTGGTGAGAATCTGTCAATGCAGTTAATGGAATTTTCCAAAGTATTTTTCCGCTGTTTTCCCTATACCTTGTTATTATTGTATACTCTATAAATTGTCTTTTGTTGGAATCATCTGTTGTTTAACATGTAACTATTTCGTTGATTTTGATAACAAAACACTCATATTAACATGTATTTCCAGTAGAGATGATCAAGACCACCATCCTTCAATACATAATCTTTTCCATACATGTTTTTTTCATTTCATACAAGGTTTTATACGAATTGTGTATTGACATTTTTATAATACACGTTTTCTTTTGAAATAAGGTTTACTCACGAAGGTTACCTTCAGAACTTTTCCAACGATGAGGGATTAGTAAGTAAAGCAATAGACAGGACTTGCACCTCATGTCATTTTTATTGATTCTTCACCCACATCAATACCAAAATATCTAACTGAGAAATTTCACTAACCCTAAAGTATACATATATATATATATATATATATATATATATATATATATATATATATATATATATATATATATATTCGTGTATCATTAAATATCCATGTATACACTCATGCAATGCAAATGTATATATCAGCATTTTGCTTGATGATGTAATTAGTTCGTTTGCTTACTTCGAGATGATTATGTTTCATTTGACCCTAAGTCTCTATTGTTGCCCTCCTTTCCTTATATAATTATATTGTCTTATATTTCATGTTATTCCGTCTGATATTATATATTTGTAATCCATTTTACGGATACACTCTTTTTTTTCCGCGCCACCGACAATGACTTGCTTCCAGGCAATGATGGAATGAGGGCTTAGTATAGAAATTAGGTACATTAAGAGTAATTAAATAAACTTCCTAATTACTTTTAATTACATTGGTTTCATTATCATCATCGTCTTTGCAAACATTCCTATTACACTCATCGTATATCTCTCTTTCTCCTCGAAAGCTGCAGTTTTGAACTGTTATTTCCCAATTATCCATCGGAATGCAGTTGTTACCATTCAGACTGAGGTACAATGAACAGATTCACCTATTTACAGCTCTTCCCGGATTCAAATTATCATGAACATAGAGATTTCCAAATGGATTGCAATTGGTTTTAAACACGATTAATTCGTAGCTACTTACTCAAATAATATGGAGGACTTAATGGACGCCTGGTATTAGACTGAACATCAACATCAATGAGTGCTTGGTTGGCTGAATCCATTTCAAGGAAATTATTTTGCCAGGGCTTTTAATTATATGAAATACTGTAAACGTTGTAATTTAATTCTAAATATCTTTGGGCAATTTGATAGCAACGTATCAGAGCTAAAGCTTGTGCACCTAAGCCAGACGGGACAAGTTACAGCGAACTAAAAAGTCAGAACACAGACAATAAAGTACTAATCGTATAATACATGAATGCAAGAGCTGAATAACTATATATATATATATATATATATATATATATATATATATATATATATATATATATATATATATATATATATATATATACGTCCATACATATATATATACATACATATATATATATATATACATATATTATATATATATATATATATATATATATATATATTATATATATATATATATATATATATATATATTATATATATATATATATATATATATTTATATATATATATATTTATATATATATATATATCAGAATGTGGATTCGCTACACACACTAGCTTATGTTTCTGCCTTCTTTGGGCCTCATCAGGCGAATCCGAAGGGGGCAGAAACATGAGGTAGTTTGTGTAGCAAATCCACTTTCTGCTATTTATTTCCTTCTGTACTCTACAACAACTTAATTTCACGAGTAAAAATTTGTATGTATCGAGCATTCTACGAAATACAGTACGGAAGTGGCTTTATATTATTGATAAATTATTATATTATGTTATATTGCTAGTCTGATTTGTACGACACACACACACACACACACACACACACACTCATGCACACACGCACACATGCAGGGAACTGCACGGATACTGGGCAAAGTGCAAGACATATAAGGTTCATGACTCCAGCTGTTAGTGGTGGCCCAACATGGGAGGGGGACACAAGAAAACAAACAAAAGCACACGCCAAAATAGTTGTGGAGGCGTGAACCACAGCACTGCTGTGGTAGATGAGGGACAGATATGATGAAAGAGGGACTGAAGACCTGAGGGACATACCGTCACTCAGCCTTCAAGAATAACTTATCGGGCATTTGGTGTGAATTTGTAAACCACAGTACTTCTGTGGACTATGAGAGTATGGGGAGGAGGGCTTAAGCCTCGCTGTCACTCAACCTCCAGCAGTAACCACCAGGCAATTGAGAAGAAGAAGAAGATGAAGAAATAGAACAAGAAAACGACGACAACTAAAATACAAAATGGATCGTTTTCGAGCTTCTAAAAGCCTATTGATAATAAGATGTATACATTTTCGAAAGGTCAGCATTGAACATTAATACAGTACAACGGTATTTATATATATATATATATATATATTATTGTTATACAATATATACAGTATAACACACATACTACGGGATATTTGATTCTTGAAGGTAGTTTAACAAACTTTTGATGAATGTCCATATTGTAAGATACAAGTTTTGACACGTTTCCATTTATGTATGACATCTTAAATATACATGCTTCAAAGCCAAAACCAATAATCCACAATAAGGTACGTATAGTTTTAATATCATTGATAATATTTATTTGCTTTTTTTCTTTATCCTTCTTTTGTCCCCATTTCTTTCAAATTCATCCATTTCTCTCCAGTTAGTCCCCTCGTGATGTATGATCAATTACATGTCATTATTGACAATTATCTACCTTATGCTCCTATAATTCTAGGACAAGACATTTTGAGCTTTTTTTGTGTGGCCTGAGACGTCCAACAGGTTTTGTTCTATTAACGAACTCACCATAGAGCAAGGCTTTTAATTCTCCATCATTGTCCATTCTGAAGATTTGACCAAACTGTTAGCTCAATATCTTCCACACCTGACTATGACAGACGACTCCATAGCTGTTGCAATTATCCAATTTGACCTCCATCCTAGCCCTGAGATGAACGTTAGTGAATTGTATTTTAGAAATGATATAACGGCGTATATACTGGCTTTATTATTATTACTAAATCATAAGGGTCTTATAACAACAGTGGACGTGATGTTTGTGTTATGCTTACTCGAGTTTTTTACGTAATTATTCTACAGGACCACGGAATCATTTCTTTTTGATGGAGAAAGTTTACTTTGAGTGATGATAAACAATTTAACTTCGGACAATAGGTTCCTAAATGAACATGTAATCAGGATAGTGGAGAATGTAAATATTTTTTCACACCGATAAAGAGTCAAGATACAGTGCAAAACACGGGAATAAACATGTTTCTCGTCATATTTTAGTTAAAACACAACAAAAATATTGATAAAATAATTTTCTTCTCTGTCTCTTCAATTGATAAGGCTCAATGACAAAGAAGAAAAATTGAGATAAAACAAGTTGGTTTCAGTCATTCGGATTCACTCGGTCTATAGTGGATTGTTAAATATTCAGTATTGTGACTGATTAAAAACGGTCTGCAAAATAAATATGTATACTGTGTTGTCTTCTTTCAAATACATTGTGGTTTTGTACGCTGTGGTACTGTAATCATTTTATGTTATTGTTTAAGCAACAGTCAATTTATTTTAAAGTCATTTGGGAAAGGAATTTTCAGGAACCTTTGATAACCGAGGATGAATCTTTAAAAAAAATCCCCAAATATGAGAAAATGATGAACAGTATTGAATTATAAATAGATGTTCAACTCAACAAAATCTGACTTTGTGGTTGGTGTATTTTGTTTTGCCCCGAATCTATATACTTTGGATTGATGTTGAGTCAAAGAAAAACCCATACTTTTGTGGCATTCAATCTTCAGAGTTTTTAATGTTTTAGAATTGTTTTGGAGATTTTTTCACCAATTCAAATACGCCTTGTAGTCATGTTTTCTGTAAAATACAGAAACTACGTTTCAAATATTTTTTACTTTATATATTTCAAACGATGCATAAGCGAAAGAAAAAAAAATGAAAACTAATGTTCCTTGCCTGAAGGAATGCAACCGGTCAGACTTTAGTCTGAACTCTTTTGAAGCTTCCCCAAGCATCGTATTTCATTTCAGTCTTCTCCTGCTTCTTCCTGTTTTCTTATTCTACTTTCGATGAACTTTACATTTGTTGCCTTTAACTTTGTACTTTTAGCTCAAACTGAACGTTTCTTGTAATAATTTCTGCATTATTTCAAATCTAGATTATATACTGACTTGTATTTACCCCCTTTTAAATGTTTGTTTCTCGTCATTATTTCTACAAAATCCTTATTTTAATGTGATTATATATAACTGTAGCTACTTGCAGATGTTTTGTGTTGCTTTCATTGTAATGTAATGACGAATTTTTATGTTATTAAGCTACAGGTAAATAACTCATGACTCTCTTTTCATAATGATGTGAATGGAAGTATGTATAAGAGAAAAAACAGTAACCAGTGTATTTGACTTAGATAGCTTTTTACCCCATTAGTATAATGGGTATTTTGCTAGTATATGTTAAATATCTTTTCATTATACTATCATTTTTGCCACCTCATTCTGGAAAAGAAAAATTCTAGTTCCGTTGTATTTCGCTACAGATTGCAGACACACACACACACATATATATATGAATATATATATATATATATATATATATATATATATATATATATATATATATATATATATATATATATATATATGTATATATATATATATGTATATATATAGATATATGTATATATATATATATATGTATATATATACATGAATATATATATGAATATATATATATAGATATGAATATATATATAAATATATATATATATGTATATGTATATGTATGAATATATATATACATATATATATATATCTATGAATATATCTATGAATATATATATATATATATATATATATATATATATATATATATATATATATATATATATATATATATATATATATATATATATATATATATATATATCACTTCTTCCTCTTCCCAAACATTTCGATGGTTGTATTCCTTTTTGTTCCCCATCCTGTATTTTCTAAATCATTTTTTCGGTCTTATTCAAGTTTCATTTTAAATGCAATTGCTATATGTAGTGAGTCTCTTGTGGCCATTCAAGTAATTCTTCCGATTTGGGAATCTGTACTCAACCCTAATAATCCAAGCCATCTTTCCTCTCCATACACTCTGACTGGTCTGGCCGCATACAACGCAAAAACGACTGAATTTCTCGAAAATGATCCCATTTGACTTCCTTTTCCTTGTTCTCGAGTTTCCATCCTTCAATTTTTATACTTACTTTATAATTCATTTTTTTTTCATTTTCCTTCTTTCATATCATGTTACAGGACTGGCAATCTATGAGTGATTCTTTTACTAATTTTTCAGTTCTAAACTTGGAGATTTGTCGAGAAAAAAAAATTCATTTGATCATATTACTCATTGACGCATGCGAGAAATCTTAATATTGCAAAAACTGGACTAGTAAATTCGAGGAAAACAAAAAAAAAAAACATCTCTGATGGCAAAAGTAGACTTTGGAATATGAAGGAAAAAAAAAACAACACAAAATATCGTCTAGACGAGACTCATGAATTTGAAAAAAAAAATAACCAAAAAATTTGCATCCCTGTGTTATTATCCTTAATTTCTTCATTCATGACTATTGCACCGTCTTTTCAAATTTTTGTAGCCTCTTCCCCTAGGAATCTTGTTTGTTTTCAACAATATACAACTCAGACTTTATTTTCATTCGCAAAACTTACCCCTCCCAATCATTTTCCCACTCTTCACATTTCTTTACTTACACTCCTTTTGTTAAACTACATTTAACCGTTTTTAAACATTTCATTATACCTTTTCATTCGCTTCTTATTTCTTTCACGTGGACGCCTGCATCTCTTTAATGTATCTTTCCACCGCATTTCCCATCCGAAATCTCCATTCACACATATAATTTGCCTCTTTTCTTTACCATTCAATACAGATTTCCACTCGAAAATTTCCTAATATTGTATGCATACTGCCCTCAGTGCTTCGGTTTATATCTGCCGCGTTGCCTTTATCCTGCACATTAAATTCTTGCTCGAAAAAATGATACGTCATATTACCTCTTTCTTAAGCTTTCAATAAATCAATTATCTATCAATCTCAATGTTTTTCTTTTATTTCTTTATGTCTAATCCGTTTTGTCTGATTGCGTTTGGTGGGTGAACAACTTGAGACTTGTTTTTCATGCAGTCGTAATTGTGATAATAGCCACAATTCCGAGTGTAAGATCCTGTGTGAATTATAAGAATGAGAAAGACAACATTCTGAGATTTCAAGCTCTCAGTAATTCGTATGCTTTTTAAGTCTGTGAAAAAGGTAGATATATTCAAAATCAAAGTTCAATGAATTCTATTCTAAAGACATTATTGGTGTCAATCCTCGTTTTTATTCATCGATAGATGGGATAATTAATATTGCAATTGTAATTTTCAACTGTAAATATATCTGCTGAGTGCATATGCTAAGCTTGCAATACATCCATCGTCAAAACGTGTGCAACTGAATCTGAGTCTAAGTACAACATATCAGACGACAACTCTAAAAAAAACTCTTTGAGTTAAAGTAAAAATGCATTAGCAAACGTTCCAAGCGGAAGCGTAAATATAACATGATCGTAGAGGAACAAAAACTTGCAGATTTTCTCGAGATATATTTTTACTAGAATCGAACAATAGAATATTGACTCATAAGTAGTTGATATTTCTTGTTTCAAAATGAAAATAATCCATATCAGTGCAGCTCACATGATGCATTTTTATTTACTCATTTCCTGATTCAAGACTGTATTAACGATATATGTATATTTGTTTCAGTTTTTCAGTGTTAGAGGAAATTTGCGGGTGACATAAGAATTTACTTCGAAGCCAAGACGATAGTTTCTCATATCTTGCACAATGAACAAACCAAACCTGTGCATAAATTAACAGAGCAAACTGGGGTCTCTGGATCAGGAGGGCAACTTGTATCGGTGAAAGACAGTTCTGATTCAAACCCAGGAGGTTGATCCTTCTTTTGCATAGTTGAATGCTAATTTTGACGTCCTTCTGACAGCTGCTGGTGACAAGCTGATGCCTAGTGTACCACGATCTTCATGACTACACTGGCAAGAAAAGGGGTCCATCGACTAGGCACCCTAGTGTCTCCATACATTCCGACCCGGTGTGCATCCTGGAGTGTTAATCCATTATTGTTCATGAAAGGAAAAACCCTCTTTTTTTTTATACAGGTGACACAGTCTATACCAAATAATCTTCATCTCTTCATATTTGACAAAAATCGGTTGTAAATGATTTTTGATATAGCATGTTCAGACTTCGCATTCATCAAATGCTAAGTGTGCGGTACCTATAATTGAAATCAAAACCTGATAATTATCCAGACCAATGCCCTCGCAAGTGTGCAATTACCCAGTAGGCAAAGCCCATTTCCGAAGCGTCAGTTATAAGATCCACGCAGAATTTATCATTTCGCCTATTTCCGACAGAAAATCTATTCCCTTCGCAATGATCGTGGGATCTCACTGAAGATCAAATCCTCTCGGGCACTTGTGAACACGGTTTTCAATCTATCTGAGAAGATTATTGATCCTCGGGCAAAATCATGCGGAATCTTCGATCGGAAAGGAAGAAGACCGAGGCTTGAGGTACCGGACCAACAGTACACAAGATAACAGGCACTTGTCATAATGTTAAGTACGAAATTACGGGGGCAGATAATATTATATATATATATATATATATATATATATATATATATATATATATATATATATAGGGATAGGTACCCGGTAAATGTCGACGTTTCGTACCTAACGCACTCTTCAGCAACAGATATCAGAATTTTGATTATAACTCATATTCGAAAAGTATTAGAAGAATAATGCAAATAACACTGTTATAAGTTATCAATTTGAAATTGAAAAGGAATTGATTGTCCAATAACCACCATTGTTGAGAATTATATATAGTAATGAGACTATTAAATCAATTTATATATGATAAGTATAACTGATAGATAAATAACAGCATGAATTTTTGAAAAATGAATCACCTGGACGGATAAACCATTTATATCACTATTGTACCATAGTTTGTTTATGTAGTTGTGAATCGCACTCCTGAGGTAAATTTAAAATGATTAACTCCAATAATAATTCATCTTGGTTTTTTTGAATCAAAGAATATATTATTACCTGAGAGTCACCACGAGGGAATGATTTAATAAAATTCAATTTGGAAGATCACTATTGAAGTGATTAATAAAACACAGAGTCAATTTAAAAAAAAAAATCCAAAAACTCTTATTTGAGAACTTCTACACCTTCGAAATACGCTTCTCTATAGATATAAATACAAATCATATTAATTGATTACATAACTTAGAACACTAATTAAAAGGGGACATTTATTCCATGATGATAAGTATACTCTAATGATTAGAGCATTCAAATTTATTTTATGTTCATTTAATTACATCCTCATTTAATGTAAAAACAAAGACATTTAAATTTGAAATAAATACAACCATATTTCACAACGTATTTAACGGTTTTTTATTTATGAAATGAATTATGAGAGAAGTGATGACAAAAGTTGTTTTTTTGTTTTGTTTTTCAAAGGACTGAGAAAATATAAATTCATATCTTGAATATCTTATATCGATCAATTCGGGATAACAATTTTCAAAAGAAAAAGAAGTATCATTATCAAAGTAAAAGATTGGAATCACAATCTAATCCTTTCTATGCAACAATGAAAAGTGATAAAAAATGATAGGTGAATTTTGGGAGAAAATCATACACACTGTAATAATTTACCACGATTGTAATTGTTGTGATAAAAAAAACGAAACAATGGAGAAAAAAAAAATTGTCTATCGTAAGGGTTTCAAATTTATTGCATACATTAAGACCATAGAATATCAACAAAATTCAACGAGCCATGATCTATTTACAAGTAAACATCAGTCCAAATTTTCAATTAATATATATACATATATATATATATATATATATATATATATATATATATATATATATATGTATATATATATATATATATATATATATATATATATATATATATATATATATATATATATAATGCAATTAGGAATAAAAATGCAGATGAGAAGGGAATGAACGGAATATACTTTTAATTTCGATGGAAAAACAATATTCTTCATTTTTTTTTTATTTTCGGAAATTGTTATATACACGATTAAATTTGTATAGGTTTTCAGATTATCTTTTACTCAAAAGATTAGTATGTTTGAAAAGTACAAATTTACACATTACGTTATGCGTTTATACCGGACTCACGTGAGCAAATTTCTTCTTAAATCCAAGAATTCATTTTCTTGGAAACTTTTATTGAAGAGTCCAAAGGTAGTATAAAATGTAAAATATGTAGAAAAATAGAAAAAAAAGATAAATATTAGGTAAAACATAATATGGTTACATCGGGGAAAGATTGCGTTTTCTAAAAATGATTTAAGAGTAAAGGGGAATAATTCTGAAATATCATCGTCGTACATAATCACCGGCTGCTTAACCTCACATCGTCCGTCATTGGACATAAACCTCCCCCATGAATCGCTAGATGCTGGGCGATTCGGTCCCTATCCTATGCCAGCTTTCTTTTGATTTTGAGCTTACTAATTATTACCTTCTTCCCTGTACTGAGAGATTTGTTGTTGGTGTGTTGAGGTTTCGCGTTTCTCCATGTGTGTCATAGATTTTGGGGTTTTTTTTCTGGGAGTTTGTTTATGGTTTTGTTCTGTTTGACTTGATCATATTGTTGGCTTCAATTAAAGAGGCGGTTATACCGTTGCTGAGCGCAATTGTGATCTTTTATTCTCTGGTGGAGAGTTTGTATCTGTTTTTCAGTTCCAGCTTGAATCATTGGTTGAGATATTTTCGGACGGTAATTGGTCGCAGTTTGGTGTAGAGCATTTTCCTGCGTTTTATCTCAATATTAATTCAAATTTTTCATCTTATCATCCAGTGGTCTCTTCTTACATTGGCTTGATTTACGATCTGCACATCTCTAACGGGGTTTCTCTTGTTTGTAGAGTATTTTGCCTTTGGTTTAATGATTAGAACATTAGGAATCCACTTCCGATCGGCATTTTTTTTTTCTTTTTTAAAACGATGTTCATGATTTTATATTCTTTTGTCGTAGCAAAATTTACTACATCTTCACCCTTCTCATTCCATTTTTTGTGTGGACGCATTTTTAATACATTGTCGTACTTGGGCGTTGAAGTCTCCCATAATTATTCTAAAATGTCTTCTTTTTTTTTGTTTTGAATTCAAGATGTCATAAAAGTTGTTCATCTTCTCGCAGGTTTCGAACCACATTTTTCAGATATATATATATATATATATATATATATATATATATATATATATATATATGTATATATATATATATATATATATATATATATATATATATACTCTTCCATAGGAATAGAGCACTCTGGTCTGAAGTGAAGTACTGGATGGGATAATGGAATGTCTATAGCGACACTGAAGAGATATAATACATTGAAACAGCTGTCTGTGGATGACACAATAATATATATATATATATATATATATATATATATATATATATATATATATATATATATATATATATATATACATACACTTCAGACCAGAGTGCTCTATTCCTATGGAAGAGCATTGCATAGGCTTACAGTGGATGAGTTACCTCACTTAAACAATGCTCAACCCTGAAAAGAGAAGCTAATAAATCTGTAATACTTAAATGAAAAAGGTATTTATTTTATGAAATAAATATTCAGCATAGCATCCTGTCTTATCCAAATACATCCTTCTTCGGTAAATGTTACTCACATCTATTGAATCCCAAATATCGAGTCCCTAGTTTTCTGACTGATCATTGTGGTAAGTTACTAGTTTCATTTCTGAAAAAAAATCCTTAGGGTGGAAGGACAGATGCATGAGAATATTCAATCTTTTGGAACATTCCTGCCGAAAAGCAATCACAATAAACATGTCACTGCTTTGGGTAAGGGAGAATAATCGTCAATGTCGGACCACAAATACGTAAGGTCCCTCCCTTGAACTAAAGGACATATATAACGGGAAAGGGACAAGATGTGGTCAGATTGTTTTGGTATGACAGTCCGTGAGGATGTCAATCCTAAACTGTCATCGGTATTAGTAATACTCGTGCATGTAGATAATCGACAAGAGAGGGGGGAATAGGAAAATTCCAAGCAGATAGGAACGGAAAACCAATGTAATATTACAAAGAATATTATGGTTAACAGACCCTGGACACTCTGAATCGAGGGCAATGATATTAACCCGGTCGTTTTAGTGTTTGTGGAAAGCATCACAGATCTTGAATATATCGACAAACGTTGCGCGAAGTCATGGCTCAAACTAATAGCCTGGAGTAATTGAGTATCTTTTGATGGCCTTTAAACAACACCAGTGACAAAAATAATATTAGAAAACGTATACTGAGGCTGTAGCCTTTATGATTCTCATGAACGTAGGAGCAGTATCGACACGATTGACAATTGGGTGTATAGTGACGACATTGTTTCTGAGAATTAGATTTTTTTTAATATTCACCTCCGCCGATGAAGTCGGAGAGGTATATGCACTGCTCCTTATCTTCTTGTCTATCAGTTCATTCACATATCATCTCCCATAGATATTGATGGATTCTTTTAGAAATTACGTGAAAGTTCGGCCACGAGTTAGACTAATGTGATACAATTTTGCTGAGGATCTAGACTTTCGTTAAGATTGATTAGTGTACAATGTTAGCAGAGGTATGCTCTTTTTAAATGCTTTCTTGTTATTTCAGTTGCCCTGTTCTCGTTTATCTCACGGAATGAAGTATAAGTAAAAAAATTGGTGAGTTTCTTTTCTCACCTATCTACCTTTATGTTTTATGCTTTTTTTCATTTTTACTTCTTGCTTACTCGTTTGCCCTCTTTCTATTCAACTTATGTATTATTTGTTCAGCAACCTTAAATTCTGAGGTTATTTTTGTACAATCGCTTATTTTTTCTATTTAATGTTAGTTATTCCACTAATCACCTCTTTTTCGTGCTGTTAAAAAGATTAATAGAATAAATAAATATATTGATGGGAACAGAAAGTGGTTCAATCAATGTTGTTTATTTTTTTAAGTGAATTATTGCCACTACTTCTTTACATTATTTGAAAAAACAGGAGAATATGTAAAGGCAAAAAGAGGACCAATGTCAAAGATGGAGATAATATCCCCACAAGGAAAGGGCTATAGTCTTGAAAATAGAGAGGATATGATGAAAATCGGTGGTCGTAATTTTTCATACTATCATCAATACATTTTATATACCTTGTAATCCAGCAATATTCAAACTGTTGTTTTTCTCTCATTCCTGTTCTCTGTCCCTGTTTGTGTCCTTTCCTCCATTGTTCTTCAATTTCATTCTTAAATCCCGCCCAAGGACATTAACAACGTAATTAATGTGGACACTATAATGTGTCTGTTTGAAGATCAATTTACTTTGTCCATCAAACATCCCGTCCTGGAAAGGATGTGGTGCTTTTCTGAAACTAACTTGCCAGAAACTTGCTCTATTAACCCAATTAGCAAAATAAATAAAAAAATCCATCGGGTTATGAAGTGTGGATTCAGTGGTTGGCTGTCGCGTTCGGACAGTAAGACACAGATCTGGTAGATTGTAAATATAGAATAGTGATTTTTGTCAGATAAATATGGACAAAACCAGACACAAAATAATGGATTCATCCAGCGGAAATTTACACTGAAGATTAGAACTCGCACGAAGAACATTTTTGGGGTTAGGATTTTCAAAAACAAAACCTGATTCATGGTCTCATCAGAGAACAGACAAATATTACATCCATTGCACGGGCCATTTTTGAGTTATGCATTGATGCATAATCATTTAATGAAGTAGCGCGGAAATAAACTTGAATTCAACCTTAATAACAGGCAGGGCCAACTTTGTCAAAAAATCGATAAAATAGATACACAGATATCTCAAATGCAGATTGTTCGATTTAATTCGCTTCTGAAAAGTTATATTATTGACTCTCAGATATGTTCCCGATCCGAGAAAATGTTAAATCTATAGAAACTGCTAAAATAATAGACAATATCCTTCATATTCCCTCTTTTGAGTCATGATAGGAAGACTCCATTGTTCTTTATGTAAGCAGCCAATTAGCAGTCTTTCCTCTTTATCAACTGTTCGGAGCCTCTTCTCCAAACATCCGATAAATACATATCAATTCTCCCATCTATTATTTCCTCCCCTCTGTGAGAAATAACAAGCTCCAAACCTTTTTTTTTTCATTAGTAGTATGACCGAATACACCGTTCTTTTTCTAAGAATTTACTATGTAAATTGAATCCCTCGTAAAACCATACTTGGGCAATCGTTATCTACAAAAATGATTTGTTAAAGTCTTACCCAGGTTGGTATTGGTACACATTGTAATTTCATCGGGGTATATTGCATGGTTCCTCCAATAAATCGTGGCATGGCACAGACGTGCAGAAATACAGGAATGAACACAATTTTCTGGCCAGTGTGCACATAGCCGGGCACAAAATAAGAGAACCAAAAAGTTGGTCAATGTTTGAAGAGAAAGGAAAATGTAAAAGCATAGGGATAATTTAAAAGACGAGAGGTGCATTACACTACTTGAGAATCATATATTGTATTATGGGTACCTCACGAGATTTAAGGGATATTATAGATGTAAAAAGTTGGAACCTTAAAGACATTGGAATTTAGTAGTTTTCAATTGAGCCTGAATTTTTTAAGTTTCTGACTAACTTCCCTAATGATTTCTTTTAAGATAAGTTTCTCCGATGCTTCTAAAATCAGTTCTTTATAAATATCCAAAAACAAACGTTTTTAATGAACAAAAGTACTCCAGAATCCTTTTCCCATATTGAGCGTACATGTGAAATAGTCAAATAAGTGAATCTCATTTATCGCACTCAAACTCAAAATATGCGAATTTGGCGACCCTAGTCTTTACAATAATATAAACCTGAGTAGAATTTCCTTCTAATGATATACAAAGTATCAATTTTCAATTGTTTTTCCGTTAAAAAAATTTTGAAGGATCCCTGATTAGTCACCATCATGAAAATTTGGAATTTTGGAGCGAGTCTGCTGTTTGGTAATTTGCATCATCCTTTTTTGATACTCTAAAGGTCGTATTACAACAGTTATCAAGCGTTGCTTTATAACAATGGACTTTTTAAGGGAGTCTTTTACAGGGATCGAGTAAAATACTGGTAACGTGCAAAAGTACATTATACTTTAACATTGAGAGGAAAGAAATAACATCAAGAAGGGAATGTCTTCATCCGGATAGCAACAGAAAACAGATTACAGTCTTCGGGGAATAGTGACTTCAACATAAAAAAATAGAGATAACCTGACAAATATGCAATAAAAATGAATATATTTGGTTCGGCAGAGTGAATTGTAAAATGCATTATATTATACAGAAACTTATTTAAAAAGATCCCCCTATTACATGGTTAATATATCACTGACATAAAAAGTTAAACAAACACACAACCACACACACACACACACGCACATATACACACGCACATACACACACACACATATATGTATATGTATATATATATGTATATGATCCCTAAAAAAATCCTCTCCCACTCCCCCTCTCTCTCTTTCTCATTATCTCTCTCCTTCCCCCTCTCTCTCTTTCTCTCTCACTCTCTCTCACTCACACACACACACACACCACACTTAGGGATGTTATTGTTTATATTAGACACCTGGACTGTTTTGTAAGGTAATGATTTTTGCTGATTTATTTTGATAAAGCAGGAAACAAAATTTTTCTGATCAGTGGTCAGAAACATCCCCACATTTCTGGATAAATTGATGATAGTAGAATGCAGTTTTTACAATTTGGTAAAACATGTTTGGGAAAATTATTTACACTTTGAAAAACGACAGGACCTGTCCCCTTTTGTCAGTTACGCTTCGTGAAGTTTAATTTCTTGGACACTAATGGAGATAGAAACAAAGACTTTTCACCGATTGATAGCCCATTATTTGAGCCTTATCCCATATGAGATATGTTGTTGACAAAAGTACATGGGAAAAACATTTTCTGGGGTAAGTCGCCTTTGGTTTCCTTGCTTTTATATCGGGATGCAAACTTTTTACCGAAGTGATCACCAGTATTAATCATCAAAACACTTGATGAAAACTAACCATGAGAATAGATACAAACAATGAAAACAGATTGGATTCAGAAAAAAGCCAGTCAACCATTGATCATTTTCTCTTCAAAAAGAGCAGCATAATATAAAACGCAGTTTGCAGTAGCATATATCGACTTTTAGAAGACTTATGTTTCCAATCCCAAAGGTCATCGATGCAATCATATAATAAGGCGTAACCTATGTGAATATCAGAGTCAAGCGAAATATATACCTACACAGCAGTTCATTTATTGATTTACATAAAAATTCGGTTCAAAAAGGGGGTAAGGCAAGACGATACCAGATCAGCTGAATTTTTCATATCCTGCTTTATGCTGATCTTCGAAAACCTACAGGGAAAATTAAGGAATCAAAGTAGATGGTGAATACCTCAGTAACCTTGGCTTTGCCAACAACATTGTCCTTTTTGCAAAAGACCTTCAGGATCTCCATGTAATTATAAACGAATTGAACGTAGAAAGCAATAAAGTTGGACTATACATGATCTTCAATAAAACCAATGCCATGTACAAGAAATGTTCAGGACGATGACACAAAAGTCTAAGTCAAAACTGAAATAAGTCGACCACTACATCTACCTGAGACAACAAGTCTCTATGAGACATTCAAAAGAAGAAAAATCAAGCAAAGAATCACTCTAACATGGCAGACTTTTGGTTGATCAAGCTTAACCTTTAAGAAGAGAAAATGGTCTACATCCAATGCATTAGTTCGGTATTAAATTATCGAGCAAAAGATTTCCCCCTAAACCGAAAAGCATGCAACGTGAATATAAGAGAATCATGGAACTATCACAAAATAGTGCATCATATTGGTGAAACAGGATCAGGGATATCATGAAATCCATTGAAAAGTCAAATGTTGTTGGGCTGATCATGTTGCAAAAATGTCACCCAATTGATATCGTGACTCAGTGTGTGGATCCCAGAGTTCATATGCAAAATCTGGCCGGCGAAATACAAGATGTATCAACAAAATAAACAAGTTCAGAAAAAATTGGCTCCACATAGCTCATGATAAAAAAATCTAGCAAATGGTAAAACTAACTGTATTGTGTGAGGTACAGTTGCCAAATTGTGCTATATGTACTGACTGAGCGATGGGTGTAAGCTACTTTGAAGAAATCATTTCCCGCCATTATTTCCCCCTCAAAATATGTAATATTAATCAGGGAAGATCATGTAGGAGATGTTTTTTATTTAGAAAGTAACAAATACCTTTCAGATTGATGAATTGCTGACTGATTTTTCGGGGAAAAACCTTATGAAACAGAAAAGTATTTTCAGATGAATGTAATTCGTTCGAAGCAAAAACAAGCTTGGGCGTGACATAAGTTTAAAACGTTGAAATATTTTTTTTGTGATTTCCATGACACCAAAATATATATGTGGTACCTAGCAAAAAGTGTTGACTGTATATTGGATTTCAGATTTACGGAAATCTTTTCTTAAATACGTTTAGTATCGCATAAAACTATATGTCAATGGTTATAACAATTGTAAACTTTTTCTCTGTTTGTTGTTTTTGAGTACAAGCTCAAAAGTGTTAGCTCACGTTGATCAATTTTTTCCTTGGTTTAACCGTAGTTTTCATTTGTTCAAAAAGACAGATTGCAAACAAAAACAGTACACTGTATTGATTGATATTTGTTGTGTTCTAATTACTAGGAATTGGCTGTCTTATACGTATGTTAATGTACTGAAATGTCACAAACTATCATTGAATGAAAATAATACACATTTTAAAAGAAAATGTCTCCATGAATACAAACAGAGAGATATATGAACGTATATACATTTTAGAGGAAAGCAAATAATATGAAGGAGAGCGCTGAAAGAAAATTGTACAACAGGCGTAAGAAAAAAAAAAAGTAGGCGGAAAAGGAATTCTGCTTGGAATGAATATCATAGGTTACCATCATATCGACTACAGAATAAGCTTTCCATTTTTGTGAATTTTAGCACTAATTAAAGGTGGAATGAGATCATTGAATATGTTTACATATATTATAGGTGCACGCTCTCAAGTTGCATTGACTTTAAAATTCTTTTTTTCGCTGGGGTCCAGCTGGCTCTCCTTTTGTGTGCGCCCTGTTCGAAGATCATTATATACGAAGGATAGATAATTTTTGCAAAATTACCAAGCAAAGTCGGCACGACAGATGATAATGGTATGCGTAATTTTACGCATCAATTAATTAGGCAACGATTCTCTCAGGTAAAGCTGCTGTTATGCGGGACAAAAGAAGCTGGTAATTAAGAATCACATCGTGTAGAGAAAATGGATTTTGTGGAGTTGGAATTGGAGTTTGAAACAACACGGTTTGTTGGTATAAAAGTTTAAATCATTCCATGGAAAAGTTGATTGCAATTATGCAAGCGGAAAATGGCAGATCGACTTGCGTAATTTTTTTTCCAACGGATACACGATCGAGAACGCAATGCACACTCAAGCAGTGTCGGGATGGAGGTTCCCACGGATTCGAGGGCGCCAATGTTGCTATTGAACCTATGTTAGCCTCATTTTTGTTCTCTTGTTTTTTCGTCTTTCCTCTTTCCTAGTTTATTCTACAATTAGTTCGGTCGTGAATTTTGTTATTCTCAAATACGTATGGATAAGACTTTAGATTTGATGTTCCAGAGAGAGAAAACCGTAAACGGACAGCGTGAAATCGGAAGGTACTTTTCTTTATGAAAGGATAGACTTATATAGATGTACTTAAAATTCTATGAATATATTTCATTCAAGAGGTAGAGAGGAAAATGTTACATTCTTAAGGGGAAGAATTGATATTACTATTCATCAATCTTTAATTTTAGTAAGTTTATTTATTAACCGTTTTAATAAATAAATAGTGAAATCTTAGGGGATAAGTGTGTGAATATGTTCAAATATTTAGGAGGAATGTCAGCCTTACTAATATGATATGTGTACATATGCGTGAATGTATGTGTTCGTATGCACTTTTGGATATCTCATACGACGGTGGCATTTTCGGAGATACATTTATTTGGAAACTTATATTTATGGACTGTTACGTACAAGATATTAGAATCATGTTGATGCATTTTGAGTATATGCATGAATATGTGTATGTATTGATACGAGCATATACGTGCGCGTGCTAGTCTATCAGCACAACACGCTAAGGTTTTAAGACAGGGTACCAGTCCAGAGGTTACATTTTCAAGTCGATCCCTGGAAGATGGCTGTGACATCACGACAGCATCCTGAACATTTATAATTTGTCTGCAAAATAATAGATAAAGACATAATTTCATCGTGAGCATGAACTAAGAAGAGGTACCACGGAGTGAACGTGATGGGAGATCATTGTTAAATAAGGTTTTGGTATAAAAAAGACCTGGACCGACAGAGTACGGGCGGGTCAAGACGATTGACGGCAACGGCTGGAACTTACGTGAGATATAATACAAGTTAAATGAACATAGCAAAAAAAAACATCCCTCTTTCTCTCTCTCCTGCAATATTAGCCGAATCTCACTTCTAGATAAATTAGAAAAAAATATTGTGAGGTACATTGCCATTCCTGATAATGGTAATCTCAGCCTCTGTGAAAGGAAAGACATCAGCATGTTCGATTATGGTGTGTTGGTGGGTAGTACATAAACCAGTTTCAAATTCTCTGTGGATACTCGAGTATGCGAGAAATGGCGATCAGCTAACTAATACGTTTTCTGCGTGTACGTACGCGATAGAATGCGTATGTATATGCATGCACGTTTATTTGCGTTATACCCCTAATTGGTGGAGTACTTGGGCTTCCGTGAAAGGTCAATGGGTTCATCTTCGCCAAAGAAACTCTCTTTTTTATGCTCATATCCTCTGACACCAATTCAACCATTTCAAATTTACCTGCAAACAAATTTGACCTATTCATATTGTATTATATATCTGAAGGGGATATCGCAAACTGTTTTTTTTTTGTTGAAATACTTACAACTGCTGAATGATATGTGTCTAAAGAAAGGGAAAAAGACAATCTGAATAAAGAGAAAAAGTAAAGGAATTAACATAAATGTCGTAAAACTGCGGGAACAAAACTAGATAATTTTTCATTCGATGATTTTAGCAGAATCTTTCTTTTTGGAAAGTTAATACCATCTGCAAGTCAACGTTCTGTCCCCTCCCAAATATACTTATCCGAATCAAGGATGTATGTCTAAAGGAAATAAACGGTATGCTCATTTGAATACTCATGGACTTTCTGTAACCATCTCTCCTCTCGCATCTTTCCTCGGCTATGTCATCAGAAT
This sequence comes from Thysanoteuthis rhombus, assembly GCA_963457665.1. Classification (NCBI taxonomy): domain Eukaryota; kingdom Metazoa; phylum Mollusca; class Cephalopoda; order Oegopsida; family Thysanoteuthidae; genus Thysanoteuthis; species Thysanoteuthis major. Next base: position 19,312,778 of record OY735203.1, on the reverse strand, counting down.
GCATCATCAGAGAATAAAGTGAATTCGTCTCCCCTGATCCTTTGCTGCATCTATGGCCAACCAATGACGATAGTTGAATACCAAATTGTATGTGTTGGTTATGTCTTGATCAGTACCGAGACGAGTGCACGGGAGAGGGGCAGACGAGTGATGCCATGACTAATCAGCGCTATGCTACATATGCTAATGTACACAATTCAAAATTTTACCTGAAATTCTGTAAAATGTATTTCACCGGAACTAACATTTCCATGTTTGTGAAATTCACACTGATCATGGTGTAACATATAGGTAGATGAATTGATAGATATCCTCAATGTCGTTGTAATAAATCATTTTTAAGTAACAACTGCTATCTACGGACAGTTTTTCTTCTGTTTTCATCCTTGCTTCGTATATAACAATTGTTGTATTTTTATGAGGTATTCGTCTCTTTATTATTTTCTCTCAGTTTCAATGGGTCCTTTTTTTTTATCATTCCCTGTTCCTGAGTATAGCGATCCATTGTCCAAAGAGGTGTGGTCCAGCCAGTGTTAGATGGATTCTTGGCGGGAGATGATTGATAGGGATTTTAGTTTGATGTGATACTCAATTTGGTATCTGATGATCGATTTATCATTAAATGCAGTAGAATATAGATATAATCATAAAAAAAGTGAAACATTGTAGGTGAGCATCAAATGAACTTAGGATAACATTTTAAATTGGCTGAACGTGTGTTTTATGTAGTAATAGAATAAAATCGATCTGGATTGTGGACATCGTCAAAACGATCGTGGTGAGATTAGCATTATGTACAAAATAAATCACATTTAAAACTAATCAAGATTAGTAAAATTCAATGTGATTCTCACGTAAGCGAGTGAATGAAATTGAATCGAGAAATTGAATCATAATATAAAGTATAGATAAGATATTCCGGTGAAAACTTGGTGAGGACGAGGCTTTGATAGATAAATTTTAATAATATATATATATATATATATATATATATACATATATATATATATATATATATATATATATATATATATATATACATATATATATATATATATATAAAATATTGCATATTTCTATCTCTCTCTATATATATGGCTGAGTCAATCGTTTACGCTGCACTTTGCTCACTTCTTTGAATGGCATTAGTTCGTATTGCAAATTCCCTGCCCCACTCCACAGAAAACATTTCCAATTTTTTTCTCTCCAAAATTAACGATTAGCAGCACTTTGGGGCTATTTACTGTGCGGCGATCAATTTGTTGGTACCCTTCTGGAAAAAATTTGTTTCGATGAAGAACGGAGAATAACCCAAAAATAATTTTTGTTGTACAATACATTCTTTCAATTGTTGTTTACAACAAATTATAGCTTAGGTGGTGAATGTAACAGAGAAAAAAAGAGAGATCTCCGTAGGAAAATTCATGTCCTTTAGGGTATTCCTCAGGTGAGAAACGGTGTAACCTCAAGGCAAACAAAGCTGACAGCGTTCTCTAAGCAGTTTCACTGCGGTCTGGTGATAATTATCATCTGTATTGATACTGATTTGAAGGCTGACGTTGTTCCATGTCAACTGTGCCAGCAGACCATTAGATATGTGTCGATGGCGTGGTCCAATCTTTGTTGTTGTATCTCTGTCTCTTGCATTTTTATTTCAGACACTTTTGAATAACTCTATAAGTTGAAACATTCTGATACAGATATATCCAACATCGGCAACAACAACAACAACAATGTTTCTGTTATTATTGTAAATATAACATGTATATCAAATTGACCAACGATTTCGATGATTTGAAGATAACATGTACGATTTTCAATTTGACAAGATGAAATATACACATCATGCCCACAAAATATGAAATACAGCCCCGTTAGTGAACAAAAATGAATAACTACATATAACGATTTTTAAATATGGCCTCGAACATAAAAACTACTCTTGACTATAAGTAAATGCAAAGTAAAAAGACAAAACAACAAATTACTGTATGATAAAAAAAATGTAGAAACTACTGTGCTAGGTGACGATTTTGGCATAATCACACAATGAAAACTCCAAATCCATAACAATATATCAGAATTTACTCAGAGAAGATAAAAAATGCCTGGAATAAGATATCGATTCGATTTCCTTGATATAAAATCATTTGAAACGCTATACAAAACATACATCGGGCTCCAATTAGAATATGAAATAGAACATGGTCCACTCGTTGCAAAAAAAAAAAATAAATAAATAAAAAAAATAAAGTAAAATGGAAAACATCCAGAAAGAGCATCAGAAGTTGTTCCAGAAATGAAATGCCTCCACAACAGGAAAGGATTAAGATTACGAGAAATAGAGACATGAAGAGGGAGCGGGTCATGATACCAACGTAAAGAATTAAAAATTGCATCAACAACATCCAAGTAAGAAAATCAATCAAAATGAATGAAAGAACAGAGTATATAAGAATCATTGCAGAAACGATTCATGACACGGTTTACTCTTAAGGAGATTCGTCAACAATCACAGCAGATTTATAGATGAAGATCCGGAGATGATAGACGCTGAAGTAGTGAACAACTTTATAAATAAATATGATTATTTCACTATCAACAAAAATGAAAAAAAAAAAAACAAAAAAAAAACAACAAATAACGAAACATACTTTAAGTGGGTTCCAGACTGTTCTACCTTTTTTTAGTGAATGTATGTTGGTAATGACAAATTGACAACGCTAATCTGTAGAAAAGAGGGATCATGGACATTTCATAAAAAAATATATTGAAACCAATTCCGCTGATGAGGTTGTGATTTCATGCATTGCAAGGATATAATTGGGGTAAAGAACAAGAGCGATAACCACAACAGATTAACAACACTGAAATTTTCATATAATTTCAATATCTTCTTGGGACTGATAGTTGAACATGAAATTCGTAAATGAACAGCAAATACGTTTGCATATTTGAAAAAAGTTTTAATCATTATCATTGACCTGTTCCGACATTTGCCAGGCATATTTATCATGGAAGTTCTTATTGCCATCTTATATTCTGCTGGCTACAGTTCTGCATCTGATTTCCGTGGGTCGTGATATCCTATGGTTGTTGGCAATTCCTGCGATATAACCAGCCGATTACCACTTAAGTTTTCTAATCGAGGAAAATCAAATATAAAACTCTCTTTTCTTAATATATTGTACTCTTTTGTGATCTTTTGATGCTATGGTAGGTACGATTTTTCAATTGCATGTTTCATGTCTCTCAATTTGAGGACCAGACTCTTAATTTCCATCTTCAAGACCCATAAAATGGCCATCAAAGGGATGTAGTGGTTGTATATCCTTCCTTTTTAGGACTAACGTTCTTCTTGTTTAAAATTGAAGTTTCTCTACCGAAAAAATTGCCAATATAGAGTGATTTCCCACCTGATTTCTTCTTTTGAGGATATCACGGGATTTTGTTGCCTTAGGTAGATGAGGCAGTGTACTTTCCTCAGCTCTATGTTTTTTTGAATTTGATCGTTGTATGTTTGTTTTCCAAGCCCTGAGGCTGCTTTAAAGTCGCTTTAGAATAAAAACGTATTTCATTTGAAAAAAAATCACAAAAATAGTTATTATTAACATTTGACTATTTTTTTTCTTTTGCTTTCTTACAAAGCCTTCAGGGTTTGAAGATATGTTCTATCAGATCCGTTGATTATACAGCATGGATCAGAAATAAAATATAACCTTCCGTTGGTTTGTAAACACATTATTTAATTCAGATCCATAGCACTGGCTTAGCAGTAGTGGTAGTAGTATGTAAAAGCAAGCCGAGCGTTGGCAAAAGAAAGAACAACATAATATATTGAATAAAAAACAAGACATAAGTTGATAAATACATTCTCTGTCGATTTTTACCACTTGTCAAGTGAATGGCATGGGGTGGGCAGGAGCAACAAGATTTCAACTAAAATCTCTCATATTTTTTTGGCTGCTTACCAATAAGGCAAATTAATGTTTGATAAAAAAAAAATCCTGCATATCCGTGAATCTATATCTCTATCTATTCAGTACAGATATCCACTATATAAACACAACAAAAACATATATATATATATATATATATATATATATATATATATATATATATATATATATATATATATATATATACTGAGTCAGCACGATGATCTGAACTTTCTGTATAAACCTATTTGCATATGCTTTATCTCTGCTAACAAGCAATCTCCACGCAGAGATAATTGAATCATATACATATATATATACAAAGGAGGAAGAGAGAGAGAGAGAGAGAGAGAGAGAGAGAGAGAGAGAGAGAGAGAGAGAGATACGATATTAACAGAATTTCCATTAGATATTCAAAAATTTAAAAATCAAGGAAGTATTGATATTATCGTATGAACGAATATCAGAAATTTTTGGCTTGAATTTTATGCAGCTCGTATGGATATGTCGAGGTAAACTTTTTGAAATATTTTGGGAACTTTTGCCTTCACCGAAAAACATACGCTAGCACACACAAACACACACACACACACACACACACACGCACACATGCTCATATGTATAATTAATGTGTTTAATATTGCATTGTTTTCCAAATATATGCTTCCATGTTATAACCACTAGCCTATATAATTTGCCAAGCATCAATAAGCTTCCCTTTGAGCTTAGGGTACTTCAATCAAGTCACAACACCTGCAGCTGCAACACGAGAGTATTTACATTATCCACAAGGATCGACACTTCCAAACACAACCAAGCTAAACACCCGCTTACCGAGAGGTGACCACCGACTCATAACGAACACTTATCCGTATCACGCTTCCATCTTGACCAAACATCCAGATCCCTGGCCCTAGCCCCCAGTCACTGACACTGTATTCCTGTCCCAACTAACGCCCAACAATCACCCAGCAGTCAAGCCCCTACCTTCCAAATTGTTTTGGTGTCTTCTACCCGACAATTAACAGTCCAGTCAATGCAAGCAATTTAAAATGCAAGTCTACAGTTGACTGTAATTAAAATTGATGCGAGAGCCGCTGTCTTGAAGCTGTTAAGTATACCTGATGGCTGCATCATTAGAAGGTGATATGCATCCATCAATCTAGCATACATACGTGAAATTAGGCGGACTTGGAGGATAGTTGTGATCTGTTCAATTGTATTCTCCACATGTACATCATGGGAATGGAAGGGGATTTGAATAGGCCTACTCTATCACATATCTATCACAAATATTCCCTGACTTGAAAACCACAATTAAAAGTTTGCACTGCTCTCCCTATTCACAGATAAGAAATGCATGGACATACCAGATACACAGGAGTATTTACTGAATCATTCTTAATTTGTTATAAACTTGAGGAATAAATAGCTATCACCCGACCCATGTCAAGTAAATGATAGTCCTTGTACTTGTAAAATCATCCAAATTCACTGTTGGAGCTCTATGTTTGAATTTGAATCTAGCCCGATTAGCACATGTCTGAAACCAGCTGATCATTATTAGGTAATTGCAGTGAGCAGTTTATTATGCCCTCCTCATGGTTTAAGAATGATGCAAAGTGTTCTTCCCTTTTCTGTCAACTGTTTGCTTTTGGACAGTGGTATTAGACACACAATTTGAAAGAGAATCTAACGGATTCACAAGAATAGTCCATTACCCATCGTATTAGATCGGGTTTGAGATCTAAAAGAAAAAAAAACGAAATAAATAGATGAATATCCGATAAGGTTTTTTTTTTTAAATTCATTTTCTAAGACTCAAAATGAGCATATGTTGGTCTCACTGGACGCTACATAGAATTTAAAGCGATGTGAATTTGTATGATCATTTAACTAAACATGTTTTACAATTTGTTTCTAAAGCAATTTTCTTCGAAAGAGAACCCCCAACAGAAAAAATTCAATTAAAAACGCCTTGATAATTGTTTTTAAAAGCTTTTGACATATTTTGATACTTCCCTTAAAAGATTATCATCAAGGTTTTTTAGATACATCAGTTTTTGTGCCTACATGTGCCCTGTACAGTCCCAAATTAGCCCATGCTTACCTTTGGAAAGCCCCTTTTCTTGAAAGGAACTTTTATAAAAGCACAAAGGAGATTTTTTTTGAAATAATAAAGGAGTCTTACAAGGGAAGAAATCGAATACTTCGAAGTTTACATTCCATAAAACAGTCGGTTCACCACCATATTTTTCATTGTAAATAAAATATCCCTTGTGAGATGTAAAAATATTGTTCTCCTTTTAACAAACAAATGTCAGGAGGATTGCTACTATTTTATGGTTAAATATCTGGTGAAAAAACGTTTTCTTTTTTCCTATTTGGTCAACCAATGTGTATCTTAACCAAAGAGTGTGTTATCAGTCCCTGATGGCACGGGCCCCACCAAATTATCTCTGAGTATATTCTGTTGCACTTTACCTTTAAAAATGAAACTTTCTCACTGGAAATATGTAAGGGACAAAGATGCTTAAAAATGGTATAATTATCTCCGTTTGAATTACCGTATTTATGCTTATATTTCAAGCTCAAGATATCGATCATCACTGAATCTAATTTTCATCCCAACGAAATCTTCAGCTCAGAATGATATCGACTGAAACAAAACAAGAAATCTCCAAATTAGCAACCTAAAGAGAAAAAAAGGAAGTTTTTTGTAGTCAAGGAAGACTCAGATCTTTTTTTTCCAATTTTTTAATTTTATCTAGTTTTGAAGGCAGGTATGATTAAATTGGGAAAGTGTAATAAAAGAAAAATCATTCCGTCGAGAAGAGAGACACTTCTTTTAACAATATGATCGTAAACAAGCATCAAGACCTTGACTATCATTTCGACGATTTTTTTAGTTTCTGTTCATGGGGCAATTGTTACATCATCCAACTGCTAATCTTCGAGAAAATGACAGGGTAATGCCAAATTAACGAATATTTTCAGGATGTTCTACCTGGCCTCTGCTATATCCTTGGCGGATTTAATTTGATCCAATGACCAGTGAGAAAAAAAAAAACAAAGTGTTTCTTTGTTCCTGAGTAATAAATGATTATTACATTAAGATATATTATATATATATATATATATATATATATATATATATATATATATATATATATCAATTACTACTATTATTATTATTATTAATATTATTATTATTATTATTATTATTATTATTATTATTATCATTATCATTATTATTATTATTATTATTATTATTATTATTATTATTAAAGATCGACTCTATTTGAAATGACCTCTTGTAATTACATGTAAAATGCATCAAATGTCGAACACAAAAAATGAGTTGTTTGCGGAGTGAGCTGCTAGAGAAATCTAACTTTTGAATAATAGGGCTTCAACATAGCGTTGCTTTTTTGATTGAGAGAAACTAGTTCAATTCCTGTAGCAGCAGGTTAGCTTGTTCGAAACTCCACCTAACCTGGGTATACCTGGTTAGTTTCCAGTAATACAATATTTTGTTGTTTTTTTTTCGAAAGCTAAAATCCATGTAATTTTCATGTCAAAGTTGACTATTCAATTCAATTTTTCCCATGTTTAATTTTGTGCTTGTATTGGTATCAGGGCCGTAGATAAGATTAAGGTTTCATTGTCAGATTATAGTAAGATTCCTTGATTGTTCTCAAAACTATATATTTGATTGATCACGTTTGATGTTCATGTCCATGTTTTTGTCCTATTTTAGATGGAATTCGGGTTAGGGATGAAGATAATTTTTCTGGTTATGTAGTGTTCGCAGTCAAATGAAGGAAATTCTAGTCGGAATTATTTATTGGGAATGTTTACCAAGAAAAGGATTCCTTGCAGCTAGTCTTGATTTGTCCAGCCAATATACAGCTCGAAACTAACACTCACTCCCTCTTGGTTTACTTTCCAACAAATAAGGAATACATTGTACCGACACATATACAGATTTAATCGAACCGTCAAAAGAGAGAAATGTATATGCAGTCATATTTTTGTCAGATACAATTTTTTCGAATTATTGCGTAAGTTGTTTTGTTCGAAACGAAAGCTTGTAGCAAAATGCGTATTCGGGTTTGGACTGGCCTGGTGAAACAGAGTAAAGATGAAAAGAAGCTCCCCCTTCTTGTTTGTTAATACTCCAAACAAAGACATGTTTAGCAAAAAGCTAATCTGAATCGTAATCATCAATGGGGAAGGGAGACGGGAACAGTTAAATATCTCCCAGCTGCTCAGAGAGTAGGGGGAATCAAGAATGGGTGATATACCAAGTCAGAGGTTGCGTGGTTTGATTCGTAGCAAAATACATAACTTCCAAGGTAGGCTTCGTTCCGTTCAGCGTTTTTATGCCATCGGTCAAAAAACATATGGCTGGGGATTTGATTGGAGAAAAAATTCTCCTTTCAAAGATTTTCCTGAGTCTGTCCCATCTGAACACCTCTTTATTTCCTGGTGAAATCTTTGTCCGACTTTATTTCTGGCATGCAGTTTCCATCTTAATTATTGATATTGTTTTTGTGATTGCAACAGAGCTAGTAAAATCGTGAACAGTAATTTGCCTCAGATCTGTACTCCGGCACGTGCAAATGCTTTCCGTTATAGTGGTTATACTACGCTGAAAGAAAATCCAGTTTTATCGCCGAAGATAAGGTCTGATTCTTTGAACATACTGCCGAACTGACATAAGCACTGAAGAAAGATACATTCACATTGACAGATATATAAAATGTATAAACGGGCAGCAATCTTTCATTGAAACATATTCCATTGAAAACGAGAGACAAGGATGCCGTTTCAAAGTTTCCAGAAGTCTTTCTTGTTTTCTCTCAGGAGAACAAAAGTCTGGTCCAAACTAATGTAGGAGTAGACCAAAAATTTTTATGTAAGATCTAGCAATTTTGACTATTCTTTTAGTCATTATAGATTAAAAAAAAGTTTCAAAGTATTCATCATTCCTCCTTAACATTAGTAAAAAATTGTTCGGCATCTATTGTCTCATGAGAGAAAATGCAGAAAATATTATCCATTATTGTGATTCCTGTCAGTTAATAGCACACAAAACGACCTTAGGACGAATTGAAATGCCAGAAAGTTAGTAAACAGGTATGTTTGTGTTAACTTCCGTATATTTTTCCTAGTTTCAAGTAGTACAGAGAAGTTGCATTGGAAAGACTTGTTTCATTACTGAATTTTTGAAACGTGAAGCTTGAAAAGGACCTGGGAACGTCAGGTGCAGGGGATCCTGTAGCGCTCCCATCTGTAGCGATCCTTGTGATACTCCTTAGGAAGCAACTCGTTGAACTACGACCAAACCCAAGCTAAAGGCTCTACCCAACTGTCCTCTTGTACACTGTCACTGACTAGCTGTAAACAGCAAGAAATGAATGAGTTTCAAAAGATTCTAGCCTGCAGTGAATAATCATAACAACTATTCTTTCACATTTGCAGGTTTGCAACTTGGATTGCTTGCTACTGCTGTTCGATTATGTGACTATTTCTTGTCACAACACACACACACACACACATACACACACACGCAGATATATACGTACATACATACATACATGCACACGTATATACACTCAAACACACACATACATATATATATATATATACACACACACACACACACACACACACACACACATATATATATATATATATATATATATATATATATATATATATATATATATCCATTATTTGATTCGTGATTTTCACTTTTTGCTCTATAGGTATAAAAATGTTGTGATGATATAACAGCATCCAAATCCAGAATTCGACTTCAAAATCGATTGAGGCACATTTTTTTTATATGGCACACATAGGATATATATATAGAATACATACATACATACATACATACATGCATACATACATATGTGTGATGAAGTGTTAAAAGAAACATAAAAAAGAAGAAAACATCTCATGCTTCTCAAAGGGTCTTGATGCCATTGAAATTTCCCATCACATGAATAAGATCTAATTAATTACTTTCTCCACTTTTCTTTTTATTCCCTGCTTTATTTCTGTCTAATCTTTAAATGTGTTTTTGTGTCATTGATTTATTTATTAATCTATTTACCGATTTTTCATAACATTCTGTTTTCTTACATTAGCTTTTTTTCCAATTTTCTTTTTACCTCTTCCCTTTGATTTCTTTTCTAATTCATTTATTTTGTTCATGGCCCAAAACCGATTCCCATCGACAGAATAAAGCGATTTTCAAGTTCTAAGTTTATTTGTGCCAATCTCAAGAGATTACTGACTACAATCAAGTTTTTAATTGTTTCCAATGTATATTTCAGTGCTTTTTGTTTCATCTTTGTCATTCTTATTCAGCCATGATTTTATTCATTTTTCTTCATTTTCTTTTTTACTTTCTTCCTTACTTTCTTTCTTTCCTTTCCTTCGATTTCTCTTTTACTTTTTCTTATTCATTTTCTTTCTTTCTATCTTTCTTTATTTCTTCTTCATCTTCTTCTGTTTCTTCTTCTTCTTCTTCTTCTTCTTCTTCTTCTTCTTCTCTTCTTCTTCTTCTTGTTCTTCTATTATTTTAGGAAAGTTTGGGGAATTGATCGGATTATTTCATTTCTCCTAATGAGATGAAAGCACACTTCTGTCAGAGGCTTAAAAAACGGCCTTGTCACGTGATCGACAGCTGTAATTCTCAATTTGGAATGGGATTGAGTATGGTCTGGATCTGATAGGTAGGACGTGATTTGTTGAGAGGGAGAGTGCTTTATCAATTTTTTCATCAGGTGTTATTTAAATAAATGAACAGATGAAAAAAATAGAGAAATAATAAGAAAGATTCAAATGGATATTAGAAATGTGTTCGGCTGAATTGTGATCTACTTCAGTTTAAGGAAAATAGAATGTAGCAAAATGTTTATTTAAAAGAGAGAAGGAGACAGAGGGAGACAGAGAGAATGGGGGAAAAGAGGTGAAAGACAAAAAAATCAGAGTTCAAAGACAGAAGAGACAGAGGAATTGACATAGAGCGAGGAGAGAAACAGGATTGAAACGGAATACCAGAATAAAGAGTCGAAATCTAATAGATAGAAATACTTCTTTGGTTTGTATCTAGAAAGGAAACTCAGACCCTTGCCTTTGCTTGACAACAGAGGAAGTTTAATTGATCAATCGACAAAAGAGCAAATTAATTACGAAACATCGCGTTTTACTCCCAAGAGACTATGCCTACATGCTTTCTGCAAGAGAAATGCAAAAAGATGTTGACTCAACAGAACTGAAGTCTATATTGGTTATAATGGAACTTGAAAGATACACACCCCGAATATACATAGATGCAAGCGCACATACACACACATACATACGTACTCATACACAGTCAAACACACAGAAACATACACGCAAAAGCACACAGACTCACCCCCATATATATATATATATATATATATATATATATATATATATATATATATATATATATATGTATATATATATATATATATATATATATATATAACTGTTCAAACGTACACACAGACCCATACAAAGAATACTGACAAACGATAGAAACAAAAACAGAAATTCATGTATTGAAAACCAACGACATCGCATACGGAGACGCCCTCCCTCCCAAAACACAACGCATGATAAATACTTCACAGGGTCATTAGAAAATAAAAAAGCAAAGCATATTGTCATAAAACAATAAAGCAATGGTCATACCTAAGCTTAAGATATCTAAAAATGCAACCTGTTATCGTAATAACCCAGAATAAAGGCAGGAAATCATTTTTTGCTAAAACAAAGTCAGGGGGAAAATACATTTACAAATGAATCATTTCAATGAGCTTACTTCAGTAAGAACGGTGCAAACAACTTTGGTTTGAATGTAGATATCTGAGTCATGAACGTAGCCGAGAGGTTATCTTGGATGCAAGTATTGTAAGATACAATTGGATTTTGAATCCAGATAAATTGCCATAATATTTTGCTGAAATGAATACCTAGGTTTTTACCCCTCATCTTTCAGGAAAAAAAAATTGTTTGTTTTGGAGACAAGCGTAGGAATTAATAATAACTAATTTATGAGTGATCTATTTTGTACGTCTTCTGATACACACATATATATATTTGTATAAGATTTCCTGAGTATATTATCCGATCGAATCTACGATTGCGATTTATTAAGATTCAAAAGATTACAGTCTTGTCGTTGATTACTTAAACTATGTATCTAAATTCAAATTTGTTTTAAGAATACGGATAATTTCCCCAGACGGAAAACATTTGAATGGCCAATGTTTTCGAAAGAAAGGATCTCCTGGAACGATTAACTTTCGGAAACAATAGAAATAAAATAAACACCTAATGGTGGAGAATTCAGTGTTGTCAACTGACATGGCGAGTCTGAATCACTCGGAACCGGCTACCGTCCATCCTAAATCTCAAATAGTATCTTACCTCCTCAACCAGATGTTTCGTTCAATTTTAGCCTCCTGCTTATCGTCAAATTAGGAGGAAAAGGACTCACCGAGACGAAGGAATTTCGAAAAAGACTTGGCTGCCGTAACAAACTATGTGACAGAAGAATTGACAAATACATTACATCTAATAGAATGTGTCATGTTTCCGGAGGTTCTTGTAAAAAAAAAAAAGTCGCAGATAATCAGATCAGGGGAATAATGGGACCTTGTTATCACAAAAAATATTGCATAAATATTTTTTTGGCTAAAGAATCGTTCACACAATGTGGTTTAATTCGCGTCGAAGTGTCCAAGAGTCAACACTCTCTAGCCGGACATGAATCACTTTTTTTTTTTAGTTTGCTCCAGGACCTCATGGTTGTAAGTTGAACGTCCCTAACGCATCCATCCATTTTTTACTAAATGACTATCGATTCAATCCTGAACTCGCTCATATTTGCTTTCTCGGAACGTGATGCATTACTTCCGTGCCAATCTTTGCTTTGCCGTTTTGATTTTGGGTCATCTACAAAAGAAAAACATGATTCGTTGCCTGTTATGATAAATTGAGGAAATATGGGTCATTGGTTTTCTTGCAGTTCTATCGCTTGTATCCAGATTATTTTCAATATTTGTCAACCAAACTTGATGCATTTACTGTAGAGATTGTACATAATGCCTGTGAGCGTTGTTTGAAATCAATAAGATACGTCTTTGAGATGACAAAAAATGATTATTTTTTCTTTTTTTAGATTTATTTTTCTTCTTCATTTTTTGTCTTTCTATCCTTCTTTCTTTTTTTTTCTAGTCATCGTTCTCTTTCTTGTTCTTGTTCTTGTTCTCGGTCTTTTTCTTCTTCTCCTTTTCTCTTTGTCTTTCTTTTTCTTCTTCTTCTTCTTCTTCTTGCTCTTCTCTTCCTTCTTCTATAACTGTCGTAACTATGTTTCTGTACAACCTTTGGACTGATTGGCTATATTCGTTCGTTATTTAGTTCACAGTCTCTCCCCTCTCTCCACGGGTAACATTTGCTGTTTTTTCTTTTTTTTTTGTAATTTTCTTAACTTTATTCCGATGCATTTGTTTTTGGGTTGTCGCGTAAGAGATTTTGTTTATCTCATTAGTTGTCATTTGCATAATCATGTCCATGATTTTCTGTCTTCAGTATTTCCTGTCTTTTTAATTTTCCATTTTTTCTGCCCGCTTTTTCCTTTTTTTTTTTATCAATTACTTCGTTTGATGCAGTTTTATCATTTGTTTTATTGTTTGTTGCTCAGATTCATGTTTTTATCGTATCTTTACTGTTTGTTTGCACATGGTCTTCTAATCATATTCTGGACATTTGCAAAGAGTCTTGAATACTGATAAGTCTTTTATAACCTTTTTGTATCTTCGCTTAAAATCAAGATATGTGATAAAAAGGGTTCAATACCTTTTTTCCAGTTTTGGATTCCGTAGTTTGTTGGTATGGAGGGTTCATCTATGAACAACTACTGCCTAGGGATTCTTCCATTTATCAAATTTTTACGATTTAACCACGTTTCCACCATTTTTATTATTCTCTCAATATATTCCTATTCAAATTCCTCGTCGATGATTCCTTGGTTCAGCAAGTTTTATTCTAATTACCCCAGGTCTTTTTAATCTTTGGTTGATGCTCTAACAGTTTTGCTGTCTGTGAGGTGTATTCCTTCAATCGCCACAAACCTTCCTTTGAGCATTACGAATATTGTGCTCTTCTCTGTTTTCATTTCCATTCCAACATATCAACTGTATTCTGCTACTTTGTTGAACAGTATTCAGAGTCTTCCATTCTTCTTAGCAGATATTTTTATTTTGTTCATGGGCGATTGGCCTTTTTATTGGATTTAGAAAATTGGTATCTTTGATTGTTCTTCAATAAGCATTATCGTGATTAGCACAAACAGAGATATGGGTAGTTACTCTCAGATGTTTATGAATCACACCTCTTATTCTCTGGTCTGGAATATTCTGAAACATTCCAGTGTCGAGTTCGATGTGATTATGTCGTATATTTTTGGCTGTTATTTTCTTCTCTTCCATAATCTTTTTAATAGCATGTAGTCTATATAAATCTTTGTTTGAATTTCTGAATCCATTTTTTCTCCTGGCTGAAGCTCATTCAGTGGAAATGTATATTTTTATTTCTGTCGTGTCCTTTCGGGTAAAAGTTGTTATGTCTCTGATCATCGATTCTTTGACCTTGCGTTCAAGTAAGCAACTGTAAAGTTGGTGGACCAGTCTGTCATGTGGTTTGATTTCCTAAAAGATGTGGAGATCCTATCAGGTTAGTGAGCTTCCTTGTTGGTTATTTCCAAGAGAGTGCTTCAAAGTATTTGTTTGTCTTCCCTCCCGTCTTGGAGTTATTTTTTTTATATCATATAACCATTCTGGTGATTTGTTGTGGATCTTTTAACGTCCCTATATGTCTCTCAAGAATTTTTGTGCATCTGTAACGACTAGTTGTATGATCTGCTTTCATTCTCCATTCAAGTCTTCGTAAAATCTTTTATATTTCTCTGGCCTGGCTTCTTTGCATGGTCTCCGCTGATGCATTTTTTCGGCTGCAACCCAAACCCTCCTTGTTCGATCTTATTGTCTTACCCATTGTCTACTCACATACAACGTCGTTTTCACTTCTCTGTCATATGTCTGTAGTTGAGAAATATATTTCTCTTATCTCGTTCCCGAGGCAGGATTTTTGTTCCTGATTTCCCTTTTTTTTCTTCTTATGTCTTAAAGATTCCTGTTACCTTTCTTGCATCAGTGCTAATGAGATTAATGAGCTCGAATATGTTATTAGTTTCAGGATCTTATAAGAAGCAAATGGTATGTTCAATTGATTTTTCTACTTTTCCCAAGCCTTGCCCCTAATTGATGGCAGCGTCTTTGTCTGTTCTTCGATCAATCGTTTTGAGATTTGTATCCGGGGCTTTTCTTTCTCCGTTTTAGTATTAATCGTTCTTCTTTTGCATTTATCTCTTTGAGCAGTTCCGTTTCAGAATTTGTTTCGCTTTGACAGCCAGACTCTGAGTTTTTTGTGGATCGTTCCCTGCATGCTGAGAGTATGCCTTGTCTTAGCAGAATATTTACTTTTTAAGTAACCATAAAAAAGATGTCTTTCCTCCTTTCTTCCATTTTCCCGTAATTTTTTTTTACAACAGTAATGACTGCGTCCCTACTGTAGACCATCAATAAAACCCAAACCGAAATTGCAACCAGGAGTCAATTATCTTATACGGCTAGATCCTCTGTCCCTGTCCAGGCTTGTGTCCTTATCATCATTCAATGAATCCCTAATGTTCCCTTTATATTCAAATCCACAAGTAGTTAGTTGGGTCTAATTGGCGTTACTCACCTCCATTTCTCCGCTTGACTTTAACCCCCTTTGTACCCTGTGATATATCTGGAATCCTTGTTAGATTTATATAAAATTACTTAGGGCTTAACTGATGATTTTTTCAGCCTTGACTTGTGAACATTCTGATTTCTTTTGACTTACTGTGGATCCTCAACATTTACTGTTCTTCATGAACTGTTATTTGTTTGAGATTTCAGCAGTTGAATCCATTTTAACTTTGGATAGCTGAAGGCATAATTTTTGTTTTCTCTCCTACCATTTTCCTTGCCAATCTATCTTTATCATTAGATTTGCAGGATTGCCTGTACCCAGGGCAGCAGATTTGGTTAGTTTCTTTGGATCATCTTGCTCGGACTGCAGCCCCGCTTCTGTACATACTAGTCAGTTGCTCGTGCCGTGTTCATTTATTTTTTCCACTTTATGGTATCAAAACATTATTCTCAAATAACCTTTGATTTGAGATATTCTTGTAACCGAAGATGAATCATACCATAGAAACTTTTCAACTGTTCAAACATCTACTTAATTCACTTGAACATAATGCGGTCAAGTAATGCCATAGTTTACTTGTATGTAAGTACGATAACATTAAAACTCTCTCCTGACAATGCAACTTAAAGTTATCCATACCCTGTTCCTTCTTAGCAGTGATGACGAATGCAAATCCCATCGGGAAGGACTGCTCCCTCTGAACGTCAAATGAAAAGCTTATCTCTTTGCTCATTTGAGGTAACCTTGGGATGAAAAGCCGTCAACCTAATTAGTATCCCGAATCATTTGGATCCCAATCGGGTGTTCATGGACACTAAACAGAATCTATCTCACTGGGAATTTTCTATACGATTTTTCCGATAGTTTCTATCACGAAAAGCGCAACAATATCGAACTCAACATTAACTATTATGCTTGATTAAGCCAAATATTGTTGCAGTTGAAGGTATATCAAATCACCAGCGACAGGTAGCAAACTAAAACAAAGATTAAAACAAAAATAATTCACTTCTTCGGGGATTTATTAATAAATTGCTCTTATTTTTCTTCATACTTCAGAAGTTTGTATATTCATACTAGATGCCTGGTGTTTATCTCTGAGGATTAAGTGACATCAGGTATGTATCAAAAGCACTAACATGTTTCTCATTATCATAGTAACGCTGTGATTCGGACATTATAAAGTCATGCATGATTTATCATATCATCGTTTCGATCTTAATGTTCAAGCAGGCCATTTATCATGAGCATGAACCAAATCTTTCCATTCCACCGTCATGTCAGTTCTCGCTTTCTTTTGCACTAAACCTGGCTTTTTCTTTGATATCAAAAATAGATGTTTTAGATAGCAGAAACGTGGATACTGGAATACTTGATTTGAATGGAGGACAAAAAGAGTGAAAACAGCAGAATTAATTTTTGTCGCTTGCATCCATGCCAGCTGGATGATTCAAATGGAAAGGAAGAGAGGCATTTGACTTGGAATATTAAGCCTGTTATCAGCTTCCCTCCAAAGAGAATCAATAGAATCATAATAGGAGGTTCCCTGCACTTGGTCATCCATTTAAGTACTTACTAGGTTCTGCTTTGATTAACTTCGGTGACTGTTGGTTGTATCTGTGTATAAAACGCACTTTGGCCTGAATGCTCCAGCTCATATCCGGGTTTATTATGCATGGTGTAGAGCAGCGTGTGCTTCACTGTGTGATCATTGATTTGGAAAGGCTTTCCCGTTATTTGTTTAAAGAATGGACTCCAGGTTACGCTTCCAAGTCCAACTCGACGGTTCAATATTGAATTATCACAGTGTAGATCGCAGGTTCTAAAACAACTTATTTTGTTTTTGTAGGCAGCTTAGAAGACAAGTTAAACAGTAAGCCTCACCTACCAAAGATTTTTTTTTCTTTTCCACAGTCCAGTTTATGCATTAACATGTTTGTCTAAAGTATCTGGTTGCTACCATTTGGTAATGAACGATAGCAAGTCTTCTCAAACTTACCGTGCATTTTTAATATCATTAAAGATCCCAGCAATGCTATGGCTTTGGCAACCATTTTCCCTCTCAATGTCAACTCAATTTCAAGCGCACACATGTTTAAATATATATATATATATATATATATATATATATATATATATATATATATATATATATATATATATATATATACTTATGAATATATATGTGTGTGTGTGTATGTGTGGATAATATGATAAAAAGATACAGATATAAAGAAATAGCTTAAATATTTGATATCATTTCCAAGTCTCCCAAATAAATATATGTATGTATGATATATGATGTACCATTAAAGATGAAAAGAGTATGGTGGATTATTATTATTACTATCATCATCATCATCATCATCATCATCATCATTTCTTTTATTATTATTATCATCATCATCATCATCATCATCATCATCATCATTATTATTATTATTATTATTATTATTATTATTATTATTATTATTATTATTATTATTATTATTATTACCCTTTTCACCCTGGAGATTGAGTGATAGCGAGTCTGTCCAAATCTCCAACGCTCCTTTCACACTCTCACAGTACACAACCGTGTTTGGGATTACAGTTTCACACCATTTGTGAGGTGATTATTGCTGGAGGCTGATTGATAGTAAGTCCTTTAAAGTTTCCAACCCTCCTCTAATACTGTTTTCACATATCAAAGCAGGGTTTTGGTGTGGACTGACTCCAACGTCCTCTTTTCTCATGGCTGACGAAGTACCAAAGAAATTTCTGGTTTGTATATTCAAGGGTCGTCTCCAGTTTTTGCATATACCACTTGTCTGTATGATCAAATTCCATTTGTTTGCCCAGTTTTCAGAGTACCAATGATTTTTTTTCACTTTTCATGGATCTTATGAATACATTCACCCGTTTTGTGGTTCACAGTTTCATTCCTTATACAACATATGCTGTTTGTTTTGTTTCAGTCGATTCCTGCCGTGATATAGTTTGTCCTGCTAAAATTTGTTCCGGGCTGCAATGATGAGCAATTCTGCTTCTCTCTTCAAGTTTTCCTTGCACAGTTATGTTCATTATCTTTTGTCAGTGCAATGTTGTATCCGTCTTCTGAATTCCCCGTGGAGTTTTCCTTCCTCCAACCATTTTCCATTCTTTGTTTGCACTATCATTAGCTTTTTTTTTTTAATTGTTCTTCTATGCACTGCTTCAGGCACTTTAACTGTTCGCTTTCACATACTTTTCAATCCTGCTTCAAACTTACAAACGTAATGTTTTTACCTATTGTGTCTTCCGCCACCTTTTTTTCTCTTTACATACAGTCTATTTCTGGACTGTAAGGCTTTATTCATCATCATAAGCGTCCTTTTATGCCGGTCTGTTTATTAGTGTACTTCATTAGTCTATTTAAAGAATTGTCCAGTGTATCATTTTACCGATACTGCCAATGTGTTCATTCTTTTTTATCAGATTCAAGCTACATATTTTGATACTGACATTTTTTTTTAATCATCTTCTTTCCCATTTTTCCCCGTTTTATCGCTTCATACCCGAGAATTATCTGGTATTTATATCAGTCCATGTAGCCAATAATTTGATTTTTATGTTGTCTGGTAATACAATTTTCTTCCGTTGCTGTGGGCCTTGATCCCTGTATGACTATCGGTGTCCATTTTTATTCTGAATTCTTTAATTTTCTTGAGGTCATCTTTTACAAATAGTTTCATTACGAATGGTTCCATGTTTCACATGACATGGTTGATTTTTCCCTATGCTACTGAGATTTTGTATATTATGCTGTTTTTTCAAAATTCTGTTGCGTGGTATCTTGGTTGGAACAAATAATAGTGAGGGCATATAAACCCCTTGAAATGATACCCTTTTTATGTGTAGTTTTTCTCTCAGTAGCTATCAAGTCTACTTTCCAATTTTTGATCGAGTTGGTGTTGAATCTCATCACTGTTTTGCTATTCGTGAATATCCTGATGCATTCAAGTTTCCAGCTGAGTTGGATCATCTTGTGTGCTTTTTATAGTTGATTCATCCCTTTCGAAACATTATACCTTCATTTCCTTTCTTCCTCTTGGATCATCTGGTGAATGCAGGACAGGTTGTTCGCCTTTTTTGTTTCTCTCCTGCATCCCTTGTCCTTTGAGTAATCAGAAAGATGACATCCTTCGAGTAATAGTTGTCTTCTTTTCATATATATATATATATATATATATATATATATATATATATATATATATATATATATATATATATATATGTATATATATAATATTTTCTTTATGTTATTTGTCTGCTCAGGACTTTGTACATTACTGGTAAGTACGTTATTGGTCGTTAATTTCTTGCTTGGTTCCCTTCACCATTGTCATATTTGATCAGGTACGTTCTACTTTTATTAATCCATTCGGTGACTTTACCTTCATTTAGGCAACTTTGGAGTCGGTGGATGAGTATGTCATGTAGTATGTCACTACAGCTTCATTTTTCACAATTTTGCGGTGCTTGTTTAAATGCCAGCTCAAAGTAGTAGATAATCGAGCGATTTAACAATCATCGGAGCGATGCTAAACATTGATTAGCAGCGAGAGAGTTGAGCAAGTACTTCAGTACGAACAACACTTTTTCTTTCAATAAGGACCTCTGGGTCCACGTCATAGAGAAAGTTGAGTGGGTTTTTGATGCTTTAGCACATCATGATAGTAAGTTGTCAGTAGAGCAGAACATTAACGAACCAGTCGACTTGAGTTTTTTTGGCAAAATGTTTTAAATCATCTTAAACATTTTGGCATTTCTTTTACTGAAGATTCGATGATGAAGATTAGTTCTTCGTATGACCTTCAAGTTGTACTTCATCTTCCTTGACAGAACATTCATTCCATCTTCTCAACCATTTTTAAAATCATTGCATTTTGGAGACTTTGATGTGTGACACTCAAAAATTATCTCGTTCTCGATTTGCAGAACAGATCATTAACGTTTTAAGATAGTTTCACATTTGAATTCTGACTAAAAAAAGAAATACTAAATATGAAAAATATTCAGTTTCCTTCAATTATATTCATTAAGGAATCACTGTTACCCACAGCAATTGTTTCATGTAATGTTAATGGGTTCAGATTATCAATGCTTCCTGACATTCATATGTATCTATGTATCGATTAAAGAAAAAAGAGGGATAGGTTTTTCATGTAATCTGATATTTACGTATCCTGACTTCGCTCAACCCTGAACATCCATAGTAAAAACTTCACACACACACACACACACACACACACACACACACACACTCCCTCCAAGGAGTAGGGAATATGTTTTTTTGTTTTTTTTCCCCTTCGATCTTCCGACAATAAGATGTCTTAGAGAGGGGTTCAGTTTTCAATGTAAGATCATACTGAATTGATCCCTTTTTCTGCCAACTCTTGTTTTTTAGTTGTTTTTTTTAATTGGGTATATGGTTCCCAGCAAAAGGCCAGAGGAGTAACTTGTTCCTTGATCCTCCTTTTCCCATTTTTTTCAATTGATCATCCCAACATGATATCCTACCAAAATGCATTGATAATTGAGTTGCTGAGAACAAAAACGACTTTTCATGTCTGTAATGCATGTAACTGTTGTTGTTTTTTTTTAAAAATGTTTTTGATCACGGTAACAGGAGAGGTGGCCATCAGGAAATCTATTCATCAAGATATAAGACCTTTGAAAAGTGCCTACGAGGGAAACTATTAGATGCAGAAAATAGCCCATCATAAAATAATTTGCTCATTCTGCACTTGTTTCTCTTTATTTCTAATCAATAAATTTCTTAAGGACTCTTTCACACGATGGACACTAAACCTTGGCGTAACCCATAAAACATCACTAACCACAGCAACTGGGTCGAAAACTTTTACTATGTTTGAGTTATTCATGTGTTCTGACAATCATATATAGGTATATATCTATGTACGTACATATCTGAACTTTGCACAGCTCTAAGGGCCTACAGTAGTAACTCTGAATTTTGCACATATTTTTCTACCTCAATGAGTCGTGAAATGATTTGTTTCTCCGAATTTTTCTGTAAAATTCCCACACCTGAATTTTCAGTGGAAAGGTTCAATTCACAATATGCCATGTTGATTAATAAAAATGATCATATATGGGCGACATGATCCGTAATTCCCGTAGTAATGCTACTTTTCTTTAAATAAATTGAAAAGCAAGTTGCTATTGTTTATTTTTCATCCGTAGTATTTGTTAGTATAATAATAATAATAATAATAATTATAAATATTATTATTATCATTGATATTATTATTATTATTATTATTATTATTATTATTATTATTATCATCATTATTATTATTATTATCGAAAAAATTCATTTGATGATCACATGAAATGATTGTAAGCAGTACAAATAATTGTCACGTAAACAAGATTCCTTTTTCAATTTAAGTAAAATAATCAGAACTTTGTGTTTTATGAAAATAACCCATTCTGTTTATACATCAAGAACATTGGTAACAAAAACCGAATCAAAATTTTGAGCAGCGTCTCACAAATGAGGAGTACCTTTTTGGTGAAAACATAAATGAAATATATTACTCGACTTTATGAACCATCTTGAGAAAAATAATGAAATTCATAAATAAACTGCATGTATCAAATAATAGTAAAGTACAACAAGGGAGAGTGACAAGAACATTGAATCGATACAAAAAGAAATACGATATCAACAATAAAGGACAAAACAAGCCCACCAATCTCCCCAATATTACCCTTAAACCAGCATCCATAATTGGTAAAGTGGATTCTCGTTAAAACGAATCATTGTTATAATGCATGCTTTCTCCATCGATGGGGCGGCTTACGTGGTCAATATCCGGACAGTCCAGTCGAATAATCGTGACTTGTCCGAATGAAGAAAGGATGAAATCTATCAAAATCAAGGTAGAAGGAGTGGTCTGATGTCGTTGGCGATGGCGGCCTGATCGCTGCGGGAAAGAGGGGACGTCTTTCTGTATAGAATCTCTAAACGTAGAACTTGCCCGGAATCTAGTGTAAATCATTCTAAATGATAGTGCCTACCTACACATGGCCTCCTCACCCTGGCCCAGCATCACCGACAATTCTGAGAAAGAGTACGATGTAAAGTATTCGCGTCCCCATCACCGTGAAATACTTTACTTTAATAGTAGAGGCCCCTCATTTTTCTTGCCGTTGTAATCACAAGCCTATTGAATTGGGAAATGTCTAACCACAATCCATGCCGGCTTGTCACGCGCCCGGCTAAATAAGTTAGTTATCAGTGGTTATATCAGTAAGTGAACTTATGAGAAAGCGTATTCTTATAACAACATTTTATACGTGGATAATTTCATGTGTAGAACTGTGTGCGCATACGGAAAGGACAAAAGTAAGATACACACGTGGCATAAATACATTTTATATAGGGGGGTGCAAATTTCACTTAAAGTATCAAAATTCTGATAATTTCTACAATAAAAATGCTAATTTTTTTCTATTTCGATACATTTATTTTCTGCCTTGTAAAATATTTTAAACCAATCGCGGAATATAATTATCAGCAGATGTCTCCCATTTTCAGTTTCCCCGAACAATTCAACGTTAATCTGGAATTAACCGGTCGCTGCGTTCGTCAGATTCAACTGCTTTATTCCCCGTGGGGATTATCTTATGGAAAGTGTTAAAGTAAACAAACGCCGAACACTTCAGAAATGAAAAATAATATCTGAGGGGAAATCGGAGCATTACAGTCAGATAAATTACGAACTATCATGGAACACTCCATACAAGGGTTTGAAGTGCAAGTTTAAAGTTGAATACATCTATATTTAACGATTATTTAGTAAAATCCAAGATCCCAAATAAACAAGTCAAAACAGAAAATGAATCTACTTTTCCATTAAATAGGTTATGTAAATTACAAAATGGAAAATAGCTTTTCATCATCAGCATCATTAATCTTTTATCGTCCGTCGTTGGACATACACAATCTCTGAGATCCACAAGACCTCTTCATCATGGATGTCATGGAGTCGATATGGTCATAATCGGTTCAGTTTGTCTCAACATCTCTACCGGTTTCAGTTTTTCACTTGACCATTAGTGATTATCAGGAGGATGTATTGGTTGAAGACCCTTGTTTATTGAAGTTATGGGTTTACAAAGGTCTTCATTGAAATTTGTCACTAGCTCCATATTTATTAAATGCAATATGAATAAAAGTAACTTTAAAACTTACTCAGAATAATTCTAGAGGAAGTTTTCCCCACATTTCCAACCATCCTTACAAGTGAACGAAATAACCCCAAGTCTTGTAAAGCCCATGCAGACTAAATAAGAAACCAGTTGCATCGACGCAGCACAGATTTCAAGAAAAATAAAATCAGCTAAAATCAGCTATTTTATGCCACTCGAATTGTGTTGTGTAAGATCAAAGATTTATTATTGGAAGGAGGTGTGGTAGAAGGAAAATAAATAATCGTGATTAAACATGTAAGACTCAGAAAAATATCGGTGGGAAAATCAAAAGTTATATTGGAAACTATGTGTTTGTCGATTAAGGATGATATCCAGTTATTTAAAATTAAGATAAGAAATCTACATAAGAGAATGATATCTCAATCACCTTCTGATTATTCCCACTGGATTCCCATACACTTATCCCAGTTTTACTTCAACTTCTGAAAACAATCTACAAAATCATCACTCGGATTAGCCATCAGCTGTTTAGTTGCGTTTACTTCAAATCATCAATGGTTTGTAATCAGCTTCTTATCATAGGGAAGCCAGATGTCGTACGGAGACAGATCTGAGGAGTGAGTGGCGGGCAAACTTGGATGATGAGCCGTTTTCTCTAAGAACCTACCATTTGACTCCGTAATTATATTGCCATAATAGTCACAGTGAATGTGACAGTCACACAGTGCACATGCTCACTCAGTTATAGTTCACTGCCAGCGTAGTATGTCCAAAGGAACGTATCAAGTTTGTTTTTGATAAGTGATCTAGTTGAATCAACGCCACAGTAGAGTTTTTCGTGAAATTCGAAATGACCTAACAAATAGACCAAATACTATTTGAGAGTTGCTGCACAAACTTTTAAGCAATTTGATGATGGAGACATTTACTTAAGTAAGCCACTTAGTTGCCACCTTCTCATTCAAAGTAATTCCCTGATTTGCACTCTGGCTCACAAATGAACTAATCACTACAAATTACGGAGAAAAATTACTCTCAATAATTAAATTAGTCAGTTTTTGCACATAATCATTACCACTGGATTTGAATTCTTTGATTTCGGAGAGTGCTTCTGAGGGTACGTATATTTTAGTCATTCGAAACACGAACTCGCCGTCATTTTGCATCTCAAGTACGAGTTGTGTAGTCGACAATATTTTTTTTTCTATAAACCCTGATGATATTTTTTTTAAATTTCTGTTCTGAACATCAATGGTTTTTGCAATGAAGAATTTCCCATCTGTGCTTTGCGCGTGATCTTTCCAGACGTTGAGCAATACAAAAATCAGAGTAGAAGATTCTTTAATTCGTCGTATTTTTTCATTGGAGTTCATAGAACTCAAGTCTTTGTGCTTAGTACCGATAGACTCTTCGGCTTCTCTCTGTGTATCCTTTTCACCATTTTTCATAGCAATTAACGTGATATTGATTTGATTTGATTATGTTCCTTTGCCAACAACTGGAATGGGTGGAAGAAGTATAATAGTCGAGCATCATGTTAAGCGTCTGAAAACCATTTCTTGTGTCAATAGTGATGCAATGATAATTTAAAGTATCTTTTTACTTCTACCCGACTTTCAAATGCTGGTGAAATGAAGTGTGTTAAAAAATATACTTTGGGGGTGGGTGACTTCACGTCCAATATTTGTGAATTTGTTCACATTTGGAATTGGTCTTCAACCGATAGTTAAAATGGATTCATTTGTCTTGATACCATCCGTTACATTAACCAACATAGTCACAGTTATTTATCAATATAACTAATTCATATTACTTGAAGATTGGATGCAATGTATTGACAAACTCTCGTGGGTCTGCGGGTCAGCTATTCAACTTCTTAAGTATTCTGAAAAGCTCTCAGTATATCTATCTATCTATCTATCTATCTATCTATCTATCTATCTATCTATCTATCTATCTATCTATCTATCTATCTATCTCTCTCTATATATATATATACATATATATATATATATATATATATATAGATAGATAGATTGATAGATAGATATATACATATATATACATATATATACATACATATATATATATGCTTGCATATTTCTCATGCACGCACTCACACACACACACACACACACATATATGTATATGTATATATATACATGCATGAGAAATATGATGTGTAAACCTTCATTATTGATATTTACCAAGCATAAGTGTTTGGTACACACTGGGGATTAAATTAAATACCGTAGCAAATGTCTGCAAGACTAGCTTTGCAAGACTTTTTGAAAAGTAGGTATTTACTTTTCTCGTCTAGAACAGTTTCGTAAGTTTATACACTTTTAAAGACAGAATCGTACATTGGGACTGATATCACTTGAAGTATACTCGAATCCACGATATAGAATCACCTTCGTGATTTAAAAAAATAAAGTACAGACGCATACCTGTATGTGCATATATACAGGGTGTATTCCGGGTGAAGTGGTGAGAGTAGAGCAATATTTAATTCAATATCTAAACCCATCTTCTGTCAATTTGCTTGTGATTCATAAATACATATTTTTTTCGAAAAATTGACAATTGTACATAGCGAACAAAGATTTGAAATTATTCATTGAAATAATCTGTTTAAAAAAATGTAGATATATCTATGATAATTCTTCTACCCTTTGTTCATATGGTTTTTCACTATTCGCTCAAAATATGTTCCGAAATGATGATTCATGCGATATGGAATCAATTACTCCAAACTGAACGCGATTTTTAGACAAGGACTTTGTATTAAAATGATTTGTATTTCTTCAATGTAACGATAAACACATTTTGGATATAAATACTGTTCTCTTGGAATATAACAACTTCTATGCATTATTAGAACTGTACAAAAAAGAAAAGACTATTTCTCTGGAATAATGCATAGAACACATCAACATAAAACTATAAATGATGAAAATTTGAAATATATATCTACCGCTCCTATGATAACAGAGACTTTTGAAATTCATACATTTTTTTCCTAGATAACTTGATAAAAGCATAAGTTTCTTACATGGATTGAAACTTTTGCTACGTTAATTCCGTTGAATTGGTAGTGTGATGATGGATCTACATGAATCTTAGCCAGAAGTGAGTCTGGAGCCCACAACGACAGAACTCCCGAAATTGAAAAGTCAGTATCAAGTTTAGATTTATAGTTTCATTAGATATTGGATTGTCTTACGTCTCATGTCCTCCACCATGGAAAGATCTATTACAATGCGCATTTTCAGCTTCCTATGTACAAGATTTTGACATACAAAGAGGAAAAGACGGATAGACATACGTATTTTGATAATATCTATCTATATATCAATCTATTTATCTTTCTCTGTCTGTCTGTCTGTCTGTCTGTCTGTCTGTCTGTCTGTCTCTCTCTTTCTCTCTCTCTCTCTCTATATATATATATATATATATATATCATTTGCTAAAGAGACATGTAAATGTAATGACTGAACTATTTGACACCTGCAATTAATTGGCTTTTAGCTGTTATGGTGGATTATATAGATAATATGTATCATGAATGAAATCATTTTCAATACACACACGAACATGCACTAACAAAAACTGCTACACACTTGAAATATATATCAACGCTCAAGGTATTGTTCTTATTTTCGTGTTCACAACGTTGACCAGAACGATAAACAGTTTTTAAGTTGGTCCCCTGGGCTGATTGGTAATGTATGTATCACGCATGCACACAGTGTCGATGGATCTCAAGGGTTATTTATTTGTAATTTCCTCAAAACTGTTTTTGGTTGAGCGGAGTCGTCTTCCAAGAACCAGAAATCCTATTAGTTTCAAAAAGATATCATCGAAATTAATTAACGTCGGGTTTGGTTGATACCAAAACTGGTAGTGCTTCAAACAAAACAGAATGTTGACTGACGTTGTAAGTTGAAAGCTGATCTTACTTGCAATTGAGCGTGTACCTAACTCTGCAACATCCTCAATGAGTGTATAAGCCGATGAGGATGATATACGTATTTTTCTAAATTTGAAGCATTAAGTGAGGTTAGAACTCTATAAAATAATCTTCATGGCTAACTTACTGATCCTTGAAGAACGTGCAGTGACCCTATCCCAAACTTTTTTTTCAGGTTTCAAGTTTATATTTAGAAGGAGCTTCAGTTTTTTTTTTTAATGGATATATATTTTTATTTGATATTCATAGCACTTTTACAATTGTTCAGATACGCAAGGTTCATTTTGTTGTGGGTACGTATGAACACAAATATATATGTAAGCTTCCATATTTATCATCGCTCTCCGGTTGTACTCTAAAACAGGACACCACAGGATTGAGCACACATAAGTAATTGCTAGAATTACCAAATTCCTGTCTGCCATGCCTGTCAGAGCTTTGTACTGTTCAAGATACGTGGTATCCCTATGTGGTCACCCATCTACGTACTGATTAAGCCTGGCGTTGCTTAATTTTGCATATCTTAAGAGAACAGGCATTTAATATGAATTGGACTGATAGCCCTTATTCTTGGGGAGTTTCATCAATAACAGTCTATGTGCAAGGAGCTTTGCACAGAGGCATTGCATATCAGTTTGCAATGTTTGTATGGCGGTTGTTGATTGAATCACGGCTCATCTGATCTCTAATCTCATTGCTAAGCGAGGCAGAAGTGACCCTACTGCATCGGGACATCTATTGTAGCCTTTGTTTATTGAGACAAATACTGCAATGCTATTTGATGAGTACCTGAGAGGAATCTATATGTCTCCAGTATCTTCTTTTCTGAGAAGTTCAAAGGTTTCTAGACCATGTTCTTTAGTTTTGAAGTGACTGGATCAGGATAGTATTACAGCGATCGGTAGAAGACATGCCAGTTGAGATCAAGTTAGGGTGAACGATTGTTGTTCGTTTGAGTTTCAATAAATTAACCTCAGCTAGGGAGAAAATGACGATCATCCCCTTGTTTGTTTTCACCCGACCCTCCCTCCTTCATATGACAGGGTAATATTGTCTGGACGGTGCAGGATTTTCTCCCACATTTTTTGTTGGTTACCTTACTTTTCTGCAATTGGAGGGACTCATACTAATTATCTCATTTGTACATCTATTTCAAGCATCAGGTAAATTAAATGTACACAGATGTCATTTTTTTACCCTCCCCATACAAGAATCGGTTAAAAAAGGATCAGGCAGGATTTTCATAGATAAACTACGGTATTCTGGTGAATGGGGAAAAAAAAGAAAATATTCAGAACTAAATAAGTCTTTCTTTATAGTGAAACAAAAATTAAATTTGATGGAGTAAAAAAAAAACCAGCTATGCTAATGTAAGGATAGAAAAAGGTCAAAACATTCCCCTACCCTGTTTTGACCTTTTGTCACATTTTCCTTTATATATTTTTATATTGACAATAAATATGTTTAGCCAGGGGAATAAGGCTAAGCAAAACAGCTTACCACTGCTGGGGTACAATCCAGAACTTAATCAGTTTTTCATCCCTAAGGATGCATCGTGGTGCATTGGGTGGATGTATTAATGGAACTGGTTCTTTGGTTTTTATTACTTTATTTCTCATTTTAATCAATTTCAACCTTGTTTGTGTGTATTTCCCTGTGTTATTTATTCTATTTATTTTGCCTTACGTCTTTGCCGTATTTTCATTCATGCTCGCTAGTTGTTTTTTTTAATCTTTTTTTCGATGTTAATTCCATTATGTTTTTGAATAGAGCTACCCAGAAATCATTAATTCTCTCAATTTAACTCAATGTTCTTCTCGTGTATTTTCTTTGTTTTGAAATAAAATGTGATTCTTCTTTTCAACCATTCTATTGCTATTTCTTATATTTACTTCATCAGTAACCGCAATGTCTTCGATGGTGTGGATATTATCGGCTATTTTGGAGTCGATTTGTTTTCATGTTTTTCCATTTGGGCTTTTCTGAATCGATTTGCAACCTTCTCGTTTTATGGGAGAACCTGTTTGTTATCCCCATTCTATATCCTTTGAAAAACATTCCTTGCATATAGATCCTCAGTTTTTGCAAAAGGTACGTTTTACCATGGTTTCCACAGACGTATACAACAGTGTAAGATTGATTTCGAAATCACCGATATCCCATCTTTTAAAGGTAATTACAAATTTTAAAAAAAAAAAAAAACTTCTCTAGGTTTTTTTTTCTGATTAAATAAGCAAATAATTCTATTAACTATGACGCAGAATAGATTTTTTTCCATCGTGAGGACACTCGATACAATTTTGTTCACATTAGTTTATGGGATTTTTTCTCTATATAATGCTAGACGAACTGAATGAAGAGAGCGAAAAATGGTGTCTTCATATGAATTCCAGTAAAATAAAAAAAGTCGATTTACAACAAACTTTTTTGGGAAAGAGAAACAGCAATCTAAATCGAGGAGGCAAACTTGTAAAAGTAGAACACAACATCAACAAATCCCCAGGAGGTCGTTGAAAGAAGTAGGAATCGAGCAAAAATCACTCTATTTTGGCAAGATTTTGGTAGAACGAGCTGAATTCAAAAGCAGTAAATCTCAGTAGTCGAACAAAATGGTGTACAACCAGTGCACCCCTCCAATAGTCACCCAACGGGCTGAAACATTAGACCTAACTAGAAGACTTACTCTAATCTGAGAGCCCTGCTACATGCACATGAAAGAACATCTGAACACTGAACATCGTATGGAGAACTCACAAAACAGTGTACTATATTAGAAAATAAACAATCGTCAAAGATACCATACAATCAATTCAAAAACTCTGATGGAAAATGGCTGGTCATGTAGCAAAAATATCAACAAAAAAAAAATCACCTGAAATCATGGCTCACAACATGGATCCAAAGAGAACTTATACAAAAATGTGACTTGCAAAATATACGACAAACTGGACAAGTTCATAAAACAATGGCTCAAGAACGCTCACGATAGAGAGGACTGGCGTATTCAAGGGAAGGTTTACATCCCACGATACACGCTAAAAGACCAATGATGATGTTGATGATGTCATACCTATCGGTATTTCATACGGTACAAGCATTCCATTTATAGTTTCTTAAGAAAAATGTATCAATAAACATGGCACAGCGTACTATTTTATTCTATTATATCCCTGATGAATTCTTTTATCGATTTTAAGGTGAAATAGGACTTATCCAACACCAGTTCTCTCTGATTATACAAGATGAATTTTGACTCTTTACGACGAATGTTGATTGAATACGGAACTGCAAAATGTATTGTACGCACTCAGATTTTTAAACAAACGACGGCAAATAAAGTTGGAGTTTCTCTGCGCTCAGCAATGCATGTATTTATGCAGCACACTACATATATATAAAATGAAATATTCATTTTATTTAGGAATATGCACCTTATGTGAGTTCATTTGCAAGACAGTGCATAATTTTGACTATTTGGTCAGTACAAACCGTGTAACAATGGCTCAGTATAAAGCAATACATAATGCACTAATTTTGTTGATGGCCTGATGTTCATTCCGAACAGCAGATATGTAACGACATATAGTATACTAAAAATACCACAAAAACACACAATTTGTCACAGGGTCAGGTGCGTTTATGAAAAGAAAAACACTTAACTCCACTGAAGGGCTTAGCCGAAGTTGAATTTGGTATCAGATCAATTCAAGAACACACCAGAAGTTTATCACAATTTGAGCACAAAGAAAAATAACGTTTAAGATGTGGTCCAAAATGACTACCAATATCTCATGATGCAGTAACTGGAGTATCAGCTGTCCGTGATAATATATTGGAAGTATTCTACACTTAAAAGCTATAACTTCTAAGATGGTATTCAAGTTGATTGCAAAATTAGTTAGATGCATTTATGAATTAAAAAAACATTGCAACAAAAGCTTTTGGGGAAGTTTCTATGGGTGACCAAACGCATTTCACTCATAGTCTACCACAGCTAACCACTGAAAATGTTACAGACATATTCCATGATTCTTAATAGTCTTAAACTATATAGACGGATTCATGGATCTGCCCCAGAAAATCGCAATTTCTTGATTTGTAGTTCACTTTCCTGCAAATTTCCATCGGAATTCATTGAGAATTCCTGAGGTATTGCATGGACAGACATTAGTGAATACAAAAATGTGCTAGCGAAAATATGGACGGAAAATTCTCTCAAACAAAAACAAATTCCTGGATTAACCTCTTTCTAAGACTGTAATCTACTTGTTCACAACATTTCCTTGGAATTTATTCAGTGTCTTTATTTTCCATTCATCTTGTTGAATGATAGGAGCAAGTACAGACCTGTATGAAAAATATATAAATTGCAATTAAAAAAAATAAAAATTCAAAATCTGCTCTGAAGTTTATTTATTTCTTTCTACTCCAGTAACCAAGTTGTATTTCACATATCTCAAGAACTTTTGGAGGTATGGTAAGGACAAACTGATGAAAAATCAATTAAAAAATGCAAAGATATTTTCTCATCAGATAGAATCCCTGGATCCTCTTGATCATTTGATCACTTTTTCCTTGCAATCTACCTAACCAATCCACAAAACGAAAAATGTACAAAGTTCTGAACGGAGGCTCATCAGTTAATCAGAAACAAATACTTGGAATTGCCCAAAACTTCAGTTTTTTTTTGCACTCAATGCTTTTACCAGCCTCAAAATTGAATCAAAATGTATATAGAGGGAAAGGTATTGGAAAATACGCAAAATGTCCCTTGATCAACAAGAAATTATTGGATCAAACCCAAAATTTGATCACGTCATCTTTATCCACTGACTCATCCTTCCACCAAATTTCACATCTATAAGGTGAATATCATTATATATATATATATATATATATATATATATATATACATATATATATATATATACATATATATATATATATATATATATATATATATATATATTACCAAGACCTTGTAATGCAAAAAATCGAATTCTAAGAAAAAAAAAAAAAGAAAAGGAGTATAGATATAAGAGAGTTTTTTTTAGTAACGTAAAGTAGCATCTTTGTAATATTTTGACCAAATCGGAGGTATTTATGTCGTGAACTACTATAGCAATAGGCAAGAGATAGATCCATGCCTCTTCTAGGGGTATTAGCGCCAGTCTCTGTCAGAGTTTGAATTTGAATCGCAGTTCGTTTAGAGCTCCCCATGGCATTCAGTATATTCTAGAACTTCATTTGTAAACTGATCACCCTTAAGAGAACTCTCTTTTTTATGACAATATCATACTTACACACAAATTTAACAAAAAGTAAATACGTCAACGGAGGAGTTGGATACCCGAACATGAATAAATTCTGCCTTTTTCATTCTCCTGTACAATGTATTTACAAAGCCACGTGCTTCATGTACATTGTCTCGTCAGTTCAGATGCAATTCTAAAGGTTCAAACGTAGGCGACCAAGCCGTTTAAAACATCATCTACCAAACGTTACTGATAGGAGCACCAAAACGTAGTCTCCCTTAAATACTGGGGAACACGGGTCGAGCTGAGGGAAACATATACGCCAATAACAGTAAAAAAAATATCGTCTCATTACTGCTACTAACACCATTATCATAATCATCAGCAGTATGCTATCATTTATCTAAGTAGCCAGTCTTCCGCATGGAACCCCTTGGGATCCACGTTGTGAATCGTAAAGTCAAGGCCGTTGCCATCTGAATTTTCTAATGAATTCGATGCTATCTCCGTCTTACTTTTTTGATACGCTGTTCTGTTTAGTTATCCCTCGATGCGATGCTGAGCATGGTTCTTTCCAATTTGCTTTGCGTGATTTGGTCACTGTTTCCGCTCCATAGATGAGAATCGTGAAGCTGCATATGTTACACATCCATCTTTTGAAGACTAATGGTATTTTCTTAGTTCTTGATTTGCTCTGCTGAAAACTTGCCAACCTACAATGATTTCTTGCTTGATTTCATCCTCTTCCAGGTATTTCGTGGAGATCCGTTATCCTAGTTGAATGGGGTGGTCAATTTTTTCAGATCCGCATCTTTCGATTTTTTATTTTTGTATCTTTGACATCAACGTGGTTGTAGTACATTTGTTCTACACACGCTACTGTGAAGTTCAACTTTCTGTCTTTATTCAGTTCTCCCCACAGTCCAACAAAACAGGTACCTCCATTCTGCGGGCCCCTACTGTAGGGCCACATGAAGAAGCTGCACATTCAAGGGTCAGCAGGAATGAAAACGAACCACTTTTTTAATAGTGGCGAATATTGAATATGCTGGGCTAAAATACAATAACATTGATTCTATTAAACAAGTTTAAACAAAAAAATCGGACACATTGAATTCCAACACAATATTATATAATATTAGTTGTAAACTGAAATACCAGAGCTGTTTATGCAGGGCAAATAAAACAATAAGTAAGTATTAGAACTGATTCCCGTCAAAACTGTTTTGAAGGGTTAGTGATAGCAGGAGGAACAAAATATGATAGTATGAATATATATATATATATATATATATATATATATATATATATCGATCGATCCATTGTTGTATGTATATATGTTAGTAATGTGCATGGGAGTATCAGTGATATGCAGGACCCTACGTGCTCTGATATCCCTGTTGAACAGGAATGCACGCACAACTGACACTCGAAGTTACTCTTCCCATTGAATTAGTTTATCTACAAGCTTCGTGCATTTTACTCGTGTTCTCGTATTACGCGAGGTTTTGTTACGTTGTGTCAGATTATCTCACTGATCTGCATAATACTTTGCGTGAATCAACCAATGCAACCCTCGAAATGCTCCGTTGGGTGTTTGGTCGGCTTTTTTTTCCAGGTCAAGCAATGGTTCTTAAATGCCATATGCATTTCGAAGCCAGTCGAATGCAGGTTCAAAATTACTACGATTAATCAAAAATTTTTTGTCCGTCTGTGGGATACCCCATAACTCACTGACAACTATAGCTATGGCTACCAAAGATTATGGTCGTTTTCGTGGGACTATGTAGCTATCAGACATATCTTTGGGCCTAGTACAGGAGTTTCCCAATACCAAATCATGTGATTTTCCATGCGTATTGATGACTTCACAGGAATTTTGTGCATTTTTCTGTGTGTAAATAAACACACTAATACACACACATGCATATGCACTTGCATACGTACTGATATGTGCATATCAATGTATATCCAAATATAGATGCACATCATACTTAGGTGTGAGAGTGTGAGTGTCGTTATTTTTGTTAATGTACTTTCAGATTTGTATCAAATCATATACATAGCTGAATGTCTTCTCTCTAAACGCGTATAGTTTGTTTGACCTATATAAGATTACAGCATAATTGAAAGAGAAAGCGAGTTATTCATAATTCAATAGTACTAATAATTTAAATTACCACGGTTATTGTTTACAGAAATAAAACACTAACTTGCAGACATGCAATTTGTAGTTACGTACCATTAATCCATGTTTTCTTTATTGTATGATATTGAGTTCCTGTTGCACAATAAATGGGCCTGATTATTTGTCAATTCTAATTTGTTCTATTAAGTAATAAACTAAGGCACTTATGATCAATACCTGTAGCCTAAGATGTCCCTGGGCAAAGAGATAGGGATTGTGTTTCAGTATATAGTCAAAACCGATCTTATGTGCACACTCCCCGTATTTTATTTGAGTAAGCAGAGTGTAGAACAGATAAACATCTTTCACGGTATTTGAGAAACAGTACAAAAGATCAAAAGAGTTTGGAAAGAAAAATCATTTTTTAGTGCCTAAAATTAACCTTAAATGCTAACACCTGTTTATATTCACAAAAATGGTAAAATCTACCCGAATACCCCAATATATACCAAAAGTTCTATTGAAAATGTTGGGGTTAAGTGATGTGCATAGATTCAATTTCTTATATTTAAAGCCCACGATTAAGTTCGAAGGAAATACATCCTGGTAGATTATACATCATTGTACTGTACATAAAGTAGGTTCAAGACTTTTTTTTAAGAGTCTTTGTACTTAGATAGAGAATCGGTATTAAGAGGGATAAGTTCTTCTTTTGTCATAAAGTAATAAACCAAAATCTAAAATTATGTCTAAGTATTCATTCATATCCGTATATACTCTTCTATATAGAGTTTTGTAACGTTAAACGGTTGTGTTTTGTTTTTTTGTTTTTCCTGTGAATGTCTAAGTTTTATGGACGAGCTACAACTTTTATACGTTGCAGGCATCTTTCAAAATACGCTTGGACAGAAGGGCATAAATGTCAGAAATATTTCCATTTTTAGAGCATTTTTTCTTACACTTCGAAAAAAAAATGTACATGAAATCAAGGATCAATAATTCAGGGGATCGTTTATTTCTTTATTGCTATTTAATAAATGATATTAAGACATAAAATCATCCCTCAACGATCAATAAATTATAGCGTAAGATTTCACTCGACATAGAATGGGGGATCGTCTTTTATATCCAGTGATGAACTAATTCCCCTTGATCAATACATTCATATTGGTTCAAGTCAGGAAACCAGACTTTCCTATTGTCATCGAGTAGTAAACAGAATTGTTCAATGAATGATCTATAATTCATATCTAATCCTATTGACACCAGTGTCTGTTGCTTTGTAACGATATATATTACATTAAGATTTGATGAAAATCACCCGAGTTGATAATTACGTAACAAGCTTATGAAAGAACTATTTTTTTTATACTGGGAAAACAGAAAAAAAATCATTTGCTTTCATCATGAGTCTGTTATCTGTCAAATCAGTTGAAATGCATAATGAGTATTGAGTCACTCTCCTTCTTCCGTAAGTAATGGAAACCCACTTCAATTTACCAGCTTCTATTGGACAACTCAATATAGATGACTGAAAGAGATACAGTTTATCATCCGAAATGTATAAGTAAAAAACAAATATTGAAAACATGTCATACCTGGCGATTTTCTTGTGGGGAAAGACCAAAAGCCGAAAAACATTTTAAATTTCCTACAAATGAAGCGTCAAAATTAGATCTGATGTGCACATGAGAGCTCAATTACTGCATTCTGACAAGAGTCCCTAATCGTTTGAAAATTGCATTTGTGGACTTACCAGGCTGTTTACTGTACATGAAAGAAAAATCGAGAGACAAACATTACTTTCGATTCTTCAAAAAATCTCATGGAAATGCTCTGAGTTTAAAATCCATGTATAGATTAGTGAACAAGTAAATTCAAAATATCTGAGAAGTGCACAATGGAAGCTTACTCTGTTTGTGCCCATTACTATTCATGCTTTTTTTCTTCTGAAAGGAAAGATATTTTTTTGGCAACTATTAGATGATTCTTCAGCCTTCAAACATTTGCAGCAAAGTGTAGGATAAGTGGAAAAGACACCTCCATCATTACAGTGGGAATTAATAGCACTATTCACCTCCGAAGGGAAATTTATTAAAGATGGATCATCAGTTACAGGACACTCAGTTATTCCACTCATTGCTTGTTCAATACACTGTTACAACTCCTCATCCATGCATTAAAGAATTGATGAGGAGCTGATATGATTGAGAACGTTCCTATGAGCACTGAGCATCACGATTATGGGAATAATATCTTGGACTCAATTAGAGGGGTTTTCTTAACCTGGAAGATACATCGTTGGATTGATGATTAGAAACACTATTGCTGGTTGAATTACAGGAACACCACTGAAGCACAAATGAATCGCAAACATTTTTTCAGTTTGCTTTTACTCTTTTTGAAAATAGGGCACCATAGCTGGAATATGAGTTTTTCTGTTCATTTTTGTCGTGTGTCTAACCCTAACAAGCCATATACAAAATGTGAAACTTTGTGCACACAATCTGCTGGATGAGTCAAGGTGAGGAGTTTTGAGGAAATCCTGTGTATTGGCTGGGATAATAGCGTTTTTACATCAATGAACATGTCACAACAATTGCCATAATCGTTTAAAGGTGGCACACACATTCAGCTGAGGAGTCAGGAAGACATTTTCTTTAATTAGGTTGAATTACTGACTAAGTTATGTATTTCTATCTATATATGTGCCACCGTTTATATAGAACATTTAAATTTAGTACACATAATATCTTTGATGAGTACAAAAAGGTATTTTTTGTTCATAGCTATTACTAGTAAAATTTTTAGATATATGGATAGGAAAAATGGATTGTGTTCTCAGTAAACTTGACTTATTTACTGAATTAAATGCATTCTTTTATATGCATAAATGTCATGTGTTCAGCCCTTACCTCTCAAAGTTGATTTTTAGAACTATCTTGTTTAGAAATCATAACGTGATTGCTGAAGAAAAAAATGTTTTTCTAATATCTAAGAGATACATGGAATCAATTAAATTTATCCACCATTATGAGTTTTTCCACTGCAAAGGTTCAAACTCCACTCCAATCTTATCATTGTAGCCTGTACACGTTACATAGATTATAATATGTCTTTATCTCTTTTCATTAGGCTGTCAATGGAACTGAACCCACTTCAAAGCTAACCCCAGTGATACCTTTCTGCCCATTCAGTTGTTTCTCTGACACTTAAGTTTTTGCTAAGTAATA
This sequence comes from Thysanoteuthis rhombus, assembly GCA_963457665.1. NCBI lineage: Eukaryota > Metazoa > Mollusca > Cephalopoda > Oegopsida > Thysanoteuthidae > Thysanoteuthis > Thysanoteuthis major. The sequence continues at coordinate 19,274,199 of OY735203.1, read as the reverse complement.
GGGGGAGCTTAGCAACCATGCAAATGTTTTTAATAAGGAAACACCAAGCATGAAGAGTTCTTCCCCATTCATCCTTATTACATTTTTCAAGAAAAAAAGAAGCAATAATACAGTACTTCGAAATGTCTATAGCTCATAAGAACGAAAACTTATCAAATTCTGTCCAGTATGCAATTGTTATCTTCCCCCATCGTTTGTGAGACTGACTTTATTTGTTTTATCTATTTTGCCTCTCTTAATGTTACTTACTGACACTGGGGTCAATTGTAACAATCAGATTATTCCAGCTGGTTGAATTGGTGAGTTACATCGATACGGGATCGTCACATGGGTCTGGTCAATGAGGTGCATTGGTCAGATTTGTTGGTTTGATATTTTTAATTTTTTTTTTACGATTGGAATCAGTTTTAATGTATTATATTAAGATCACCTGTGTGAGGCTTTGAAATACTCAGGATATGCCCCCCCCCAAAATTTTGCTCATGGCTGTTGAGAAGAAAATGAGTATTGTATAGACATAATATTCATGGTCCTAGGATCTAAAAACAGAGACAGAATTACCCCTCCCGGTGCCTCAACCGGGGCTAGACGGACCATAAAAAACAAACAAATATTACATTAAATTCAAAGATAGACACCTCCGAGTAGTAAATTCAGCCGAGAGTCAGACATAAACATTTTAGCAAAGTAAAATTGAAAATTCGAATTTTTCCAACCGCTGAAAGAAATCCTCAAGATCCAAATGCTGCAGCAAGAATTGAATGAGTACAATTGAATTTACCGTATATTTATAATTGCTTACGTAGTTTACTCACTTTTTCAGCTCTGAATCAAATTACACCGTCTGTGGACTTTAACTAAGTCAAAAATGCAGTATATAAGGGAGATGTATGTTCTTGTGGGAACTAACCATCTTGTTGATGAGCAAGGTATAAATCAATCGGTCTTGTTAGTGATCCACCAGGACAATGCTGGGCCCCGTTGTAGAAGCAGATAGGCTAATATAGGATGTTAGCTGTACTGTGTTATCAAGAAAGACCACGTACAAAACACGAGATAAAATGAAACAGAAAAAAAATTAAATAAATAATCCCACGAACCTTTACCCTTATTCCTTTTTTTACCCTCTACAGCATTGCCTACACCCAAGCCTGTGAGCTACTCTCCAAGAGACGATAAAATCGGTGCTAAGAGCCGGTGGTGCTCCAAGGTCACCGCAAACTCCATCAGCAGTGACGGCTCAACCAGACCTCCTTCCAATACGTCATATACCAGAGTGGCCAGGCATGGCCAAACACTTCCCATGATTAGCACGATGAAACTACATTAGTCAATTTGATATTTGATCGAGTACATTTGGGAAGAATCGTATCTTTACTTTCACCAAAAGTATTGTGTAAAATACATTTGTGTATAGCACATATTTCTTTCCTCTAAAATCAGTTCAATTGTCAAGTGAGTATTGAGTCCATTCTCGTTACCCAAAACCACCGAAACCTTTTCATAATACAACATTTTACCTGACAACAAAAATTCTCTACAATCCAAAGTGTATAAGTATATTACCTGTATTAAAATCCCGTCATATGACTTGTATCATGTAAGTACTAAGTAATTGTGACATGCAAGAACACTACGATCTTGTCAATATTATCAATTTAGATCAAAATCTGTATTGGTTCGTATCTTTTCTTTAATTTATTTATGCTAAATGGTAAAATCGATTACATTCTGGAAATATTAACCATAATGGTACTGTATCCTTTATTTGATAAACTCTATTTCCTTTGATATATTTTCAGAGAGGGACAAAATGAACGATGTTTTTCGACCACAAACTTTGCAATACCATAACCCATCCCAAACAGAACTTCAATAGTCTAGGTGAGCACTCTCAGAATTTCCATCGATCTTGCAGTTAATTTATTCTGTCAGAATAAAATCTGGAGTAGTGGGAGTTGATATATTGCTGGTAGGCATTTTTTACCATGTCTGTATTTTATTCTTGCTGCGTGTATATGTATCTAAGGATTAGCAAAGTGTTAATAGATAATCCCTGCAAATTGAGAGGGTAGGTCAGCATCAGCTTTGTAGGATACTTTGTAAAAATGACGTCTTTCAGGGTCTATCAATTGGATAGGCTTTTTTCTGTTTAATGTTGCTTTTGATGCATTGAGACTGTGCCATGATGATCTAACCAGGCTACAAGACTCTTTAATGGTTTATTCAACCTCAGTAAACAGTTTTTAAGATATTTTTGGTGTGGAAATTTGGTTTTGAGAAGATATTTTTTATTTCTTTGCTCAAGCCAAAGTCGAGCACCGGTCGGGATACGATTGTCCATTTAATATTCGTACTGGAACTTATAATAAATTTCCAGGGCTTTAAAAAGAAAATTGGAATACGAAATCTAATAAAACTGAATAAATTATACAGCTAACGTCGTCCTATGATACAGGGCAATCAATGTCAGGATCGATTCTACGTCGAATGGCTTCCTTAAAACTCAATATGAAATCAAACGATATCTGTATTTTTGTATCTGAAAGCCTAAAATACAAACATGCATTCAGTCGAAAATAAAGCTATCGGGAATAGTATTATGAATTTCAAATTATAAATCTTGATAACCTACCTAATGGGCAATAGTAATTGCTTTCCAGAACACATATAGAAAAATGCAAAGATATCAAGCTGGGTTTATTTAATTTGGTTTTAAAGTTGATGAGATACCACTCTCCTTACTGTTCGAAAAAAAAGGGTTCATGCTGGGAAAATAGGGAGATAGTGAAGAAAGATGTAAAAAGAGATTGAGGTAATGTAGAAAGAAGGACTGATGAGAAAAAAGGCGGGGGTAATATTGAAAAAAAATCAGATCTGCTAGTTGAAAGGTGGCCTAATGTTCGAAAAAAAGGGGGCATATAGTGATAAAAAGCGGAGACAGTAATGTTAAGAAAGGAAAAAACGTCCCCTCGATTTTGACCCTTAAAGTGAAAGAGAATTCTTTTTTTTTTCAGTCCCCAAAAGTAGAAAAAAGTATCACCTTTCTACATTGACTCCTAAAATAAAAGAAAATATTCTTTTTTCCAATTTTAACGCTTACGAGTAAAATCAAAATCTCCATTATTGATTTTGTTCTTTAAAAGCGTGATAAAATCATACCCCCTCCATTTTGAGCCCGAAAAGTAAAAGTTAACATCCCTCTGATTCAAATTCCTATAATCAATAAAAAAAAAACTCAATATTGCCCACACTCCGACTCCCCCCCCCAAGAAAAGTATTCCCTTTAATTTCGAAGGGTGATATGAAAAAAAAATCTTGCCTTCGATTTTGACGCCAAAAAGTGAAGATGAATGACTTTCGATTTTGACCGGTGGAACTGGAAGAAAAATCCCACAATTTTTATCCAAAAGGTAAAAAAAAATCATCCCCTTTGATATTGACCCATGACTGGGGAATAAATCCCAAGGATACTTCCTAAAGTAATCACAAAGATTCTCTTGGATTCTGATACCTAGAAGTAAGAGAAATCCATAAAGATCCGAAAATGTTGAATATAATCCTTGGATTGAATCTCACCCGTTCCAAATTGAATAATAACCCCTTTGATTTAGACTCTTTGAAGTGAATATAAGAAAAAAACAACTTGCATTTTGACATCTGAGACTGAAAAACAAATTACCCCTCGTATTTAGCACTAACGTAGATAGTAATTGGAAGAAAGAATAAAATTAAATATTGATCATTGAAACCAAAAAGTAAATTCCCTTTTGAATCTGACCACAAAATGTAATAAGAAAAGTTTCCCCTTGAATTTAAACACTTATAAATCAAAAATATAGAAAAAATGCGAGTCCGACACCAAAAAGTGAAAGAAAAAAATACTCTATTATTTTGGCTCCTAAAAGAGGAAAGAAATTCCTTTAAATTTGTTCCCTAAAAATAAAAATAAAAAATCGATTTCATTCCGCCCCCATTAGGATGAAAAAAAAAACAAACTTTCCGTTGATTCTGACCCCTAATAGTAAAAACATTTACCCCCTTGGATTTTTTCTCTGAAAGTTAAACAAATTCCGTTTGATTAAAGTAAAGTGAATTTGTCCTTTGATTTCGACCCGAGAAAGAAAGATGGAATGTGAATATATTTTCCCAACAATCGGTATATAAACAGAGTTAAGATAAAGATGTCAAATCTTAACGATTAGATGGATAATATAGACACGAAAATAGTGCTAACAGCAGCATTGGCCTCGTAGGCAAGCTCAAATCGATGTTAACAGGAACATGTTCATAAAATATGCAGGACATGAGTTAATCAATGACTCCAGGCAAAATCTACTAAAAAAAAAATTGGTTTGAATTGCATGTGTATTCTCATGACTCTGAAACCAATGCGGACGAAGCGTATAATCAATAAAGGCATATCATAAGAGTCGATTATCAGTCTTTAGTTAGAAAATTTTCTCTTAGCTCCAAGACGGACCATATAACTTGGATCTTAATTCCAGAGTGAACAAAATCTACGGTCATATATTTCTCTGTCAATCAGTGCAGATCCATTTACAAATCAGAAAAAAAAAAACACTTTTTTGTCGCGTATGCTTGTCAGAGTTTTCAATCATAAGATCAGTTCTGTTGACTGTAATACGGAGGCTGAGGAAACGGTTGATATTTGTTCATATTGATAAGTTTGTTGTAGAAAGCCGTTGAAACAGGGATATGTATTAAAGAGGTAGTTATGATTTATGATTTTCTGCAGATAAGACATACCTATCTAGAAACTAAAGGTTAGATCATGAAATAAAGATAGTCAAGTTTTTCAGAAGCAAAATCATATTTTTATTTGCCAACGGAAAAGATTACCATACATGCTAAGAGCAGCTTATTAGATTCTAACCAAGGATATCAGGGGGCACTTATGTTGGAATGCGTCTGGCAGTTTTTCTTTCTGAATCAAACCACTTGTACGGGAAGACTAGATCCATGTACTTCGGCTTTCAAAGGAACAATTCTTTCCAGAAATTCATATAATGGATACGGAGGAAATTATTCGGATTTTCAGCAAATCTTATTCAATAGACTGATATAATGAAACACAAATCGAATTAATTGCATGGGATTCATTAGGCAAGTGTGGCCAAAATCAAATAAAGTTGTTGTTGGCGTTAAAGAAGTTTCCTATTCAGCCCCGTTAGTAACATACCAAAAAAATCAATATTGAATTCCATGTAAGATGAATTATAATGGACGATCTACCCACGATAATTTTATATGGATCCAAATCTTAAATATAACGCATGATAGATTTTAGGGGAAAAATCAACCTGGACTAAAAATGGTGCACAGAACATTGGAAGACATCGTAAGGGATTATGTACAGATATCTCAGCCGTTAATAGAAAAGAAATACCGACACGATGTCTGAGAGGGCATTCGTCAAGATTAGGTTTTTGAAAAAAAGGCTCGAAGACGCTTGGCATGAGAATCCATTATGGAAGCCAACATTCGAGGCCCCAATGTATCAACTCTATATTATCCATCCAATGAAAGGGAGACTCAAAGACTGCATGAGGGACCTGCTCGATGCCAACTTCAACAATTTGGAAACGATAGCTGTAGAAAGGACAAAAGATTTAGAAACCAATAAAGAGCTCTTCGGCAAGATGTAGCCGGACAATGTGAAAAGTGAACAAGCAACATGGGAATAAATTACCAAAGATCTTTGAATGTGTAGATTTTCCAGAATCCGTCGGAATTTATCCCCTTTCCAAATTTCAGTACTGTTTAACGAAACGTACAATGAGTATGGTGAGGTCATCGATAAATAGGACAAAGTGAAATGTCAGTGATTTTCGCATGATGGTCAGTTCTGTGTCAATGCAAAACAAGAACAGACACGTAAGGGAGATTGGTACACTGACCTTCGATGAAATGTCAACCTTAACAACTTTTAATAATTCTGAGCAGGCTTGAGGCAACGAACCAATTAGAAATCGGGATCAACTCCAGTCTTGTGATAGCTGGGTCGTCGGATTGGTAATGCCATGGTACTGCTTTATTTGGGAGACTGTAAAGTCTGCTTCACGGATGATGACAAGTTCAAACGTTCTTTGCATTCAGATTAGTGATAAAACCGCAAAATTATGGACGACCAAAAAGATTACTAAGAGGGAATTCAGGGAGAGCATCAGGTGTAAGGGTATTGATTGGTCAGGACTCACTGGCTTTGGAGGGAGAAACAGTTTTAGAAATAAATTTCCAGATTCATCTCTCGCTAATTCCCTATCGCAGTTCAAATCAAAAAGAGAAAGACAACATAGAATGAATAGTATGCAGAAATCATCGCATAATCATACATTTAAGGCAAATTTTTATCTTTTTGAAAATATGGTTTCTTTTATTTAATAGTAGATCACAGAGTCAGCTTTACTCCCTTTACATTATCAGAATCCAGTATGTTACATATTAGGGGAAAAGGAAACCGAATTTGCCCTCTTTGCTCCTTGAATCCCCCGAAGTATCAAGGTACGTCTTTACTGATACGCAGTTTTAGGTGTTGCAATCTTTTGATCATCTCGGATCCGGTAAAATTGAGAAAAAAAAATTCTGAAAAGTATTTGATATAAATAGGGACCATTCAAACACCAACTCAGAACAGTGCAGAAAACATTGTAGATAAACTGTTAGTGATTGGAAAAGTTTGACATTAATTCGAGAGCGGGGGGCTGGGTAAAAAATTACAAATAACTAGGCAAGAAATATAGAGATGGGCAGAACACATAGGAGAAATACAACACAGTGAAAAAAAATAAGTGACTTTTGCCTATGGGACAGTAAACGTAGCTGGAAAACATGCACTATATGGTGATTGAGAAAGGGGTTATAAAAGTTAGCCGGTAAGACGTGGTACAGATTCACGCAATCATGCTGGTCATTGTAAGAAGTCGGAAAAACTTTTGGTTATATATATATATATATATATATTGTGTGTGTGTGTGTGTGTGTGTGTGTGTGTGTGTGTGCGAACAATAGGGAATGAGACAGACTCAGGAGTATGAGTGTATGGATATTTTGTCAATTAATTAAACTGTAAACTAATTAGTCGATGTGTTATCCATGTTTTGGGGTGGGGGTCTCATCTTCAGAGGCGTTGAATGTATGTATTTATCTTGAAGAGGTTGAAAAGGTTCCGTAGAAAAATAGATTTAACATAATATATTGTGTCTTGGAAACAGAAATAGGAATCAAAGGTGAGGATTCCTCTAGGGTCGTCATGATGTTAGGGACTAGGATTTGCCAGCCATTCACATCATAGGCGTCAGGAAGCTCATACTTTCAAAAATTGTCTAGTTCGTCTCTCCATGATATATTCTGCCGGCCTTTATTACGGACGAGACTTTGGGGGAGCCATGTTGTGAGTCGTTATGGCTATCAATTGTCTGCCATTTTTGCAACATGATCGGCCCATTCCCATTCAAGCTTTCATATGGATTTTACGATTTCTCCAACTCCTGATCTCTCTTAGATATGATGGATCAATTTATACAAGTCTTCAACTGAATTTGCATGGACAACTTTCCCGCCAAAACATTAATAAAATGGGAAGAAACAAATAAATACATACATTTTCATCTTTCATTTATTTCCTCTCATATCTTTCTCTGGGGTATTTATCCTTCACGAAATGAATAAATTAGATAGTTAAATGAATAGAAACGAATTCCAGAAACAATTTCCACGCATACATGTAATTTTCAGTTTTGTATCATCACCATTATCTATGTTGCATAGAAATACTCTTATTATATTCAATATTTTATTTTACTATAGGGGTCCATTGTATTAACATATTACATACTTAATGTTTTTAACCTATTTTGATAATAAGATATTACAAACTAGTAGGGGGTTATTTCAGATTTGACAACTTGGAAATTTAACGTTAAAGGTTTTGTTTATAAATGTAATCCTAAGCTCACAGGAAACATTTTTCGGACTGGTTTTAATGAGATAATCGAGAGAGAATTTTTTCATTAGCTTGATGGGTATATGACCAGTATGTTGGGAGTTTTTACTGTTAAAGGAACGCTAATTGTGACTCATTTCCGTGTTCTTGAGTCAATGGTGAGTTGCAGTTCATACATACATCAAAGGAAACTCATAAAAATACCAACGAACCAGTCGTTAATTCTTAACTTATATCTAACATCTATTGGGCACCTCTTGTTGAATACTTGTACACACAAACACACACACGCACATATATATATATATATATATTTGTGTGTGTATATATATATATTTGTGTGTGTATATATATATATATATATATATACATATATATATATATATGTGTGTGTGTGTGTGTGTGCATATGATTAAAAAAATTTTTTTTTCATCTCTTGTATATATCTTTATTATAACCTCCTCTGGGATATTTTGGTCTCCATGGAAAAACTTGATACATATCTGTGTTGAAGATCGGTATACCACCATAATACGTAACCCTGATACATATGTTCTGTAGAGGATATATCATCAGCAGCAACAGTAGAAGCAGCAGTCATTTATTTTCCTTGGTTGGATTCGCTACACCTCTCCGGCCCCAGTTGTGTATGCGATCTCTGACAATCCATGTTGCGAGGTGTGATGTCCATCAGTTGTTTATTCTTGCAACATGACCGGTCCGTCGCTATTTGAGTTTCTCATTAGACTCTATGATATTTCAGACTCTTCTTTTCTCCCTGATATACTTTGCTGTCTTGGGATCGTCCCATATGAGGTTGAGAACGATTCTTTCAATCGCACGTTACATGCTTTTCTGCCTGCAAGTCTGTCTCTTGGTTAGTTTCTATTCTTCGGCCCCATAGGCGATTATCAGGAGGATACATTAGTTGCTCTGGCTCTATCTCTCACGTGAGTTGGGTAATATTGTACTGGTATGAGGCATGCCAAAGAATCCTGTCATACTGAAATAAGAACACAGCGTGCCATAGATTCATTTTGATTTCAACCACTTTCAAATTCACAGTTTCTATCTTATATTAAGCCCAATCCACTTAAATGCCTAATATAGCAGTACTAAATATTTACATTACATCAGAATAAAGACAGAATGTTCCTAATTTGAGATTTGATATTTTCAAGGAATTTCGCATTCGAACCCAATGTCTCCATACAAATAGAATTTTTTTCATCGAATCATAATTGATACTGCTGTATTTCATTTCAATTAACTGAAAAAAAATCGTTAACTTTAATCATAAGATATACATGACATAGCAGTTCAAAATTTAAAGATTAAAATCTAAATTCAATCCAGTCAATCTGAAAAATCATCCATCCTTGTTGTTAAAAGCATGAACAGTTTGGCTCACTTTATTATCAAAGATTATTAAATAAAAGTATTTACATTAATCTTGGAATTCAACTCAATTTGAGCACATTTTTATTTCAGTCAATATTCATATTCCATTTTATTTCACCCACTGCATGGATCTAAATCAAAGTGTTGCTAAGTATAGCGCATTGTAGGCAGACCAAGAACTATATTTAAAAATATATTATATAAAAGTAGATCAACGTTTTCTTCGTACGTTTTTTTTTTTTTTATTCCATTTATATGTGTTTCCTATCCCAGACATTGTTTTTGTAAAGAGTTAAAAATTAAAAAGGATTATGAAAAGAGGAAAATAAGAAAAAAAAGGTGCAAGATAGCATTTCGGAGTGTGACAAAGAGAGAAAATTGTATCTTACTTGTATGAATGAACTTATGGTTTTGCTTCTTGGAAAAGGGACCAAAAAGATTTAAATTACTTAAAAGTCTTTAATGTGTTTCTCCATTTTCCTTGAAGCAAAACACTCACTTGGAAAAAAAATTAAACACTATCCGATTCTTATCAACCGGAAAGTCTGTAAGGGCACACAAGATACACTCCAGGTAAAGAGTGTACTTGTGAAAAGTTGAATGCATCAGAGAAAGCTTAGGTCTTTGGCGTCGTGGGAGGCAATCTTTTGAATTCCCTCTCACTTCGAAGGGGACTGTTGATGATAATGGATCCATTACTTTTACTGTGCGTGGAGAAATTATCGTCCATTTAGAAATTTAGTCAGAGTAGTTTGATGTTTATTTTGCTACCGGAGACCCAAGATTTCAGAAGAAGGGATCACGAATCAATACTCCTCCAATTTTGAGGGGGGAGGTTGTCAAATGACAATAGGCTGAAGGAAGATTTTATTGATTTCCGGAGAAATGCTGAATTGAAAATTTTGAAAGTAAGACTCTTGAGGATAATAAGTATTCAGTACTGGACGTGTCCTAAAGACTTGACAGAAAGGCAATGTTTCCTTGCCATTTCAACAACATACTTGTGTGTATCTGGAGTCAGTTCTCTCTTGTCAATCGAGATAAAATTCAGGAATCGCCTAGAGTCACAAGTACAACTTGCTAATCACAATCAGTTTGTCAAATCACCTTTGACAAAATTATTGATCGATTTTATTGGTTGTTTTTAATATAAAAGCTCAATTAAAAATTGTATTTTACGCACTGAGTAAAAAAACTCATTGTTTTTTGGTCAATCTATCCACTAGCATTACAATATGTGGTTTGATTTACTGTATGGATATTGAAAATTTGGCTTTTTCATCTTCAATCATGATATTTTTTTCTGTATGTGAAACCTTTCCAAGGTTTACAGTGCGCAAAATCGGTTAGGAATCTCTAGTCAAACTTGTGTTCATTATCAAACTCCTTTTTCTATATTCATCATGCTTGCATCCTTATGTTGCCAAATTAACGCTGGGGCAGTTTCATGTGTGCCATGGACACATCGACAACGAATCTCGAATAGTTTCAATAATCTCTATGTTTATCCCCTTAGAGTCATTTCTTCGAAAAATGCTTTCGAAGTTCGCTGCAAGATATATAGGAACCAATTTTATACTTCAAACATGGTTGCGCAATCTGAAAACGTGGTGAATATCTCTGCTATTCGACATCGCATCGGTTGGTGAATAGGGACGGTCTCATGCATATACAGGGTACTGTCCAAGGTGGTGTGAAGAAAATAAAAACCCCTGAAGATCTATAAGGGCCCAATGAATAAACTGAATGAGGTGGCACTAACCTTGATGCTAACTAAAAATGGTGGCAACGGTTGAGCTAAACTGGTCACCACCTTCCTAAATCAAGTTTGACCTTATAAATACAGTGGCTAAGGTCGAACTGCATTGCTTCAGATGATTGCGGTTTATTTGGCACTGACTGTTAGCAAAAACATTTTATGCAAGACAGGAAACACAATTTGGTAATTGGAGTGAAGAAAAACGAGGTGACATTTCCAACTAAGTCAGGGTTGGCCATTCATTTTGTAATACTTTTGATGTCACCAGAACCAAAGAAAATGCATTCAGGTTCAGATCAAAACAAACAGGAACATAAAAAAATGTTTTGCCAATACATATATCGATGATATCAAAAAATACTGATGTAAGGGTTGCTTCATCCCAGTTGATAGTGCTTTGTATTTTAGGTTTGAACTTTGCTCGTCGATAGATTGATGATAATAGTTTTGCTGTTACTGCACATCTCCACGCAATGGTAGTTAACTGGCAGCTGTTTTTTTAAAATTCTATTTTCGTTTTCCATCTATATACTACCAGTTTCTTTTTCTTGGTGAGGTATTTCTTTCTTATGTACTGATGTTGAACCATGTTGAACAATATATATATATATATATATATATATATAATCATTATTATTACTATGATTTATTCATTTATTTACTTATTCATTTATTCTTACAATTTCACTTCAGTAGCCTGGTGGTCACCGTCGAAGGTTGAGTGTCAGCAAGTGTTCCCAAAGTCTCCAGCCCTCTTTTCCACATTCTCATTGACCATTGCAATACTTTGTTCTACAGTTTCACACCAGTTGTCCGGTGGTCATCACTGAAAACCGAGTGACAGTAGTCTCCTCAGTTATTCAGACCAAATCTCAATTCTCCCTTGCCTATCTCACCAGTGCTGTGGTTCATATCACCAACATCATTTTCCTTCCTCTGTTAGGCCATTTCAAACAATAACTATAGTAGACCTTATAATCCTAGTACTTTCCTCAGTATCCGTGCGGTTCCTAGCAGTGCTGTGGTCTGCAAAGTCTCAATCTTTCCTTTTATCCTGAGCTTCTCCAGTCTTGCCCTCAATGTCTTGGTCGTTCCAGTGTGCTTACTATTACTGGTACTACCCTGACTTTCATGATCCACATCTTCTTCAGTTCTCTTGCCAGATGTTGATATTTCCCCAGTTTTTCACTCTCCTTCCTCTTCACTCTATGGTCTGCAGGCACAGCCACATCTATTATTTGGCAGGTTTTCTTCTTCTTGTTCACAATTACCAGGGGTGGTCTCCTTACGTGGATGAGGTGGACCTTTTGGATGTCAAAGTCCCAAAGTAATTCGGGGTCACCATTCTCCAAGGCTATCTCTGGTTTGTGCTGGTACCACCTTTCCTTGTGGTTGAATCCCATTTTTTTACTCAGATCTCAATCTATCATCGTTGTTAGTCTATCGTGTCCGTGCTTGTACTCCTTCTCGGTGAGTTGACTACATTCTCTAGTTACGTGGTTTACGGTCTCATCTCTTTCACCACACAGGCGGCACATACTGTTTGTCAGTGTTTTGTCGATTTTTGTTTGATATAGTTTGTCCTGATGCATTTATTCTGATTTGCCATGATGAGCAAATCTGTTACTCTTTCCAGGTTTCCCCTTTGTAGTCATGTCTATCTTTTAAATTCTCCTTATAATATTTTCATTTCTAATTTTCCTTTTTCTTGTTTGCTGTGCAGTTGTCATCATCATTATCATCGTTATCATTATTGTTTTCATGATTTTTATTATTATTTACTTTAAAAAAAATAAATTCCTTTAGAGGTAATTTCAGATTCAACGTTGAAACATATATCAATTCATTTGATTGAAATGCGTATGGAAACTTGATAAATATTCCAAGCCTAGTATTATGGGAAAACATTTGCTAATCGGGTGTATTCGTATGATTTATATGGAAATTATGGGTGAGAATAATTTTTATTAGTATGTACTTGGATGGTTGATGTGGGGGGTCGGGATGGGGATCGATTTATGGATAAAATAAATTGAATTTAAAATTGATTAAAATTAGTAATTAGTGAGTGTTATTTGTGTTCTTACGTGAGTGAAATTGAATGGAGTGGATGGGGGTTTGAGTAATATTAATATGAAATGATGATGCGGCATTTTCATTGAATATGGGTAGCTGGGTGGGGGTTACATTTAAATTCAATTAACAATGGTTGAATTATCCCATGAGTGGGTAGATAAGAACATGGGGTTAGATTGTTTGGGTATAGATTTAAGGCACGATTATATAAGTTGAAATATAACTTAATTGTGAATCATGTTTGCGGATAGGAACGGGCGTTTTGTTTTTGTTTCTTCATTGGTTTGGGGGGGTATCATCTGTAGAATGTACAGAATTATATGCAATGCTTTGCATGTAGGAGATTAACCGAATTGATGGTATATCTTTATGTCAAAAGTTTTTTTCTCCCTTTTCTTATGGATCATTTAAACGAACTAATTGCTCTATGTTTTTGAAGGCAGTGACAATTTGCCCAGATAATGACTATTTGTTATTTTTAAAATTCCTATTTCATCAAGTTAAACTCAAATATGATTTTTTTTAAACGCATTTATCATGCAAGCTGTGATGTTTGGAGCTGTCTTGGATCTTGTCACGAAAAATTTTGTTTTAGATTCCGGTAATGCATACTATTTTCATAAATCGTATAATTTCTGCATTGTGAATTATTTTTTCATAGGTGCCCATAGATTATACATGAACTTTCTCAATGGCGACTACCCTATGCAAATAGAATAAACGATTGAAGAAATGAGGATGCTACAGGGATTCAGGAATCTTGTATCGTTTATTCTGTTTACATTGGCTTGAGTGGTATATTGACTGTGTAACGACGGTATATCTTTTCAAATGAGTTTTTTCTACAGCAGTAAGCATTATATAATTCATGTTTAAACTAATAAACAAAAAAACTCGGTAAAAAAAAATTCAGATGATATTAGAGGCTACTGGGGAAGGGAAATGTTCAAAACACACCCAAAACGCAGATCTCACCAGCAAGCAAAAGATACTCATGGTATTTGACGAAATGGAAAATTAAAAATGCATGGTCGAGTTGGCAAAATTAACCAACCTAGTATACTATTATACAACAAATCAACTATTCACAAAAATACCCATGGACCAACTTAATTGAAAAACAAGGTTTCACGACGATTACATACAAGTCATATGGAACAGATACGAAATAGTTCTGCAATAATTAGACTAAGTAGAGATACGAAGAGTACAAGATATAAAGAAAGAATAAGACAGAAAGCTGCAGTATCATCCAAACTATTTACAGCGACCCTTGGAAGAGTGTTACGGAGAACCCACTCGGGGGCAAATGGGAATAAATTAAGATCGAGAATATCTAAACCCCCTTGGGAATAGCCCATGACATTTCCATTTCATCAAAAGGATTCGGAGAGTTACAGAAAAGTGAAAAAATAAGGGTCACAGGTGAACAGAACCTTAGCAAAAGTAATATTGAACAATATAGTCTCGAGAAACGACCATAAGTTAAGAGGGAAAGGCTCTAGAAAGCGTTTATGAAATACGTCAGCTCTTTGCGATTAATATTATCGTGGAAGAAAGGGAAGACTACATAGGGGATGAAAGTATACAAAAACGAAAAAAAAGAGAGATAGAATTGATGATGAACTTGACACTTAGCAAAGAGAGGTAAAAAAAACGAACTGTGCTAAATGCAAGTTGATTGGTGCCTGTAGGGCACTGAATGCAGTAAAAAAGGCCAGACATAAGATGGAGGGATGGGTTAGAGTTAATTGCTAGCACACATGGCAAATTTTAACGTAATCGTGGTCGTTATGAAAGGAAACAGGGAAAGCTCTTAGACAATATACATATTAGTCCAGGAAGCTTCACAGCATTAAACACTGAATACATAGAACGAAATTCTGTGAATGTATATCATTTAGTCAATCATTTCTCAATATTGGTTGAGTAATTTGTGTATTTTTCTGAGTTATTTCCTTAATGTTTTACATGAAATATGTAAGGAAATCCTTCGTTGCTATCATCAATTGTTCACCATGTAACAATTTGGAGGAATTTAAGGAACAAAACAGTTATGTTAAAATTGTTTCCCAGTAGTGCCAATCAAGCAACGCCTTTTCTTCCGTTATGATTTAAAGTTTCTTACATGTCATATTCCATGCAATTGTTCTTTCTAAATGGTATTATCATGATGTTTTGTAAATGGATGTTATTTTAGACTATGTATCATTCAACGTTCTTTTGGAAAAGTTTACTTACGTAGGCTACCCCACCAACGTATTCGACTATGGGGGTGGGGGTCAAAAAGCTTGACAACAGACATGACTCTATTGAAGGTTATTTCTTGAGAATATTGAATTGCGGTATTTCAAATTTCGGACTGCAAGCGAACCAATATATGATATCATTTTAATGAATACTGATCATTCAGAATAGCTTTTTAGAGTAGATTTTCTACAAACATATCCATGAAAGAAAAGTGACTAAATCTTTTCCCTAGTCTTTGAATTTTTCAACATCGTACAATACCTTACTTTATGAATAATACTTTTAAAAAAAATGGGCTTTGTATGTATTGTTCAGAGGAAAGTAAACGGCATTTCAGCCGGCAGTAGCTCTTAAATGTGCCATTTGAACAATATACTAGACATTTGTTACTTTGCATTCCCCTTTAATTTTCAACCTAGCCAAACTTGCTTATTAATCCGACGAATGAAGTCGAATATTTTATCCCTATCTTTAATTCTAGTTAATTGAATGATTTTTCACAATGACCAAGAGTAAATCGGTATCTTTTCGTTACTTAATCCCTGTAGCATTGATACCATGATATTTTATTCCATATACATAATTCATTTATTCTATTTCTATACTCTCATTTAGATATTCTCTGAGTTTTTTTTATCCCATTATGGTTATACTGACTGGTTTTGGAAGGGTCAGAAATTCTGGTCGTCGCTCCATCAAATTGTCTAAAAATCTGACTAATCTGGTCGCTTTGATTGACCATTCTCATAACTGAAGACACAATTTTCGGTACAGAATCAACGATCCGGTATAGATTAATGTTAATTTCATTTGTTATACACTTGATTCGGCTCACGAATAACTTTTATATGAACAGTCTTTTTCTGTGTACAGAAAGAAACCTGTGCATCAGTATTTTCTTTCATGGGGATTACCTGTTGAGATATACAGCATAACTCACAAATGATTACATCCCCATCAATTTTTTTATTTAGGATACTTTCCATCATACACCCAGTACGTACACTCTTCTTTTTCATCTTTTTGAACTCAAACTTTCAAGCCTTTAATCCTTATTGCGAAAACTATGTATTTGTTGCAATCAAAAATGATACATCCGAATAGAAATATTTTGGGCTGCTAATTTCCAATGTTGAACAGTTTGTTCGCGAACAATCTCTGGTAATCCTCGTTTTCATTATGTACTATTCCATGAGAAGTTACATAATCCTGTTGTACTTATTCTGGAAGAGATTAACTCCGTATTAAAAAAGAAATGGTAGGTTCATACTCATTTACGGACAACAGTGTATGCATGTAGATGCTAGGAGATCAAAACATCTAATTATCCAGACAATTTTCTTTTTTCAGCAAAATTCTACTAACAAGTATGTACAAATCCTTACAAGTGCACACATGCTCATACAACATGTGGTAAACATGGAATCCTTTACATACGGGTAGTTGCAGGAACAGTCAGTCTTAACATCATTCTTCTGTAAATTTGCTCAGGTCTTTGCTAAACCATTCGGTAATTAGTCCTATGTCTCTCTTGCTCCTTGAGAGATGCAGTCACTAACTGAGAGAGATGTTGTTTCGTCAGATCTTCAGATAAACGAGGCATTATCAATTCAGGCTGATTTTCGATTTAAAATTTCCGCTGTTTCTATTAACCAAGCACCAATCATTCTTCCCGTCTCTTCGCCAACGGTGCAATTACACCGACCAGAGGACCCCCTTCTCACCCAGCCATTCCCCTATCGGCAACAAAGTGAATATCAAATTACCAGTTGGCTTAGTTTGGCCTCCAGTCAGGGGGACCGTTGCAATGTCCGGCCGATACTGTCCGGTTGATTTCAACCACCAAAGCGTTAAAACGCCAGAGACTGGAGCTTGTGAATAAACTCGATCTATTGCGGACATACAGGGTCGGACGTCGAACACAGTTATTGACGGGTGACCTTGGTAATCACACTCAGGAACCGGGATGTTTATAGCTTGCACCCTGATCTCTACTTCCATTCCTTGAGATTTTACCTTTCATCTTGTCATCAGATATATAACAAGTCTGCACTTTGGAACATCGATGCACAAGTTCTCTCCCTTGTACCATCACTCACACTCACACACACACACACACACACACACATATATATATATATATATATGTATATATATATATATATATATATATATATATATATATATATATGTATATATATATATATATATACATATATATATGTATATATATATATTTATACATATATATATACATGTGTGCATATATATATATATATGTATATATATATATATCTATATCTATATCTATATATAAATGTATATATATATATTTATACATATATATATATGTATATATATATATTTATACATATATATATACATGTGTGTATATATATATATATATATATATATATATATATATATGAGCAATTGGGATTTGAAAAGTTCCGTTGAAGGCACAAGCACACAGGTTCCGAGAAGCGAAAACGAAAGCAGCAGAGCTGAACAATGATTTTGAGAGGGATTTGAAGGATGAAATTCATATTTTAACGGAGAATTCAAAGAGAGTGCTTCGGTTCTCAATCTCATATGGATACTCTAGCTCTAGTTACTTCCTCTGATGTTCCTTCTCACCGCTGAGCCATGTGGAAGCTTGTAGTGTCTTTATCAAACTGTTACCAGTACGAATTCAAATTTCCGTGCTGCTACCACTATCATGATGATGACCCTGTTTGAAGGGCAAACCAATGAAAACCGAACGACATTTCTTAACTGCATGCTGATAAGTGTAGCGATTAAAACCCTCTGTAAAAAGTCTTTATGATTGGCCAATCGATCCCACAACTTATTTCTGCTAAAAAAATGTATGTAATCCTTTGTTCGATCTTCAAACACGTGTCATGGATCAGCTTGTCATTCATTCATTCAACCAATCAGTCCCTAATGGCAGTCAGTACTGAAAATGATTGCACATATAAAAATTAACGCTATCTTTACTTTCTGTTAATTGATTTCAGTTCACTATAAGAAGATGCCACGGTTGGCTAAAACTCTACCTTGGAAAAATTTTAAATCCGAATTGAGCATGCTTACTATCCTCTCGTAGTCGAAACTTGCTTTGGTAGACGCTGATTTTGGATGGGATTCCATATCGGTTATGAATCTCTTGGTGGCTGATGGGGTTGCTTATGTAGAGTTGAGTTCTTTCACCTTAACTACTGAAAGCCTGACAAGCCGGTGAAATGTTTCTTTTACGGCTTTGCCTCTTTGATATTCTGGAACGTAGAGAGCCTTCAGACATTAGCATTGATATATTCTAAATGATATATTCCTCTAGTTCATCTAATAAAGAGGCTCTTTAAAGGCCTGTTGCCTCATAAAATTAAGTATATTTAATCAGTAGTTTGAACCGTAAGGTGTCCTTGGATTTTTCGCAAAATTACTTTCCATGTGCTTTGCAATTTTCAAAAAAGTGTTTCCTCTATTTTGCTGAGTTTTGAATAGATTTCTGTTTTCTTATGAGCGCTAGAATCGTTATTTATTAAGTTAAAAATAATTCATACTGACATGGAATGACAACGCCACTGACTCATGTAGGATCAAACCTTTGGTTGGATTATCAGATATTGTAGTTTATGAGGAAACATAACAGGATAAGGCACTTCATCAGATCATAATCCAACAAAGGTTTCCTCGGCGTCGTATTTTGTCAAAATACTAATTTTACTTGTATATATGCATTTGCTTCTGTTTTATTTGTAAATGAGAATGGCAGTTACCCAGTAGTCACATCCATGATTCAATGTTATCTCATCTATTTTAGGATTTTACCGGCCATTCAGATGTACCGCGGAATAAATGTTGTTATTCATTTCTGAGCAATTGCCAGACTGGAAAAGTGAAACAACATTCTGATAAAGGAACAAAAAATGAACTAGCACGAAAGGAGATAGTGTTGGTGAAAAACAATTGCATGTGTTTCTGTTGTGATCAAAAATAAGTTTGAATCAAAGTTTGACAGGGTGATAATGGCCAATAATCCCAAAATAAAGTTCCAATACATGACAATGCAACAATATAACAAAATTTATATTGCTTTTGTCACACCCTTTATTGATTACTTGATAATGTAACTATCGCGTTGAAAGAAACAAATAAAGCAGATGTCGACAGCGAATAAAAGAGAATGTTGGTTTTAAACAGTTATTTTCGGCCTGTGTATTATCGGTGGCAGATATGATTCATGCAGTGGCTTCAGTTTCTTTAGTTTGTCCTTTTCTATTCAGGTTTTCTGGGTTGAATGATGCACTTACCTTCCATGGCAAAGAATTGATGATATATGGAGGGAATTCCACAAGTAAAACATATTTAGCTTCTGAGTGCCCTCTGCTAACAGCCATAGATTTTAATTTTTCTCTTTTGCAAAGTTATCTTATCTTTTAGAGATAGGTTGTAAAAACATTTAGTGAACGACTGATTTGCATGAATATATGAATAAAATCTAATATAGCCATGGTCAGGCACCCTGGTTCATTCCAGACTTATCAATTTGAACACAAAGAGATGATGATGAATTTCAAAGAATATGTTAACGGTGGTGTATAAAAAGGAAGAAGAGTGAACAGTACATTGGGTAACACATTGGATGATAAATTGGATAATGTAACTTTCAACGAGACAAACTTGTATTTTTATAGGGTCAGTGAAAAAATAAATAGATTTGTTCATTGTCAGAGTGAAAAGTCATTGAGTCGGCTTGACCTTGGTATTTGGGGAACGTAATTAGCTCTGTTCTATAATCATGTGTGATAGTTATTTGAACAAGTTATACTTAGTGGAATAAAATCTGAATAAGATAAATGGGAAAGTCCTTTCAATGGCACTAACAATAAGAAAGCTATTTGGTTCCGTCCTAACAACCTATTAAAAAGTAATTTAGTTAGAAGTAATTTAAAATAATGATTAAATCCGATATAACGGATATGATTAACTAGGCTAAAGACGCAACTGATGTAACACAAACGATATGAGTCACATCTGATGTTACACTTATTGATCCATCATCGTGAACAAATTCAGACGTTTTTCGGGTAGCCACGGAAAAAAAAATTAATTCCAAGAAGTGTAGCATAAAATAACATACATTTTCATTCGATTATGATAATATGTTGTATAAAATGCCGAAATAAATGTATTATAAGACGGTCCTAAAATTAATACAATGAGCAACATCTGAAAATCGAATCATGAGAAGATGAGACGGTATCACATATCGAAGTGTTCTGTTTTCAAATGTCCGAAACTCTTATATGGTTATCAGCTGATGATCCCCTCAGGGAAATATCTCATAGATTACAATCTTAATTCATCTATAACATTTGAGAATCTTTCATAAATGCATTAACAGATATGTGGAAATAATTGTTTGAGTAACAATAAACAAAAAGAATAGCTTTAGTCTTTAAAGATGTGAAGATTTTAATATATATATATATATATATATATATATATATATATATATATATATAGAGAGAGAGAGAGAGAGAGAGAGAGAGAGAGAGAGAGAGAGATAGATAGATAGATAGATAGATAGATAGATGGATCGATTGAGAAAGAAATAGAGATAGAGAAATAGATAGATGGATAGATAGATAGATTTGTATGTGTGTGTGTGTGTGTGTGTGTGTGTGTGTACCTCATCTCATTGAAGTAATTGTCAATGGGTAAATATTTAAGGTGAATAAAAAAGAAGTAAAACTCCCAGACAAGTGAAATACATACCATCCACTCATATTTGTTGCTAGGTATCAGGGAATCTATGTGGCCTTTCCTTTCAAGGAACTTGTTTAACGTTTGATTTTAAATATTTGGTTTTAGAATACCGTCAACACGTACATTCACCACAGTTACGCCACTGCCTTCATCTTCAACCTTCGTTTGGGAAGAAGTTATTTTTCACTGCTGAAATCAGCAAGGATAGCATGTTCCTTCATTTTTAATTTTTGAACCGAGGGTCTGCAATAACTGCTAACCCACTAAATATAGATGTAAAGTTTCGTCACCTTTGAAGAGAGAGAACAATGTTAGTACACTTTTTTTATTCCTCCAAGGAAGAACACGTTTCTCTCCACTATTGACTCCTTTCATCTTTTTCTTCAGTCTTCTTTTCAGTTCAGATCCTGTGGAAAATTATAAACAACCAAACAATCGTATAAAATAGGACGGTACCAATATTGGTCGGAAAGTAATATACAACGGGGCATTGTAGTTACGTTGAAAATAAGACTGCCCCCATAAAATCATGCTGAGAATTAAGTGCATTGAGTTGTATCTCCACTATTAGATATAACTTTTTCATATGATTATTCATACATATCTTATGTTTTTTATATTCAAATAAATTATTTGATAGCTTGCGATTTTCATCTAGATAGGAAAACCTTGCCTACAAGTGTGTCCCGTCCCTTTATATCATTCACCTTCTCTCTCTCCCTCTCTCTCTTTCTCTCTCTCTCTCCATATATGAAGATGGAACACTTTAC
>OY735203.1:19167202-19247202 GCA_963457665.1 Thysanoteuthis rhombus | reverse complement strand
TGAACCAAATTGCAATCGCACCAATTGATATCGATGCTCTCCTACAAAGCGAATGCCTCAAACTAAATATTGTATATCAAGTATGAATATTGACTCAAATTGAGAAAAATTGAAATATTATACAGGAATATGTAAAATACCCGTTGAAACAAGATCAGCCAACTATATCATCATGTTCAAACGAACATCACTGTCGATTTTTATTGGAGACTGACTGATAGCAACATCACACCCACGGTGAAGATATTCAAACTAACTCACATATGCCTAAACATTGAAACTCCACGTCACCTATGCTTGAATTAGGAATTTGAAATCCTCACCTCTGCCAATAGTACAAAAACAAAAAGGAATAAATTAAATGAAGAAATGAAGTACCGTTATAATGTTGGCAATGTTCAATATTACTATCAAGAAACATGATCAAAAATTCCAAAAACGAGTATACTATGAAATAACCCATCATCGTTACCTTATTCCAATCGGTATTATTAACAATAGTTGTAGTAGCATTACTATTAACAATAATACTATCTTTATTCTATACCTCCAGCCACTTATGAAAGAAAAGGAGGATATATAAATAGACCAAGCAGAAGGTCCCACATCTTTGAAAACAAATACTCTGAAAGACATACTAATTAGGATCTAGAATGATCAACTCATTTGCCTTAATAAGCTCATACAGATCAGAAACATAAACGAATGTGTGTAGCAAATCATTTATTCAACCGTATCTTGAGCTCTAGTCTAACTTGACTTGATGTTTTATGTTGAATGTTTTGAGCAACTTATGAAATAAACTGATCACATGTTGGATATTGCATTATGTTTATATTGTATTCCTGATTTGTATTATATATATATGTGTGTGTGTGTGTGTGTGTGTGCACGCGTATGCTAGTTGGAAGACTGAAGAAAAGCTTAGATACACAAGGGTCGAAATGCCAGGCGAATGCGTTCCTTCTAAATGATCGGTAATAGAAGTTGTACTTTTATACACCAATCTCTTATATTGTAATGTAAAGAAAGATTCATCTCTGTTTAAGTAAAGATTTGCTGACGTTTTCGGGAATCTATTTATGTGAAAGCAATGCATTAAAAAATTCTGGTCAAAATCATCTCAGACTGTTGTTTCCGTTACATTGTGTGGCAATACAATTATTGTTCAATTACTTTGCATAGAAATTTACTTTTTCTGGATTTTAGGGTTTTATTCCAGATGTAAATTTGTTCGTTGGAAAACCACAGAAGCATAAGGATGCGCAGAGCTTTAATTATTCTGGATTAGTTCAGAGCATAATTGTTGTAATAGTTCAGTGAAGTAATATCAGAATAATTGAAGTAAAACAAAATCGTGGTGATCATTTTTGTAATCAGAAGGAAGAATAATCCGTATACCAATACTTCATTTAGAACACAGTGCATCTGCAAATATATGCATTCACTTGCAAACACACCTACACTGATGCACTCACATTTTATAGGTAACTGCTGAGCAGTTTCAAAGAATTAACTCTTTGAACACACTCTCCGTCCGTCTCTCCCCCATGTACACACACACATACACACACACACAAACACACAATTGATGGGCATACCACTTGGATTACTCAGGTAAGCTGTGCATCCACTGAGGAAAACGATAAAGCTCATTTATTGAACAGAAACGGTAGGATAAAATGTAACATATATATATATATATATATATATATATATATATATATATATATATATATTGCTGCATTGGAACGATTTAGATAGCTCTATTTTGCAAAAGCATACGACTGATCCTTTTCCCTCTATTACGCAATCCTGCTCGGATAGCGTAATTTTTAGTACGTCTGTCATAACTCACCTGGATTCGATTCAAGGTATGTGTGAATAGTTTGGAAGACTCTTGTCCACACAGCAATTAATCAAGTACATTCTAAGCCGTGTGATTCGGGTAGAGGCATCCCCTCACTGGTCTCATGTTGTGCCAAGGGGATGGTCATAATAATATTGTACGTACAGAGTCCTGGTCTTGACACAGTTTGAGATATGAAAGGATTACTAAGCTGATGCGTGCAACAGAAATCGTGGCTTCATCACCGGTCGGCACTCTCCATTAGGTTTTGTCTCTTAGGAAACTCTACACCCTATCTTTACTTGTTCTCGTACATTTCGGAAACTCAACACTATTGTTCATTATATAATGACAGTTTTAGACCAATAATCATTTTTATGGTCATTATGATAGAAAAAGAAAGGAAACAACGTAACCCTGAAGAACAAATACATGGCTATGACATTACTCGTCTCCCATCAAAATGACTTATTTTACATTTTAGTCGGTTCAGGGATCGTTTATCCAGGAGTATACATAATACTTTGCGTTGGTCTTCAATTTCCAGCGCAGGCTGAATCCATTTTTTGCAATTTGAGTATTGAAAGGAGATACACAAATCTACAGTCGAATTTGATTTTTACTACACTTTAGATATTTCAAGATAAATGAGAAAGTATATGCGTCCGACCCTGCTCATGTGTGTATGAATGTGTGTGTGTGTGTCTCTGTCTTTTTCTCTCTGTGTGTCTGTGTTTCTGTATGCTGTAGTTAGAAAATAGGTCTCTTTTGATAGCGGGGGCGCTTTAAAAACGAGCTCACACGCACATCGACTTTTATAACCAGGTGAACAGCGAATGAGTATGCCCAATTATACGTGCGGGCATTCGTTTAAGATGCATATAACGCGTAGATTCACGTGCACTGGTACACTGATGAGGAAGCCATTTTCCCATGTGCCTCTTTGCTATGCCAGACGGCAGGGCTCCAAGAAAACCCACGACCCATCCTGGTGACGCTATCAGAAACACAACGGTAAGTGGCAACCTTAACTAGTCACTAGTTTCAGACGGGAAAGAAAAGGTCAATTGCGATTGGAGGTCGACACGCTCCCATGCCAATAAAGGGAAGAGTAATCCTATACCGATCCATATTGGTTTGAATAACAAATGTCCAGAAAATCACGCATACACAGATCCGTAAAGTCTGAGTTAGAATTCGAAGAGTAAAAAAAAGAGGATTTAAACTAGAATTACAGTTAACATCGTCACCTTTTGAGTAGTTTGATAGATTATTTACTGTTGCCAGGGGCAATTACCTGCTTCCCTCCGGGGCTGGATTCAAAAGCTGTTCGGCCGACGAGTGAGAAAACCCAAAATCAATTACTGACACTGTCTCTGAAAAGTATGGATAATTTAGAAAGGAATATTCGAAACGTTACATAGACCAATGCCTTTTCGACCTTTTGAATGGATCAAGCTTTGATAATCAGGTATAGATTCTTACCATATTTCTCCTAATTATTGTAAGAAACAAAACCACTGATATCCCATAGCCACCGAGTTAGAAAGATAAAGAGTGTCCCAGATAATCCAAAAACTAGAAAAAGTATGAATTTTGATACCAAGCTATTCTGTACAGAGGCTACGTCTAACGAAAAAATGAATCACTGATAACATTAGCAAATTAGAAAATAACTAAAAGGAGTAATGACAGAATGTATCTGAAGTCAAAAAAATCAAATGGCATTCACGTGAAGAAATGAAAAAGTGTGCAACAAAACAGAGATAAAAGTTGTTTGTAATTGAAGTACACTGACATGAAACGAATACCAAATATTGTGCGACTGAGAGGGAGGACACATTCGAAAAAATAATATAAATACAAATCATATAATCCTTTAAAAAGATTCAAGGTTTCCTTCAAGATGTTGATCTTGAGATGCACTAGCCTTGCCTAGCATTGATTACGAACATGATCCTGTTATTCAAGAAACAAAAATCATTCAAGCAACATACGATCAGAACTGCAAGGGAATAATTGTACCGATTTTTTTGTGAAGTTGGAGGAATGTAATAAATGAATATAATAACTATAGTTGTTATACAAAAACATAAGTGTTCATGAATAGATGCATATTATCTCATTCCACAGACTGGCATTAACGAATGATTGCTGTCTAGGTACACATTCTATAAAGTTATGAAAAATATTTAAAATTTCATGAGGTGAATACTTTTTATCGGATATTTATAAGGTTTGATAACACTGTATCATTGTTAGCTCCAACAAGTGAGACAAACATTATCACGATTATCTTAGCGTTATAAGCCAAAATACTTCTGTAGAATCACGAACAAAATTACATTTTGAGTGGAAAATAATACGCCAATAAATTCTTTTAATCATTCATCAAAGCTAAAATTTCGAATTCCCAACCTAAAATAGAGAGATATCTTTAATCTTCTCTCTTGATTTGAGCTTTGATGTTTATGAAGATGCTCCACATCTTGATACATACCATTTCCCATTTAGAATTGTTCAAAATCATTGTGATCCAGAGTTTACTTGACCCGGTAAGAGTTGGTAAATGACTGTACTCAAGTTGTCTGGGAGGTAGCCGTCTCATTGTGCCACGTCACTGAGAGCAAAGTGGGTTTTGATGACTAAAATTAGGTTCTTCAGAATTCAGAGTGCAGGGCTGTGTATTGGAAATCCTGAGACGATTCAATGCATCCATTGATGAAAGAAGCTGATTATTTTTTACCGGTAGATGAACAAAGTATGGCGAGCCGAAGGGGTTTGCAGATTAAAATATGAAGGCTTGAAGACAACGGTATCTATGCGGTTTTTATGGAGATTTGGAAAAGTGACGTTTAAAAAATCATTGTTTTGACGGGAAAATTAAAGGAAATTTATTTTTAAATTCTAGGGAAGTGATTAAAATTGAATTGGTCCATCTTCAGTAAAGGTCACTTGATCCACAGTTTTCTTTCATACCAACGTTTTATAATGATTTTCGAGGGTGAAGATTTGGAAAATATTTGAGAACATTTATCAAAAAAACATTTTTTTTTTAATTCGTTTTGGAATTTCTTTTTTTTTTTCTATCTGCACACTCTTAGGATTGGAACAAATCTCATTTTTTTCAGAAAAGCAATTACAAACTTTTCAAACAATTATGTCAGTTTTATCGCATCATATTTTTCCAATTCAGGTCAATTTCTACTTCTCTGGGGAAAGGTTTCAAATGTGATTTCAACTGATTTGATTTTTAGTGCGATATGTAAAGTATATAGAGCTTTCATATAGAATGTTTTATTCGAATGTGAACCGTATATAAGTCACTGTTACGGAAAATGGAAATACATACATTTGTAAAAAAAAGTAAGACTTTTCTTTAAAACTGAGTATGATTAAACGAAGTATTCATCAGAATCAGAAAACATGTGTGCGTTGTGTTTTTCTATGTGGGCAATTCATCGAACGTGATAGTTCCACCTATCCCTTTCCCCAGGATAATTTTTTCAAGGGATTCTATCATGTGGTAATCGGTCAGTCCATAGTACTGTTGTCTAATGATTAAAAGTGCATTTTAGAACACTGCAGATATCAATTTTTCAAAATAATCTCGATCCTTGTCAATGCACCTTATCAAATGCATAATCATTATTCACATCAATCGAAGAATTTTTTTGTCTTTTTTTTGGAAAAAAAAAAGGATAAGGGGAACGGAGCTTGAGTCAGATATGAATCGATTAAATATAAAATAGAAAACTTAAAGAATATATAAATGAAAGAAGTTTTACAAAGAATAGGAGCAACAATCCGAGAATTAAAATACATATAGTAAAATTGAGGATATTCTATGTAAAAATGCAAAGAAGAATATAGTACTAAATCTGAAAAAATGAGGGATACAATGAACCAAACCGAATACTATGGAGTTTGATTGGAAAAAAGATATACAGAGAAGCTGTAGTCATTGATACGGATAGATATGTATACAGCGATTCAAATAGTAAAAAAATGATATGTAGTTATGCAAATGTCCCTTCGGTAAATACTAATATGTATTTCGATAACAAAAGACAAGATAGAATGCAAATTTGGCCTAGGAGTGGGACGATGACAATTGGGTTCAATGGTGAAGAACCATGCATAAACATTTGGAAAAGGCTTTGTATTATCGAAGCAATGCAACCTTTCTCTCAAATCTAAAAATTGTGAATATCTAGGATCAACCATAAAAGACAAATTGTTTTTTTTTTCGATTTCTGCTCTACTCTTGGTTGAGTATGAGTGCGTCAGTGTTTCCAAAACTCTTCCGGCCTACAACCGCCCTGTGCATTCCAACAGCACTCGTGTCAAGGAAGTGAAAAAATTATACATGATCAAAAACATAACTGCACAAAATACTTGATTTGATAATATAGAAATAATTGATATTAAGATGTGCCTGATGCAATGAGATTGAAGTTTCCATATTCAACTCAATATCAATGGCAAGCATTCTCAAATTGCACCCTCCAACTATTTATCATCGATTCCTCTTTTTTTCCCTCCTTCTAAAGCGGAATTGAAACTCATGAATTTACTGAACTGTATGAAGTTGCCAGGCACTCAGTGAACATGGAGGTTCACACTTCTAATTTTTCAATTAATGTTTTGAAATTTCAACCATCAACCACTGAATCCTTTTAAGTGAAAAATGTTGAAACGGAAGAGAATACCCATTCTCCCTTTCAAATGAATCAAATTGTTTTTGTCTGTATTTGATTTTATGAATTTTTTTTTTTATTGCAGTTGTTAACGATACAACCAGTTTTCTCAAAAAACTTACTTCAAGGGATCTTCAAGAGACTGTTTTATGTATTTTTCTCTTCCTATTTGAGCATTACTGTTTGGCTAAGTTACCTTTAGATAAGTGGTTTTAAATCATATACGAACGCACATGCTCTTTTGGCCATTTTCATATAATGTTAAAAATAGTAAATTGGGTAAAAGCCTTAGACATGGCACATGGTATTTGATACTGGTTTCCCGATATGTAAGAAAGACAAAAGAACGGGCAATCAAAAGAAGGAAAGGTAAATTCCATTCCTTTTTTTTTCTTTGGAAATATTTAATCACCTAGACATACCATTATATCTTGAAGGGGTAAAACAAAGTGAATCCAACCTATCGAAGAACTTCGCAGCTTACCTCAACATGATCATCCAGAACCTACAATGGGGAAATAAAGGAGTTGTAGAACGGCAAATACTCAAACAACATCAGATTTGCAGAAGAAAAAAAAGAAAAAAGATTTTCAGCCTCCAATTAAGGCTAGATGAACTGAAAGAAGGTAGCAATATGACATTCAGCGATGATGTGCAACGATCACGTCGGAATTAAACACCAAATGATAAAAATCCAGAAAAGAACAATTAATCAAGCAAATAATATATTTTGGATGACAAGCCTTCGGCAGAGCAAGCCCAACCTCCAAGAACAAGAGTATACCATCAATTCTAAACAGAAAAGTATACGACCAATATATCCTTCGAATTGTTACATATGGTGCTGGACATCAAAACTTAACTAAGAGACTACGAACCATACAACAAACACGTGAAGAAATCATGGCCAACGTCACAGAGAGAGATCACAAGACAGCACAGCAGATTAACGGGATAAAAAGGAGTCTGACGCATCACAGAATCTGACCGAAAACTAGAATAACAATAGGCTGGTCATATTGCAAGAAGGGCGAACAATAAATTGACACAAAACTTACAAAATTGAATTGGATCACATTCAGAGCCAAAGCAGGTAGATTACAAGGTGGAGAGTCGAACTAGACAACCTAAGAAAGTATTGGCTCTGCGACATCCATGATAAAGAGATCTAGTGAATCTTTGGGAAATTATATAACCAATGATGGAAAATAAAAGAACTGATGATAATCGGATATACCATTCACAGCATGAACACCATGTCTGATTTTTTAAATTTAGTTTTACTGATTTTATTCTATGTGGTTGGCATTTAAAAAGGATTAGAAGTACCGCGTATAAATACGTCCAAGATATTTGTATTTACAGAGTTTAATAATGCAACATTGCGAATCTATTTCCCCGGACCCAGCATTATCGTATGCCCTGTTCCATCAATGGTATTCAAACTGGTAATTATATTTTTTTTTTATCTAGACAACCAGTGAATTGCTATCTGGACTGTGAAAATGTATTTATAAAGTCAGAATAAAAAGAAAAAATCTAGAACATTACAATCCGTCACTGCGACAAAATTGTAATTTTTCTTTTAAAGCTTAGAAGCTGTCCCCTGTTTTAAAAAAAAATATCAAAAGCTGGTGAGGTGCACTCTGCAACTGTTCTAACCAGAGTAAAGTTATTAAGAGATAAATCACTGTTGTCAGAAGATGAATATCTTAGATGAATAATTACGTAGTCACGTAACTTAAAAATGATGGTCCCAACATTTTCCTCGCAAATACTCCAAAAGGCAATCATGCATAAGACCTTATCTTTCTCGTAATCAGCGTGAACAACATTCTTTTAACACACATGTAATACACACTTAGATGAAACTGAGAAAATAACAGCTCCGGTGAAAGAAAATAATCGAGCTGGAAGCGTCAATAACCCAGTGTTAATGAACAGTGAATGGAAGGGAAGCCTTTTCTTAAGAATATTAATTTGGGTTTTAAAGCCTTATATCCTTCAACAGGTTCTGGCAGTTTTATCTGAGGAAGGTAATAATTGTCCCTTGTTAAATTAATGAGATTTTCTCTTCATCATCGGAAATCGTCAAATATATATAACTATTTTCCTGGAGCTTTTGTATCACGTACCATTTAATGTTTGAATCCTTCTCTTTGTTGAGTTTAATCATTCAATTAAAACTAGGAAAAGAGAAGAAAACCGTCAAGTTCTATGCATTGTTATGTACAAAAATCAATTGAAAGATGCAACTAAGCAGTTTGAAACTAATGTCAAGGTTTCAATGTATGTGTGTATTTGTGTGTGAGAGTGAGGGAGGGAAAGTTTATTCGTATGCATATATCTATATCGAGAGAGGTAGAAAAAAAGGGAGAAAAAATGTTTAGCAAATGATGTGGACAAAATCGACAATTTCAGAAAGATGAGACTCGTGGCTGATAAGTACATCTTGAATTTTTCATTGTTCGCTAACAAATCAAACGAAAATTGGACTTCTTCATATCTTCTGATGAGAAATGGTGTGATCAAAGTTTCCAAACAACTTATAACAAGCAAAGCATATTGGTTATGTGGCAGTAGTAGATGTTTGCTGGTGATAACATTGATATGGGATCAATTTTTGAAACCAACTGTTTTGACAAAATTCCATTGCATAGTGTTTTCATGATGGGAATGACATCACGATGGAAACCTTTAAGGTCCCTTCGATAATATTTCGAAAGGATTTGGAAAGTAATCATTCTGTGTTATTCAAAAGAAAGATAGGTTATTCAAGTATTTACCTGTATAATATGAAAAAAGGGAGGGTACATGAAGTAGTTAGCGCTTCAACACAGACATGGTACATTCATCCCTCTTTTCTCTGATTATTATTGGGTTTAATTTTAATATTTTATGTGATGAATACAAATGACATTCCTCCATAAGGTATTAACATCCATAAAAAACTAAAGTCAGGTAATACATTCAATCCATCAAAACTTTTCTCTCCAGAAATCAAAATATTTCATTACATGTAACCCAATGCATAAACTGACATTTTATTTCGACGTATTTTGTTTTATATGGATTGATGGAAAGAATCAAAAACAGTGACAGATCTATAATGGAATATAATTTGGGAATAGATACATCCAGATGGTTATTAGCTTGTCTATTCATATATATATATATATATATATATATATATATATATATATATATATATATATATATATATATATATATATATATATATATAAAACCCTATATCCTAATGGATTAAATACTAAACTGAACTCTCACCACACAGAACCCTAATATACACAACTCCTATCATTAATATCCTCACACCCACATGTAAGACACATTCAATAATGGAAGCTTCAAAGTCACCCAAACCTATAGGAAAAACTTCACCTTAGCCTGTTATAACCCCTGTCCAAATCATAGCCAAAACATTTTCAATAACCTTTTAAGGTTGATACCTATGTAGCTCGATTTCACCACCCCTCCTTCTACACTACCCCAAACATACCAAAAACTCCAACTCCACATCATTACCCCCTACCTTGACACACTCTGCCATCCCTAAGACCAACTGCTGCTGCTTTATCAAAGACCTGATACCCGCTGGTCATTTTTCCATTCAGCAGGAGGCCTCCAGTAGCCCTGACAAAACTCACCCACAATGCATAGCTCCTTGCAGTGGAATCTGGTTCCACATGGTACATTTTAATTCACACTCACACAACACACACCACTGATGATGGGAAGAATCCCGAAACATGTATGGACTATTGACATATAAGGATTAATAAACCTTACCACCAAACACTTCTCTCCCGAGTCTGTCTCACCTTCTAAAGTACACCACACACACACACACACGCACACACACACACACATATATATATATATATATATATATATATATATATATATATATATATATATATATGACCTCTGTGTTCTTGAAGAATTACATTTGACATGGTACATACGATAAATGCGTAAGAAAGGTTTGCTATGAATGAATAAATGAAAACCCAAATTCTTTTTCCTTTGATGAATCATTTTCAATTATTATTAATTTCTAGACTAATATATCATCTATCCTAACATCTGCTGCTCTTCGACAACACTTCAACTGTTGTTCTACTGTTCTCAGAAACCGACGTGGATCAAAAATAAATAATGATCCCCTGATGACACATAAAGTCGTATTCATTTTCTCTGCGACAGCGGCGGTGGCAATAACGTTATTGAATGCTTCGAACTAAAGTCGTTCAAATCTAAGAATAACATCAGTTAACCATTAAACAGCTCAACGAAAAAATTACGAAAACAATGGAACTTGGAAACAGACATAATCAAACAGACTTAAATGAAAAAGTTGGCAAATGATATCCAAGAAGAGCAAGAACATTGCTAAAAACCAAATACTTCAGCAAAACTTAATCAAAGGAATGAATACGTGAACAGTTTCCATTGTTATATATTGTAGACATTTTTAACCCATAAACCTAGGCTTTGGGACAAGAAAAATTATACCAATGCTCAGAGAATGTCAAAAGATTATATGCACGGAGAAACTACGGAGGAAAAGTACTTACCATTATCGATGGTCGTGTTGACTCTGCAATCAATGGACTAGAGGATTACATAAGATATATCAAGGAAGTATGCAATTGAACCAACAAGGAAATTGGGCGACTGGGGAATTCCAAAGAAACAATCCTGAAATAGAGAAAAGAACAACTCAACGGGCTTTCCAGGAATTAAACTCTAAATTCAATCAATATGAACATAGATACAAAGAGGTAATCTGAAAGAAGAAACTAAATCGCCCTTCATGATGCTCTGCATTCTCTCTGTTGGCCTACAATTATGGTAATCGGCAGTTCAGCAACCAAAAGCAAAAGAGGGAGAGAAAAAACACTGAGTAACCTAAAATCACGTATGCTTGCTTACTGAACGGTAGATATACGCGATATGATTGTACTTTTGTGCCTTATCCATCTGTTTTATGTTTTTTTCAAAAAGCTGTTTTTGGTGAAAGATAATACTATCTACTGCAGATTGGAAAAAAACATCATCAGAGGTGAGTTTCAAAAAACAAATATATTCCTGAAGGGAAATTTCGGATGGAAAATTCTTCTTCCAGATATTCCATCTTTTTTTTTTTCGTTTTAACTTATTAAAATGCTATCAGGGATTTCCGACGTTGTCAAAGGAAAAATAACATCAAATTTGACAACAGTGAAAAATATGTTTTCTTACTCCGTAGAAAATACAAGCGTAAACCATTCGTGTGTGTGTGTGTGTGTGTGTATGAGACATGTCCATGATAACACAAGACTTTAAAAAGAGGGCATCAATGATACGTTTTATTGTGCTCATGACTGAAACGTCTTACACTTGTCGACAAGATATTTCTTTCAAAAGAGAAACTACGCCAACTTGGTTACTTTTTTAGCTACAGACACCAGATGTCACGTATTCGGAGAGTAATTAGTGTTCTTGTCCCACAGAACTTAACAATGATAGTTCTCGCTGAGTAACGTATTAGTTTGAAATTCTGTAACAAATTAAGAATTAAAAAATGAAGATATTTCCAATGGTGCAATCGGCTAACATATTGGATATGTCATCTGAAATGCAATAGCTGTCAAGAGACACAGCTGGTTCCATAGTGAAAGTGCTAAACTTTTTAAAAATAGATATATGTTGCTTCTATTTTTTTTAATTTATTCAATCTCTATTTCACCAAAATACACAGCTTCTGTTTCCTCCAGGGACCTTGATTGTATTGTTAAATAGATATTAAGACGAAAATGCAGTTTAATTCAGGACGATTCAATTGCCTAAATGCAGGAACAACGGCCAAGAGGGTGGCAATGAAATTTCAGATCTAACTGCTTACTACTTCTAATGTCTTTTTCTTCTTCTTTGATTACATGCTTTTAAACATATCCTAACACAGAGATACATATTGAGTGTATCATACGTACGCACGGACATGCAATTTAAACGCGAGCAAGTCCCTATCCTCTTCTCTCTAATGTGTGTCCCATTAATAACACACGTCTGTCACTTTTAATTAGAACATACATCTGATATTCTGGGCTCTGCAAGGCATTTATCTCCATGAGATTCCAATGTGTCTCGACTCAACTCAACCCGGATCATCTTACCAAAGGTCAACTCCTTGAACCCTCTAGGTCAAATGTTCTGGCATGTTTTCCTTCTCTTTCCTCTGTATGGAAAACAAAACAGCACACACACTTACACACACACACACACACACTAATGCACACACGTATAAAAATGGGAATCGGAATCCATATCTAGTGATATACAAGTGATACTCAAAATTAACTGGCTTTAAGTCTACATGCACATATTTTATAATATGAAGAGGATTGTCTGAAACATATACAAAGCTACACAGAGTAACATCAGGGAGAAGATACAACAAAACGGTATTAAAATATGGCCAAAATCTCATATCAATGGGAAAAGATGCACACTGTGTGAAAATCCTCTCAGTGCTGTCCGTGGATATATATATATATATATATATATATATATATATATATATATATATATATATATATTACTGGGATAGCATGAGATAAAACAATCATTTACACGGTTGGACTCCTGATGTTGTCGTTTTACTTTCATATTGTTGAATTCTGTTTCAATTTGTTTCAAATTGCACTTGAAGATAAATCCATATTATTTGTAAAACAATGTAAAATCTGTAAAGAACCATTGGAAAATTTTCAAACATATATATATATATATATATATATATATATATATACATACATACATACATATATGTGTGTGCTTAGGCCACTAACGAAATTATGTCAGGAGGCATGAATATATTTAGCTTTTTGGGGATTAAAAAAAACTAAATGTACTAATTGAATACTGTGTCAACTAAACCTAATGCCCTAGGGACACAGCATTTTACCTTATTACTCTGTATAAATCAAAAGTAAAATATGGTTTGAAATCATAATTTTAGCATCAAACACGGATGAATGTCAACTTGAGGTAAGTAAAAAGCAATCAACTGACGTCTTTCAAAATTCTAGTTTGCTTTTGTGGAAACTTGTTTTAGGAAATCTATTTTGAATAATGAGAGTCTGTATTCAATGTTGCTAAATCAAAACTGTTAAAAGTTCTATTATTAGACATTATTTGCCAATATACTTACTGCTAAAGACCTATATCGTACTTACAGTCGTACTTATTTACGTAACATGTTACTATTAAATGTACACAGATATACACTCGTGTCTCCCTTCCCGTAACTGTTTTTGATTTCTGCGTTCATTATATTTTTCCTCATTTATGTCTGTATATAGTTAAGGTGCTAATTTTTGCAATGTCAAAGAAGTGTGTTGGCGGCTATTAACGCTTATGCTCGGAGGATAGTTTACAGATAGTGACTTTTACGAATTATAATTATTTATATCATTTTTTCTCCCGTAGTAATCATCACATTGTAAAGACAATGTATTGTTATTACGATTCGTACGATTGCACAGGGCAAAGTCAGAAGTGCACTCATATCATTGGTAAGACAGTAATTCAGATGAAAGGCCACTGAATCTTCATTTGAATACATGTCTTAGACCGAATTCGATTTCACTTCTTTGTATCCAATTTCTATGTGGATAACAATACTACACGAGCACTAACAAAAAACTTCTACATTCATTTCAATACAACGATGTATGGATATATTTATCATATAACTATTTGTGTGAACCTGCATACAAACGTATGATCATATGTAAAACTATGGTCATATTCAAAGATATACATACATTTATATGTACTACAATGCATTCCTCATATATGATTAGTATACTAGGTGTCAATATATGCATCATATTTACCAATGTACAAAATGGACACATACATTTGTATACATCGTTGAAGGATATATATATATATATATATATATATATATATATATATATATATATATATATATATATATATATATATATATGTGCGTGTGTGTGTGTGTGTGTGTGTGTATATATATATATATATATATATACGTATACATGGATAGATATATACCTATATTTTCACCTTTGCATCTCCCCTACACAGTCCCAAACCAAACAATTAGATGTTCACATTGACTAAATATAATGGCGAACGGACAGCCGCCTCGATCTCTATGCCAATTTAGTGCGATTGGAACTGTTTAGAAAGCGGACGGGGGTGGAGTTTGAATGGAATCTCGTGGAAATTATGGCCAGATGAAAGCCACAAAATTGCACCCTGATAAGTTGTTCCAAAATCTCAGAATTAGCAATCAATGTCTAGCAAATGTTGCCAAGATCATCACGACAAGGTTAGCAAGGCCAGATCCATCCGCCGACCATTGGACAAGCATGGTTAGTTCGCCCTCTCACGCTCACTCTTTCTATGGCGAGTAATAAATGGGCAAATAACGCTGTACGTTGCGTGCACCTACCCCACCATACAGGACACATAGAGCACACGCAAGTAATTGAATTTACGCGGCAAATACGGCTGCTATACACTGCATATTCAAACATGGCATAAAAGGAGCCGAAAAGGCCAAATGCGAATTGTATTGTTGCTTT
Source organism: Thysanoteuthis rhombus (assembly GCA_963457665.1). Taxonomy (NCBI): domain Eukaryota; kingdom Metazoa; phylum Mollusca; class Cephalopoda; order Oegopsida; family Thysanoteuthidae; genus Thysanoteuthis; species Thysanoteuthis major. The sequence continues at coordinate 19,232,023 of OY735203.1, read as the reverse complement.
GGTGTATAATATAATGGGCAAATCTATAGTGCCCCGTCTTCCTCTCTTTATGGCAAGCTAAATTGTTTATTCTGATATTCTGTGAGTGACTCTAACTCCATCAAGCTTTGATTTAATTTAAGTTGCCTTTCAATGTAATGTGTGCACAAATGATTTGAAAATCTGTGTGCAGCCTAATGAGTTTTTTTTTCATCAAAAATACTTTGGTTTGCAATGTCAAATTCATAAAGTGCAGTATTTAGCTGATAATGTGTTTCATTATTTAAAAAAAAAATTCAATATACACATCATCATCATTATCATCATCATCGTTCTAGTGTCTGTCATTGTTCCGTATTTTAATGCTGACCTTTTTGGCTGGCTACACGCATATCATCATCATCTTCATCATCAGTATATATATATATATATATATATATATATATATATATATATATATATATATATATATATATATATATGAAAGTAATAGTTCTTTAGGATATTGTATGTTTTTGCTGTTTGGCCTTCTTCACATAAATAATTCGACTTTTTGATCCCCGTTTAAAATGATGATCAGAAGTTTTTTGGCTACACACATATCATCATTATCATCCCTATCCTCTGGCAACCGTCTTTGGACAAAGGCATTTCCCAAATAAAAGCCCTATTACATTTATACTTCATTTTTCCGTTTTCTTGTCCGTAATTTTTCCATTGCAGTAAATTGATTTTTTTATCGTGAATATGGTTTGTATTTTTATCTTGAATTTCAATTAATTATCTTTTGAATTTTTTTTTTAATAATGTTTTCTCTGACTTGTCACTGGTTTGCTGGTTTTCTAGTCGTTTTGAATGTATATCACTTTATCTATACGTCCGTATGCTTTTGCAGTTTTTTACTTGTTTGTTTGTATTGCTTACTTGTTTGTTTATCTATTTCGCATAGGGCAAATAAGTTTTTGAGAAGGATGGGTTTAGTTTCGGGAGATATATCATGTAGTCGTTAGCTATCCACTAGCTTTATAACTCACTAGTACAGGGCATTAGTTATTTGTGTTTGATTTCCTTCACATCCGAATGGATTGACTTTTATATATTTGAAATGATTATGAGCAGATATTGTGATTCGTCTTATCGAATTACTTCATGCTTATAGACTTTGGGGTGGATTAATAATGTAATGATGGTAAGTCTTGATGAGTCAATAAAGATGTACGTTGCATACACCAACCTGCAGGTGCACTTAACGTACAGCTTTTTTCCACGTTCAGCTATTCTAAAATCGTATACCTGTATACAGAATCTTTTGTATAAACTTTAGGTAAGTTTTTAGTAGATATTTCGAGCTGTGCCGACAAAAAACGACAATTTCATTGTTCTTTTTTGTTATCATCACATTACTGGAAGCTCAAGGGAGCAATCTCACTCATAAAATAAAAAGATTTTTTTAATTGCCATTGTTTGAGTCAGATTATAAGTAGAAGGACTCATTGTAGAAGTTGCAGATGTTGAATCGGTCATTATTTCGCCTACATCAAATGTATTTGGATATAGTTCGACAAAATTCGGTCATTCTTTTAGTTATAATCCTTTAAGAGTTGAACTGTTATGCTTTTAATGCTGGAAAGTCATCGGTCTTACCACAGAAAGGAAACCTAAAAACATTGTCCCAAGCTGCAAACACTCCACAATATAGGAGAATACACTTTTCAGCTACTGAGACAAAAAAACAATCAAATTTTTGAATTGACATCTTTTTCAGATTTACATCAAACATGGTCACATGAACTATTGAATAAAAAAGAGATATTGGTTCAAACTGAGCTCAGTATCATCAGTAAAGAGGTTATTAAAAAAGTATTTGTTGTTGTTCCAGGGTTCATCCATGTACACTCTATTTCACTAGGAAAAAAATTAAGAATGTATAATCTACAACGAGCCATTCGGAAAATCTTGAATATATATATATATATATATATATATATATATATATATATATATATATATATATATATATATGTATAAAGATAGAGTGAGAGAGAGAGAAGGATGGAGTGAAACAGAAATATAAGTATGTTAGTACTTATTTATGTTTTATCAATACGTCCGATGTATGGAATTTATCAGTTATATGGGAACAATGTTTTGCCCAATTTTTCCTGATTCTCATTCACATTGCGTGACACGTTCTATATCGAAATGGAGAAATGTCTTTGTTAGTTAACTCTTGAATGCAAGAGTAAAAGTGCATGCACAGGTAACCTCCAGAGCGGATAAGGGGAAATCGTCAAGTGGGTATTCAGTATCTCTTAATAGCTGTAACAATGCCCTAAGAATCAATCACATAAGGGATAATATGGATGAGACACTAGAGAATATCAAGTGTATACAATATGGGCATAAGTATAAGATTGTCAACCACACTTTAAGCGAATGCAGTGATTTTGTACTGAAACAGTGCTCGAACAGGTAAAACTGTGTTCAGAGGCTGACTCTACTTGGAATTTTGCAAGCAACCACGTTTTGACAATACAGAATAATAGTATTTACACGGACTAGAATCTGTCCTGAAGAGTTAAGTATTTACAATCCTCTGGGGGTGTTTAGATCCAAGTGGATTTACCAATACAGGCTAGGCCTCCACATTTAATTGCCGTGAACATCATGAAATTACCTTGTTTTCTAATATGTTTCGCTTTTCCAACAGACGACAGGATGAAGTCAGAATATAATCAAAAGCTCGATAAGTATTTTGCTTTTGCTAAAGAACCAAAATAATCATGGAACATACACGAATTACTAATCATCTTTGGAGACCTATGAGCAGTCTTGGAGAACCCTGCAAATACACTTGGGAAACTAGAAATCCATGGAAGAACCGAAACCATCCAGCCGAGCTTGGATCCTGTGGCTTGTATGTTGAAATATAACTATCACTAGTAGAAGCCTGCTGCCGCTAGCGATGTTAAAAGTCGACAGGTGCTGGAAATAATAGAGCACATGACCCATCAACCAGAAAAATGAATGGAAATGAGTAGTCGAAATGTAGACTTTTAAATGGCTGTTAATTAGTATGAAAAACTACAATAGAAACTTGATTGATCTGTATCTCATATGTATGAACTATAAGATATAAATTCATTTCTAAATTTGACATTGTCATCGTCGTAGGCCTCTTACCCTCCTTTGTGGAACATAAACCTTCCTCCAAGATTCGCCAAACCACTTTACTATTGGTGTTGCAGAGATGATAGTGTCTGGACATGTTTAGTTCGTCAAACCATCTTTTTTTTTTTCTGACTACCGATTCGCAGTTGATATCTCCGGAAACTCCTTGGAAGTCGTGATGTCCAGCAGGTTGTCTGACAATCTTGCAACATGATAGCCCAGTGCCGTTGGAGTTTGTTTTTTTTTTCCAATTGTGATATCTCTAACTCCTGCTTTTTCTTCGAAATACTATGCTGTCGGAAAACTAATCCATGGGTTGTTGAAAACAATTTTCTCCTTTCCATATTGCATGATTCCCAGTTTGAGTGTCACATTCCACGATATATTTAATCTATTTTGGCGATTCATGGTTCTCGGGAGTTATGGGAGCCTACGTTGTTCATTTTTGCGTTTCCGATTTCAAAGTAGCTTCTCAAAGAAGGGATACGAAAATTTCAGATGGGTTCAAAATGCCAAAATTGACCTTTTTCGAATCACTGAAATCGACCCGACCTGACATTGACTTCTAAAGTTCTCAATCCTGCAACCGGTAGAGAGTAGCCCCTCCCACACACACACACTTTAAGTTTCGATGTACCTAAATTGACCTAAACCTGGTTTGACTTTTTGAAGTCAATACAACCTACCTTGTGCTCTCAGTGTGGATAAGTTTCTTTTTTTTTTTACACAAATTCAAGGAATCGTTGAGTGAAAATGTCAGATCGACCCGACATAAAATTAACCTTCAAAGGACACCAGAAGTCAGCACTGCATATCATATGTGTATCCTAAAGGACAGGTTAACATTTACACAAATCAGCAACTTTTAGTCACTTCTACCATTTCACGTAATTTGAACCATTTTACCATAAGCTGCCAGTACACTAAAGGCCCAAATGATAGTTTTATGTAGAATTCTTATTTTGTCCAGTTGCTGTCAAAACCTGTTGTATCATTTCTCATCGTGGACAATTATATTATTGAGAAATGGATATATAATACCACGGAACTCAATTAGATTACTGATGATCAGAAAATGACCTTCCTCAGGATAAAAGAATGAAATGATAGTTCTCTTGTAATATAATTACATGCAAACAGAACTCCCGCTACTTGAACCCTTGATAATTTTTTTCAAAATACGAATTTTTCCTCTAAATCCACAAATCATGCATACCAAATTTGGTTGAACCACACATTCCTTTTGTGATCTAGTGGATGAGAAAAAGACAAACTTTATCATAGAGAAAGAGAACGATGCAACGTGACATCTGTTCCTGGGTGTTGGATGTTATTTTGTAAATGCTTATACGTAAAATATCGGTAATATCTTCAATACGATTCAAACTTTGTTTTTTGAACCAGACAACAATACTAATATGAAATTGTTTTCTTTTTTTCCCCTTTAGTGACTGTTGTCATAATGAAAAGAATTGAATTTTAGATTTTCACTTTCTTGATCGCTAAAGCAAAGTTTAAAGAATATAAATGAGATTCTCCATACCTTTTGGACACAATCAATTAAAAAAAAAACAACAACAAAAAAAAAAAAAAACCGAAAACATCCCAGTGACAATTTTCTTTATAGAAAATACGTAGTGTAACAGATTACAATAAACAAAATCTACACATATAGTTTAACAATAAAGCAAAACGTCAGAGGTGGGGAAGTTTGATATTTCTATTTCCTGAGAAACAATCGTCTGAAACTATCGTTATAAAAGACGAAATTTTGTCAGATGAAATTCATTAACAAACCAACCTGGGGTCAAGATGATTAAATATCTCATTGGTATCACATCTAATTGGGTAAACAAGGCGAAACAGTTATTTTTTAATGTATTGCCGAATTTCTAATCTTGTTACTTTATTGGTTATTAATCTGTTGCTATTTTCTGGTGTGTACAGTAGTTCGGCGACAAAAATATCTGAGTCTCGAGGATAGTATCAGCTCAGTTGAGACGAGCAGATGTTTTCACTTTCTGGAAGTAAGGAAATGGAAGTCACAGATCCGGTGCTGTGGATTAAAATTGAGAGCATGTGTCTTGCTCACCTGTAAACAGACAATATCACAAAGATACAGTCTGAAAAGTAAACCCAAAGATGACCTCCACTTCTACCATGAACGGCGAAGTTGATGAAGGGTAGCATTGTCAAGAAAAGACAAAAAAAGTCCTTTCTTTCACCTGAGCAAGAGAATTGCTAATGGCGATTTGTTGATGAGCAAATATTCCTTCCCCAACAAATGAACGAACTTTTTCGTTGGATAAAACACTACTGGAAAAAATGACCTTTTTTTCATCTTCCTTTGCGTGAGGCTTGATTTTCTATATATTTCCACCAAGATAAAAATGCGGTTTCATTAGCTTAGATGAAATACAATTAATCCGTTAAATTAATGGTTGTTTTTTTCCTTTTGCTCCTCCAATCAGCATTGACACGATCAAGCAGTTCAACCAAGTTAGGTATACATAGAGACTTTTTTGTTTCTCTAAGAAACTATTTTTAGCGGGGCTATTTACATGTTACTATAATGCGTCACTTAACATTCGTCTTAATTCCATATATATATATATATATATATATATATATATATATATATATATATATATATATATATATATATATATTCAAGTGAGTAACCATTTTTTTCCGCAAGAACGTATCTGGGAGATCTTATTTTTTATAGCATATGGTGTTAATGTTCACCAAAATTATCTATTTGACTTTCGGTGTTAGACTTAATGTAGCAAACCATTCTATCAAAGCTGGATAAAAAGGTCTAAATTCTACTTTCAGGGTTAGATTGACTTGTTGAACAAGGTAAAGTTGAGATTGATTATCAACCAAATCTATTCCTTATTTTCGTGATTATAGCAGGACGAGATCATCTCAGATGAAGTTATATAACTTTGTTGGTATAGCAGTTCTAGAATGTGGCGTTTCTGAGGATAATGAAATAAAATCCACCGAATAAATTGCTGTATTCATGCTTTTATTTTGTATACATCAAATGTTAGTTCAATGTTTAAGTGAGGTAATTGGACGGAACAAATTAATTACAATTAAGATGCATCCAAATCCAGTTATCAATGTTCGTACTCGTTAGTATCAGTGTACTGTTTATTTTAATCTGTTATATTTTCTTTTCAATACGAAGATGTGTGCAGAAATGTATGTTCTGATTATCGTAATCATATAGTCTTTATGCCTACCTCATACAAAGTATTTTTCCGAATGTTTGGGTTTTGTTTTACCTTGATCGTTCCATACGTCTGCATTTAAAGATCAATTTCTTTGGATATGGAGGAAATTTCTCAGTTTTTCATCGAGAAAAATTATCATTCATCTGACAGTAAAAGATAAACATAGAACGCTGAAACATCTATCGTCGAATGGGCTAACACTGGATCAGTTGATGCGAAATTGCCGACGCCAAAACATCTGCACTGAATAGTCCCAATCCTGCATATAACATTACAAACAGGAAATTATCACACTGTGTATCTTACTATCGATGCAATGATTTGATTTATTGATACAAAAGTTTTAGCACCTCCCAAATAAACAACAACTACAACAACAATAATAATAATAACAATAATAATGATAATAATAATAATAATAATAATTATAATAATGATACGACGACGACGACGACGAAGAAGAAGAAGAAGAAGAAGAAGAAGAAGAAGAAGAAGAAGAAGAAGAAGAAGAAGAAGAAGAAGAAGAAGAAGAAGAAACAAAGGGAAAATAAAAAACAGAATAACTTGGGAAGATAGGAACAATATAACAGACCACACAAGACCGAATAGCAGAAACCTTATGAAATGAATGAGAATATGGTCCATATCGGTTTTAAGATACATTTTAGTTTACATTTTAAGAGAAAAGAAGACTACAGAGGACTCATCAGGAAAAATGACTGTGTCCAGAGAGCCAAACTAGGTCTAGAAAAGTATGTGCAAGCAAACATTGAAATCATCACAAAGAATACCCAAACAGGCACAACGAACAACAAAAAAAGTTGAAAACAATGGAGCAGAACAGTAAACAAGGAAAGAGAATGGGAACAGAAGAAACTATACGGAGAATCTAGTAAACAGATACGGGATGTGACTGGCGATAGATCATGGACATGGTAATAAAAAGGGATTTTGAAGAGAGAAACAAAATCACTCATTTCGGCAGCTCAAAACGTATACATCAGAACAAACTATATAGAAACAAATATCGACAGAAAACATACGAACACCAAGTGATTCCTGAGTGGGGAAGGAATGAAGTCGGAATACACATAACTAGTGAATGTAGCCATCCAGCTAAGAAGACATCTAAACAAAGTCACGATTGACTAGTTAAAGTGATATCCTGGGAACTGGGTAAGCGAAAACGGATTCAAACATGTGAAAGAGAAGTACCTGAACAAACTGGAGACAGCCCAGGAGAATGGAAACCACGAATCTCTTTGGGACTTTGACATCCAAAGATACCATTCCATCCAAGTGGGAATACCAGGCGTAGTAATCGAGGTCAAAAAGAGGAAAATCAGCCGAATGATAGACGTTGCTGTGTCAGCAGATAACAGAGTGAATAGAAAATTGAGAGAAAAACTGGAAAAAGTATTAGAACTTGGCAAGGGGACTGAAGGTGTGGAACATAAACATCCGGATAGTACCAGTAATACTAAGTGTATTCGGACGTTGACCAAAGACACTGAAGTTGTGATTGGAGGAACTAGGGATAAAAACAAAGATTGTGATGTGTAGACCACAGCACTGCTAGGGACTGGATGAATACAGAGTTAAATGCTAAAAATATGAGATCTATGACCCCAAATGTTAACAGTGACCAGACAGGAAAAATAAATGTTGATTGAGGTGCGAACCACAGCACTGCTGTGATCGGTGAGGTGAGAAAGCTCAGAAGAGGGCTTAAAACCCGAAGAGAGTCACTGTAACTCAGCCTGCAACGATAAACACCGGGTAACCAGTGAGATATTGTAAACTATAGCACTGGTCTTGGTTGTGGGAGTGTGGAGAGATGGACTGGAAACCTAAAGAAACTTGCTGTCACTCAATCTCCAGCAACGAACACCGGGCAACTGGCGTGAATAATAATAATAATAATAATAATAATAATACCTTAGGAAAGTAGCCAACTGGAAAGCACCTTGTCCCGACGGGATCCATGGGTATTGGTTCAAAAAATTTACCACGTTACACGGCAGACTCACTCACCTACTCCAAAATTGTCTGAATGAAGGCAAAGCACCAGAATGGATGACTAAAGGCAGAACCACCCTCATCCAAAAAGACCCGGGAAAGGGGAACATAGCAAGCAACTATAGACCAATCACTTGCCTACCACTTATGTGGAAAATCCTGACCGGGCAAATAGCAGAGAGAATATACATGTCAATGGATAGAAGGGGGCTACTACCAGAAGAACAGAAAGGGTGTAGGATAGGAACCAAAGGGGTAAACGATTTACTCTACATAGACCAGATGATCTTAAAAGAAGTAAGGAAAAGGAGAAAGAATATCGCAATGGGATGGATAGATTACAAAAAGGCATACGATATGATTCCACATAGCTGGATACTCGAATGCCTTAGAATGTTCAAAATTAGCGAACCGGTGGTTAAATTCATTGGTAATTCAATGGAAGACTGGAAAGTAGATTTGACAGCCGCAGGGGACACACTAGCAGAGGTAGGGATAAAAAGGGGGATCTTCCAAGGGGACTCGTTGTCCCCACTATTATTTGTTCTAACAATGATACCGCTTAACAGAATCCTGAAAAACAGCAAAGGATACCACTTCTCTAAAACAAAAGGAAAGGTCAATCACTTAATGTACATGGACGATATTAAATTGTTTGCGAAAAACAGGGGAGAGCTTGAGACTCTGTTCAACGAAGTAAGGGAATATAGTGAGGACATAGGAATGGAGTTTGGGATAGAAAAATGCGCAATCATGGTAATGCACAAAGGAAGGCTTTCAATGACTGAGGGAATTGAACTTCCGGACAACAACAAGATTAGGGCATTGACTGCACAAGACCGATACAAGTACCTAGGTGTCCTTGAATGTGACACGATAAAACGGGAAGAGATGAAGGAGAAAATTAGGAGGGAATACCTTAGAAGGATAAGGAAAATATTAGAAACCAAATTAAATAGCAGAAATCTAATAAAAGGAATGAACACCTGGGCTGTGTCAGTAGTTAGGTATACAGGACCATTCCTAGGATGGACAAAGGAAGAGCTCCAATCAATGGATAGGCGAACAAGGAAACTTATGACGATGCATAAAGCATTACACCCTAGGGATGATACAGATAGACTATACGTTAAGAGAAAAGAAGGTGGTAGGGGGCTCATCAGCATAGAAGATTGTGTCCAGAGAGCTAAAGTAGTCCTAGATAAATATGTGCAAACAAATAGTGAAGAAATCATAAAGAGCGCGAGGGATAGTGCAACAAACAAAGTAGAAAGCAATGGAACGGTACAGCAAACTAGAAAAGAAAAGTGGGAAGGGAAAAAATTGTACAGCGAGTTTAAAAGACAGATAAAAGATATAGCAGACGAGAAATCATGGACGTGGTTACGAAAGGGAAACCTTAAGAGAGAAACAGAATCGCTCATCATGGCAGCCCAAAACAAAAGCATAAGGACAAACTACATAAAAGCTAAAATCGACAGAACACAGGCAAACAGCAAATGCCGCATGTGCGGTGAAAGAGATGAGACAGTAAACCACATAACTAGTGAATGTAGTCAACTCGCCCAGAAGGAGTATAAGCATAGACACGATAGAGTAGCAACGATGATACACTGGGAACTAAGTAAACAAATGGGATTCAACCATGGGGAAAAGTGGTATCAGCACAAGCCAGAGGCAGTTTTGGAGAATGACAACCACAAACTACTGTGGGACTTTGACATCCAAACTGACCACCTCATCCAGGCAAGAAGGCCGGACTTAGTAATAGTAGACAAAAAAAGGAAGGCCTGCCAAATAGTAGACGTGGCTGTGCCTGCAGACCATAGAGTAAAAAAGAAGGAGGCTGAAAAAAGGGAAAAATACCAGGACCTAGCAAGGGAGTTAAAGAAAATGTGGAACATGAAAACCAGGGTAGTACCGGTCATAGTGGGAGCACTAGGAACTGTCCCCAAAACGCTGAGGGAGAGACTGGAGGAGATCGGGATTAGGGGGAGGATAGAGACCGTACAGACCACAGCACTACTGGGAACTGCACGGGTACTGAGGAAGGTGCTAGAGATATAAGTACTGCAACGAATTGTAGCTCTGTCATGATATGCGAAAGAGGGAGGAGACGTTAGCTGAAGACCTGAGGAGACTTATTGTCACTCAGCCCTCAGCGATAACCACTGGGCAACCGGTGTGAAACTGTAAATCGCAGAATTACTGCGACCTGCTAGTACTAGGAGAGGAGGGCTGGAGACTTGAGGAGACTTGCTGTCACTCAAACTCCAGCGGTTACCACCAGGCAACTGGTGTGAGATTCCAAATAATAATAATAATAATAATATTTGCACATGTTTGTGTGTGTGCACGCATACGTGTATACACCAAAGAACAACGACTGTAAATTTAACAGAAAATGAAACTATGTATAATTGCAGGTGCCGGTTGCTATTCTATGAACGTTTAAATACTCATTACTGTCGAGTCCAGTGGAAGGAAAGAAAAAGTCATTTTTTTCATTTATGTTTATTCAACGAAAATATCTATTTATCATTCGTCGGAAAAACAACTTATCATTACTATTGTACCGCTAGCAATTCCACTACTCAAGGGGAAGAAATGACATATTTTTATTTCCGTTCATGCCAACTGAGGACCATCTTTGGTTTTGCTCCCGAGACTGCATTTCCATTATATTAACTTGTCTATTAACAGGTGAGAGGGACACGTGTTCTCATTTCCAATTCTCCACTCCCAATCTGTATTTGCCAATGCCTTACCATGGAAAACTGAAACAAATCTGCACGTCTCGAATCCATGGCTGATGATAACCTCAAGGGCCAAATATCTTGTCGTCAAACACCTGAGCTTCAATTGTAGCTCACTAATGTGTTGAGCACTGTTCAAACTTCCCCAGTGGATCTTTAGATCCCCCAATCAGAATGTGTCCTACGCACCGATGGCTCTGATGATGATGTTTTTTCCTATTTTTTTTTTGTCAGTGAAAGCTGAAGCCTACGAAACACGTTCACAGATGTGTACTGTTGAAATAAGAACAGTTAATAATTATAATTCAGATTATATATATATATATATATATATATATATACAAACACACACACACACACACACACATACATACATACATATATATATATATATATATATATATATATATATATATATATATATATATATATATTATGATTAACACCTCTTTATTCAGGGTTTAGCATTCTTCGAATAAAGCAACTCGTTCATTATCAGCTGCATAGAAATGCTCTCCCAACTTTGGAAATTGAGAACGATGGTGCATTGGGAATTGTGCTTCAGTAAATATATTACTCAGATTCGGTCTTACTGACTGTCCAGTTCTGCGTAGGGCAAGGATAAAAAGCCAGCCCTTGGGTTCAAGGCCAATGTTTTGATCCTTCCTTCTAGAGGTATTTGATGTGATAATGTACAGCCTATTGCCATACACACGATTGTAATACAAAGAAAGCCGTCTGTTGATGAGTCAACAAATAATTATATATATATATATATATATATATATATATATATATATATATATATAATGAGATCACTCGTTTTTTTTTCAATTATATGAGTTTATGGATGTAGATCTATATTCATACGCCATAGGTTCGATGCATGATACTCATACTTTTCATAAAATGATTTGAAAAAAATACCAATTAATATTGACCATGGTTACATTGACTTTGTTCCAAAGATATGAGGAGAGCATTGATGGAACGTTCCATCTGATCCCATATAAATCCTGCATAGTATTAAACACTTTTTTACTGAAGAATAAAGTTGAACTATATATTTTTGGATCCAGGCGCTGCAAAAAAAAAAACAAAAAGAAAAGAAAGAATTACTATTTCAAAGCAAAAAATATGTTATATCTCGAAATGGTTAGTATTCAAAACTAAATTTTCGATCCGGAGTTCCAGCCCAAGGACGACCTATAATATATATATGGAATGAGCTTAAAAAGAGCTCAAAATGGTTCCTGATGATGATGATGATATACAAAGAAATATACTTTTGCATGATAAGAGTTCGATATATTTTTTGCCATTGCCCTAATGATTACGTATTAACTTCCCTTAAAAAATATACTTAGCAAGAAAATAAGGAAGTACATAGTGAACTGAAATAAAGATGCACTGTAAAAATCCCATCAACAGAGACTTGATTTTATTACAACTCGGTTCAGTTAAAAGGCATACAAATTAAGCCAAACAAAATTGAACAAGATTACTGAAAATGATAAACTTGAAAAGAAATATCAAACCGAAATTACTAATTACCAAAAGTACCTCACCTTGTACATTAATACTTTTACTGAAGTTTGATGATAAAATTTCTCATAAAATATGAATATAGAAAGCTTATTTCATTATTTTGGAGAAATACTATGAATGTTATGTTTGGGTCGCACTTGATTAATATTCACCTGCCTGCCTAGTGGAACACTTATTTTTGGAGAGGGTGTTTCAGTCTATGATAAACGTATCTCGGTCCTTCCTTTGCTTGGAGAGATCTTGAAGTCAAGATGCCCACTATTGGTTCTCAACCTCAAAATAATTGACAAAATAAGCTCAGAAAACGCAGAATCATGTATGATGAATCACTCTGAATCAGCAGCAGTAAGCAATTTCAGTTGCTTCTTCGTCTGCCCTGGTTCATTTGTTTTTGGTCGCCTACACTTATTAGGGCATTTAGTGTATTGAATACGTAGTATTCTATAATTGAAAAAATATGTATTATCAATGCAAGGAGAGAGTATGATGCGTTGTTTATTATAATATAAAGAGGCACTGAGTGAGAAAAGTTTGTGGGTGCAATATTTCTTGATCGTAGTTCAAAAAATCGTCAATTTTATGTGGGAAACATTCAACTGGTGATAGTTCTCTCCCCTCACTTTTGTATCTAACCTTGCTTTGTTAACTGATCTCAACTGTCATTTGAAGATTTCCTGACGCTCAAAAGCCTAAAGCTGGTAATCACAACATTGTGTGGCAGCGTAAAGTCCTTTTAAGTTTATACTTGTGTAAAGGGTAAAGCAGGCGTAACGTATCCCATTTCACAGATTTGCAGTCACTTTGTGTCAACTGACCACAGTTCTTCATAGAATTATTTCAAATTTGCACGCTGAGTTTGACCGGCGTCTGAGGCTTTTTGACATTAAAATAAGCAATTTATGTTTTTACAACTCTATTGAGTGTGGATTTTACTGTTACTGGGCGATTTCAAATGGAGTTGCATTAACCATACTGAATTGGAAATACATAGAGGTCTGGTAGCCAGTTTTCGAACGGTTCTTCTCACATAAAGGATTTCCCGAATGGTTCGTCTAAACGTTTAGAATTCTGGCCATGTTTTGAAGCACATACTTTTTCTGATAAATGAAATTACATAAATCTGCTTCGCACTTAAAACTTACATATGAACATTTAAAATCTGTCCTGGAACTTTGTAAATCACGTGATTCGAAGCATACCATTGAGTCACTGGTCGCTTCAAAACGTGGCCTAAGATTCTCTTCAGCGTGTACTGATTGGGATCAGATGAAGGCTCAGAGATGTCTATTTAACGTTGTTTTAAATCCGTCATCTAATGGAAAAATGAATAATAGCAGATTTCACATTTGATTTTTTATACTAATCTACATACCCCAGGGCATTTACTGTTGCATAGATATTTATTTTCATAGATAAAGAGTCTCCTTAACGGCTTAATCTCTATCTGTTCATTGTTGCTCTCTTCAAGGAAATGATTGATTCTAATTCCTCAATTTTTTTACTCTTTCACGATAAAATGAGTTGAATTTGTTCGTTATCAAAGCAAATTGTATTCCCCTTATAATCTGTAGTATAAACTTTTTAAAAAATGCGTTCGAGTAATTAAAAAATATATAACAAAAGAAATTAAAAACATATTTCCAATTCTATTTCTGAGTATCGCATTACTATCCCTTATTTGTTCGCAAAACTTCTATAATTTCAGACTGGCACATTATCTAAACAATTATCCTAGTATATCAGAAATCCAGAGGTTAGTCATGAATTAAAAATTAGAAAAATCTATCTCTATTCTCCTTTGTCGACGGTTGATCAAGTTGTGATATTTTTTGTCAGTAAGAAAAAATTGCAATTATATTTTTTGTCCCTTCTAAAGAAATCATTTTTATAAATTGTTTTAATCGAACGATTTGAGTATTGCATCGTATTTCGAGCTTTGATGTCAGAGGGAATTTCTTGGAGAAAAATAGATGAGTGAATATCAATTCAACTGTCATTGCAAAGAGATAATCGATGCGGTTATATTCTTTGAAGTATGCACCACTAGAAAAAAAGGTTTAGTGATTATTTCTGTTTGATGTTGGAATCGGGTCTTTGGTTTAAAGTTTACATTGGCACACTTTAGCCGAAACTCTAAGAGATTCGTGTTAAGGCATTCTGAGTCTAAGATTAATAGATAGAATCAAGGCGCCAAACAGAAAACGACACAGTCACAAGGGAACATAAAGTAGAAATATGGAAACAAAAAAATATATCATAATAATTTTCTCTCTGTGTCTCTATCTGTGTCTCTCTTTATACATATACCGACATATGTGTGCACGCAAAAGACACTAAGCACATATACACACATACAAACACACACACGCAGATACGTATACATACATATATATATATATATATATATATATATATATATATATATATATATATATATATATGTATATATATATATATATATATATATATATATATATATATATATATATATATATATAAGATGTATATATATATATAAGATGATAGCATGGGTTCGTTTGAATGCAGGCTGAAATTGAAATTGTCTCAACGGATTCAATATGCTCATGGAGGAACATCAATGTCTGCTGTTATACTTACTGATCCTTCATCGCTACTAAACCTTTTAGGGTAACCTACCAAAGTAAACCTTGTATCAAAAAATTATCAGAGTATAGAATGATATCAATTGACAGTACACAAACACCTAATTTTAAACGACAAACTACATATATGGCTATGTCATGAAGGGAGCTGGTTCTTTATCAACACTGTTTGGGTACCATGTTAATGAAACTGATTTTTATAACCCTTTATCCTGATCTCCTCCAGTCTCACCCTCAGTGTCTTTAGGACAGTTCCCAGTGCACCTACTATAACTTGCACTACCCTGGCTTATTATTATTATCATTTTGAACATTATTTGGAATGATATCCTGGTATACACGGAGTGCTGTTCCTCCCTGCTCATTTCATTTTGTTCATTCATTGTTTGTTCTGGCTGCCACCTTTCTATCAGGCTATTTAGCTTGATGAGTGTATATATGATATCACTTTCTTCAATTCTATAATCTATCGTAGCTGTCTATTGACTCATTCTATACTGTTTCTAAGAATTCATTACATTCATATATATTCGTTGGATTATATATATATATATATATATATATATATATATATATATATATATATATATATGTATATATATATATATATATATATATATATATATATATATATATGTATAAAGAGAGATGGAGAAAGAGAGAGAGTGCAGAGTGATAGATAAATATAAAGAGATAGATAGACGGAGACAGATTTTTAAGAAAAATATCAAACAATGATAACTTGGGAGAAAACAGAGGGATACACAAGCATATATACTTGTTTGTTTTTTTTCATTCAACGTACATTCACATCTTTGATTTTCTGTCAACGGGTATATTTTATAAATACTTGTACTCATCAGTAAAATATCTTAACAGATATACATACGTATAATTGCAAATGATATATACATATCTGGCATACGATTATAACTTTTTGTCACTTATACCTTGTTGCATCGGCAAAGTAGCCGTGTAATGTTTTTAAAGTGATTTATTTTACACGATATTTGTTTGTAATAAAATACCCTTAAGTGACACATGCACTTAAATCAGTTGTGAATATCAATCAATTTTCCTAACGTTATATAGATTAAAATAACTATTTGACTGGATATGGAGGAATTGACATTGAGTTGTATACACACATATGGAATATACATTCAAGTAATAAAGCATCATATTAGCTCAAGATGATATTCAAATGTTTGAAGGTGCTAATTACCTTTCAGTATCTCTTCACGAATCTGCAGCCAACATAGATAAATAACCTTCCTGAACAGAACATCCTGTGATATAAGTTATCCAAAGTAATATTCACTGGTGCATATTGGAAAATTCAAATCAAACGTTGGAGTGGGGATGACAAACCCCTTAGCCTCCATTGATTATGAGTTATTGACATCCTACCATGTTTGAAACACTCACCACTGTGACTGCTAAGATTAGTACAACTATACAACCCAAACAATCTCACTTTCTCTCTCCCTATATATATAGAGAGACAGAGACAGAGACAGAGACAGAGAGAGGGACACACAAAGAGAGGGACTATGAGGCATGTAATATCTCTCAAAGAGTTAGTTTCATGATCAATCAAAAGAAACTTCGGGGATCGAGATAAAAATAAAGACCTTAGAAAATCATATCAAAATGAGATTGACCTCAAATTTGTTTTGTAATAAAACCAGGAAATACCATATATATATATATATATATATATGTGTGTGAGGAGAAAGAGTCTGATATTTTGATACATCTGAATGCCTGACTGTGAGTTGCACTAATAACCCATCAAGTATTGGACAAACAGCGCTACTGAATTCTACCTCACCAGTTTACTTAGCAGTGTTCCATCTGACTAATTACTTCAAAGCAGTTTGACCATCTCCTACAGGGGGAGTCTTCAATAATCTAGCACCAATCCAAAATGCCATCCAAAAATTGGTTGTAGAATGAATCCTAGAATTTAATGTTCCAAGAATGAATGGACTTGTTTCAAGTGGGCAAAAATGCTGTTGATTCAGAAAGTTTAGATTTCAAATAACTACTGAGATATAAGGTTTTTCTGAGGTGATGGTGAAAAAACAAAATTATTTTTGCAGTAATTCAGTACAAATACACACAAGCACTAACACATGAGGACACAAGCACACGCATTTCCTCACAAATACGCACTATATAGACGGCTATCAGCTCTTATGACGTTATCAGTTCCTTATAGATGTTGGATATTTTGGTTCATATCCGGATGTTGATTATATATATATATATATATATATATATATATATATATATATATATATATATATATATATATATATGGGGATTCCATTTAACCCTCTGATATCGTGTGAGACGGAGTCTGTAGCCTTTCCAATCTTCAAGATCTTTTTGTTCAGTGGGTATTTGTTATCATCAGTGATCCAAAGAATGATTTTACATTTGAATTGTCGCCACAGTGTCAGATCTGATGGCGAAAAATCCTACACGATAACTGGATCGCAAAACACTTATCACTGTCGGTGTAGTCAAGCGTATAAATCGCGTTATTTTCGCAATTCAGAATGAACGATATCTGAATATCAGTGTTTATTTTCTAATACCAGATTCCTGAAAGACAGTACGTAAATCAAAGCGCCTGGCAAGATAGCGAAGAAAATTTGCGTTAACCTCTGCTGTGTTCAAGTGGAAATCTTGTCAGAGCAAGAACTGATCCGTGCACAATTTCATGACATGTCATCTATCGTTCGTATTTATTTGTCCAAAGTCAAGCCCAAGGGTAGCTTCCCTTCCTCCGCTCCCATCTATTCATCCCATTCCTGATTCCATTGATGCCTCCATATATCTTTTTTTTCTATCTATGTATTTATCGATATATGATTATACGTTTCTATATCCTTCTTTTTTCGCTAGATAAATGTTAGTCAGTACATCCTCCATCTATAAATCTATAAATATACACACACCTACACACACACACACACACACACACACATATATATATATATATATATATATATATATATATATATATATATATATATATATACATATGATTCTGATAGAGACAATTTATCCAGAAAAAAATTCGTTCTGTACCGGGATTGACCGAGTAGCGAATCGAACAGCTGTTCGAAATGGAGCACTTAAGCAATTCATCTCTTTATTCTATGGCCGTGGGCATAAAAATTGACATATATAAGTGTGTTCCGATTTTACTGACAGTATGTATATATCATTAGATTGGACAGTCTATTTCATACGGAATATGATAATTGTAGAGATAATTCATTTGGAAACATATTTCGTCCAGGACTGGAATTTCCCAAGTAACGAATCGAAGAGCCAGCAACATGGATGGATGAATAGATGAGCTTCGTGCCGAATACGAACTTTCATCCACTTGGATGTAGTCTTAATAGAAACTCTAGCAAGCGAGTTAACAACGCTTTCGGTAAACAGGATTTCGAAATAAGGCTCTCAAACCATCAATCTGTCTACTCTTCTTATTTATTCACGTGGTAGCTGCATTGATTTTGTTGATGTCTTCGGAAAAGTCTGGAAATTTTACAACGAACAAAATTTATAAAATGAGAGTAACTAAGAAAATACTCATTTCCAGCATTTTGTTTCTCTCTTGGAAAGTACGGAGGAACACATTTGAACCTATGATCTCATCTCACCATGAAAAGTATCAGAGGAAGTATTACACTTTTGGAATTAAATAAAGTACACTAAAACATATGCTTGATGAAGATTTGATGTTGACAAGTGTCATAAGTCGTTGATGTAGAACAGAATGAAACAAAAATATTGTTACAAAATTTTAGCGGGGGATTTCCTTGAATAAATGATGGAGAAACCAAAAAGAGAGAACAAAATTAATTACAAAAGTTCATAGGGCCGGATTAATCTACAATACAGTTTGCATCATATCTTATGAAGGGATTTCGAATTTCAAGACACATATATATTGGGACGGATGAATTCTTCATTTGCATAAAAATGTACTCGATTTTTTTTCTATAGTTACATTATGTCTCCCCGTCTCAAAATTCTATGATTCGAATACTATTGTATTATTGCGTCGTTTACATATCAATTTTGTGCCATTGTCTAATAGTTTTAAAATAAACTCAATCAAAAGTGATAATTCGTTAAAAATGCTGACTTTAAGTACCGAGTCTTCCATTGAAAATGGAGGTGGTATGGTCCTATTGTTATAAAACAAATGAATGATCACTTAGTCAGAATTGATACGTAAAGAAAATATTGATATTGCAGATTCAGGGCCCATGGCATTTGCTACTTATGTTATTTAGTTAATTTGGTCCTGATAATCCCGAGAAAAGTAAACGAAAGAAAGAATATTGGGATTAGTTAAAACTGGGGTCAGGTAAATAATAACAAAATTGATATTAATTCACAGATGATTAAACGTATACGAATCTCTCTCTCTTCCTCCCTGTCTCTCTCTTTAGAAATTACAAACGTATTCGCAGAGACCAACAGCTACATTTAGAGGCGTGTGTATGCTATTGAGTCGAGTGTTATTACGCTCCTCATACTAGTTATGTGTGTGCACCTGACCTGTGTGTTGTAAGCGTGAGTGAAAAAATGTGAATCTATGTGTACTTTTGATGATGCATATCACTCACAGACACACACGCTAACACACAGGCACACATACACACACGCACGCACACACACACATATACATATGTGTGTGTGTGTGTGGCTGTGTGTGTATCACACAGTATAAATGAAGGATGCAATCTAATATGATATGACATATGATACGATGCAATATCCAGGGTTTATTCCGTCAAGTGCTCGATAAGTCGACCTTGGATATTGAGTTGGTATAGAGAACAGCTTGAGATTTAGTAGAATTGGGATTTGCTACCCCAACACGACAATGGTTACCCCATGTGTAAGTTTCTTCAGGCGAATGATTTTAGATTCAGGCTAGTATATTATAGATTCCTGTTTGGGACATTTTTTGGAAGGAGTCTCTCATTATAGTTGGGATGTGTTCTCTTTTATGTTTTTTATTTCATTTTACTTTATGTATTCCTGCTGTTGGTTGAAATTTACAATCCAGGGGATATGGTATTAGAGTTTTACACGATCAAAAATGTGTTGTTGGTGTGTCTTCTCTAAGGGAGTGTTTCATACTTACGTAGTTATCTTAGATTTATCTCCCTATGCTGAGATCCCTTCTATATGAACTTTGAGGGTTGTATGATTATCTTGGGTTTGGTCAACTAACTCATTTCTAAGATGATTATGTTGATTGGTAAGATCTTTGAAATGGCCTTGTGAATAGAATATCCGTGACTAATTAGTATGTCTACACTTGGGTTATTGAGTCATGTTTGCAAATAGAAATTGCAAGCACTGCCGGCATTTAACGCTATTTGTTTTTGTTTTTTTTTTCACTTACATAAATACGTTTCGTGTTTTTCTGTTTTATTGATAAAACTGATGATAAGTGGCATAAGTGTGTCTGTTTCAATATTCGTCGTTTTACAGTCGATTTGAAATTGTTATCGCACATTCTCCAGTGATATGTAGACAGTGATGAACTATTCTCATAATTTTCATCAGTAAAGGATGTTATATGGTTGTCTGATCTAAGTTTTAAGGATGTTTTCGATATTTCTATATAATATTTCACTTCTGGATGTCTCTCTTGGTTTGATATTCTGCCTTGTAAGCAATAATCGATTTGGGACATTCGTGCAGCAAATCCCATTTTACACACTCTTTCCCTCTATCCCCCCCTCTCTCTCTCTCTCCTTCTCTCTCTTTCTTTCTCTGTCCGTCTCTATCTCAGTCTCTCTCTGTCTGTCTCTGTCTCTGTGTCTGTCTGTCTGTCTGTCTGTCTCTCTCTCTCTCTCTCTCTCTCTATATATATATATATATATATATGTATATATATATACATATATATATATATGTATATATTGGCAGCTTTCATCGTCAACAAAGCTAGCAGACTCTTTTTCATTCACTTATTGAGAACAAGATAGCTGAAGCATGCTTAAAAAGGTCTAAATTTTATGATATTTCTGAAGTAGTGTAAACAATATTATAAATGTGACAGGGTCCGTTGTTAATTATACCAACGAAAAAAAAAATGAAAATAATCATTAGTTTTAATTTCCAAATCAGTATTATTTCCATTGCCACTATTTACAAATGCAAAGCTCATTACACACAAATGTACATGTTTTCTGACAGTAATTGTGCTCATAGTAATCGCTTGAAATGATTTTGACAACTGTGCAAAGGGATTTTATTTTCTTATTCTACTGGGTAAAAAAACAAACTCCTCTCTGGGTCCAATAAGTATGCATTCTTGATTTGGGAGCACTACTTAAAACCGTTGGACAAATTCATCCCAAATTTCTCGATAGATGCATATCATTGTTTGAAATCATAAAAATATCTGTCAAAAACGCAGTGATACGTTGTTAATTAGTTATCATTTGATTAATTGTTGAATTATGAATCATCATCGTAGATGTTTTTCAATTCAAATTTCGAAAACGAAGTTGCTTCAAGTAATATATCTTTCCCGCTGATATTTAAAACCGGGTTTACATGATATCTCAAAGTTTTATATTCTGATATTGATTTAGATATTTCCTCGAACGACAGTTGAGGAACATAAAATGCCTTGATTGATAGTCAGCTGCTTTTCAAGTTCTTCCGTTTGAGATAAATTATATTTTATCTATAGATAAAATAACGGTACAGGTACACAGGTTAGGACGAAAGTGCACCTGACGTGATGAGTTTTAGTTGAGATATGCAACAGTCGAGGAGAGACGAGCAACGTCCCTCGGGGAAAAATATGGCAGGCGTCAACTAAAGGATGATTAATGTTGCTTTTATGGCACGATTAAATTTTAATTGGAATAAACAACAACCATCATAAAAATGACAGGCTGTTATAATAAAAGCGTCTATTCGGATTCTATATTGGATATGTGTCGCCATTGCTGAAATGGTTATTTTCTTCTTTTGTTTTGATATGTTATTGTGTTTACCACTGCTTGTTTTAGGGTTTTCAACTCACAGGCCACTGTGCATGTCTTAGAATTATATTGCAGGTTCGAACATCAGAGCTTTTTCAGAAATATTAATTCAATACGGTTTATAAGGTATCATATTCTCGTCGTCTAAGACCTACCTACCGATTACCCTGATCCAGTTGCGGGGGACCACCTTCCAGTAAGGTTGGTTAGATATATCCCGTACTCACTCAAGAAGGGTATTAAGATCAGCAAACTTTTCTTCCTATGGGGTGTTGGCAAATAATATTGGATACATTGATCAACCATCGAGTCTGGTGTCTACCTAGATAGGTGACTACCGGAGAGTACCGGCACCGTATTCAGTAGAAAGCTGCTTCAATTTGGCGGGATACCAGACAGGGACATTTGTTACAACTGCATCTGCATGTTGGGTACATTACACGAAAGGAAATGTACTATGGTTGTTAAATCTATAGATAAATTTATCAATTGTACACATACATATCCCGATATTGATAAGTTCCCATGTTTTAATTTCAAGTGTTTTCTGCTGATATTTGCGAGCATTCCTCCTTTAATTAAAGTTGAGTCGAAAAAAGAAAGGAAGAAAGGAGGAAATGATCAACAAAAATCCAAACTCTAATTATATATATATGTATACATACATACATACACACTCACATACATATATATATGTGTGTGTGTGTGTGTTTGTGTGTGAGCGTGCGTATTTGTGTGTAAGCGTGTGTGTGTGCGTGTATACGTATAGCACACGTCTTTGATTGCCTTTATAGTCACCTACAGAGTTTAAGCACAGAACCAACCCTAGAGATTTGAAACTATGCAACAGGCACATGAAAGAATTTCACTCAGTCTCATGAAGTGAGATCATAATTCCGTTCAATATATTAGGGGTAAAAAAACAGGAGTCATTAGAAAATCAAATGACAACGGAGTGGTCATGTTGCATTAATGGAAATCAACCAAATGACAACATGACTCATGACATGGATCCCCAGAGATCGCATGCAAAACTGAGGCTGATCGAATATAAGATTGAGCTGGAACAAAATAAATTCTGAAATTACTGGCTCCGCAACGCCCATGATTGAGAAGCCTGGTATATCTTAGGGAATGTATACGTCTACCAATGAAACAATAAAAGACTGATGATGACCAAATACTTCATGTGCATCTCAAATTCAATCTACCGGGAAATGAGAACCACTTTCTTCTTTTTTGACGGAACTGTTCTAAAACTTAGTCTTCAAATTATCAAACCCAATACACACATATGTATGCATCAAAGAAGAAGGAAGTGTGTATGCAAGGGGGAAAGCACATGTGTGTGTACGCCTGTATGTGAATGTGCATATTTGATATGATATATATGCATATAGAATGTTTTAAAAAAGAAGATATTCCTCACGAAGAAATTATGAAAAGATTAAAAAGTTAATCCATGGAAGAATTTGCAACCCAGTACTGAACAAAATATATTTCAAATTAAACTGTACCTAAAATTTTCACACTGTATTGCACATATATTGACCAATCTATTACTTAAACACTCATGCATGCACACACATACACACACATACACACAAACAAATGAATATATACATACATACATACATATATATATATATATATATATATATATATATATATATATATATATATATATATATATATATCTGTGTGTGCATTTGTATGTTTATTCATAAATATATATTCATATACATGTATATATATTTGCATATATATATATAGATAGATATACGCATATGTATATGTATTAAACGTATATATATATGCATCAATTCATATATCTATATATATATATGCATATATATATATATATATATATATATATATATATATAAAATTGCATATGCGCACAAATATATATGTATATATGTTCAAAATCAAGATTAGATCAGAAATATCTAGAGTATGGATCCACAATCAATTGAATAAATCACATGTATTTTTAATGGATAACTGCTTGATTATGATAAATCTGGATAACTATGACATCAGGGATTTCTTTTTGCAAAAACGACTGTACATCAAGATTGTCAGATAACATTCTATTATATTCCCTGTGTTGGATCTGATATACTTTGGATTCATTCATTTTTTAGGCATTGGGCCTTGTTTAGAGGGGAAAACTCGAACAATCAAGCAAATACAATGCAATCGAAGTTTATGTTAAGATGTTTAGCAGGTGGGGCAGCTGTTGAGTGCAAATGCCCTCCGTTTGGTGGGCCCTGGTTCAATCCATTACAAACACATACAAAATACTTTGGAAATGGTAACCAATGCGTCACCGCTAAGTACTTTGTACAATTCCCACGATTGATAAAATGCTCCACGAAGCTGAGTGGTTAGGGCAAAATGAAGCTGGATATTCCAGTTCCAATGAGATGTCAAGCAAACATACTGGGGGCTCAAAGCTGATTGAAGCTTTCCAAACGCTTGCAAACCTGGTGGTACCTGACCCTAAAACACCAACTATTAGGATATAAGCACAGAACAACACATGTTGATACATGTTGAGTAGTTTATGATCACTAAGCAATCTATTGGTCAAGATGAATCAAATTGTTGATCGGATTGAGATACAAAATAGAATATGACTCAGATTGTAACGAAATTGTGAAACCTCTCCATCCATATAATTTGTCGGTCTGTCGGTCCATATATCCATCAATTGTGAATGGAAGAAGTATTCGATGCATTTCAAAAGTTAAATTTGATATCATTAAACATTTTCAGAATTGACACTGTTCTGCCCGAAGGATAGAATATGCAAAAATGAACTACTATCGGAAACGAGATTGCACATACAATTTCAAATAAGGAGAGATACTTACTCCACATTAAGATAAGTCTGAATGTTCTGTATATTTCGGGTATTAAATTGATCGTTATTGTAAGGCGAGTTTGGAATTGAGCATTAAATTTCCTCGAATCAACTGACTCCAATTTGAGCTAAGTCCATTATTTTTCCATAACGTTGCCATTTCCCCCTCATGATTTTAACATTCACGGTACTTGGTAAGTTGTCACAAAATCATCAATATCTTTGATCACTAAGAAATCACCAACGGACATTATTGCATGTTAATATGCATTGCAAACATCGACTGCGTGTTCATTTAGAAAAATGTATTGGCATTTTCTACTCAAGAGTGTCAAATTGAAGAATTTGGTTTAATTTTATTTCTTTGTAAAGAAAATGTCGTATGTGAATGTTCTGATATACTTTTTGGGGATGTGTCAGGTAAATCCTACTCTCACACTCCACACATACATACACACACACTCACATACACAAATCTGATTAGCTGTGATTGTACGTGTGCATGTACGCGTAAATCAACAACTGTAAATCAATATATCTGGGGCACTGTTCTGAGATGTTTTTCATGAAGGACTATAGTATTGGGCTCTCCAAACTTCTCTGATTACAGTATAGTTCGAGTTTTCAATAACAAAGATAGCCTACTCACAAATCATACAGGTTCAATATTATCTCACGTTCAGGGCGTAAATAATGCAACTGAGACAAAAAGACTACTTTGAACTATCAAATTTCAAATGCAAATAATTTTTTGTTTGTTTCAAAGGTGTTAATGTGTGGAACGTGCCTGTCGTGCGGTATGCATCCGACCTGTATATTGCTTACCCGCCCAACTTCTTCCGCCTTCTCTCTCGCTTGATCGCTACTATTAAAATTTAATGTTTCATCAAAGAATCATTGATGACAGAGGTTACCCTTCGTTCAGACATCGTGAAATCAAAACTTTATCCTGGTTGAGCTCAACACTAGGGAAATGGTGCAAAAAGGACCACGAAAGAAAAGTCCAAGAAAAAGCAGCATCTGTCCCATAAGTACTGGGACTAAGGATTGAAAGCATGGTTGTTCCCCGTGGAAGTTAGTCGTAGCAGCTGTTATCAACACTAATTCCAAACCGAAAGTGACAAAAGAAAGCAGCTTGTAGGTCAAAATAGGATGCAGCAACAAGTGAAATAATGAAACCAAGGGTGTGCAGGGTAATGATCTGGCAACCACAGCCGACCCACCAACTAAAGGGCATTGTGGTTTAACGTTCAAATCTCTCAAGGAAAGCTGTGTACAGCATGACAACGTTTGCTCAAAGAAACAACCACAAAATAAACTTAACTAAATAGGTAACCAAATAATGCACCCTAGAAGATTTATACAATGGGTGATGCAACGGTTAAATATATCCATAATCAAATTTTTATCCAAATCTAAATGATCTCATTGCAACTAATATTTCTTCACTACTTATGTAAACATGCGCTTATGCACAATCTGTTTCAGCTAGTATATATATATATATATATATATATATATATATATATATATATATATACACACACATATATGTACACACACACACACACACACATATATATATATATATATATATATATATATATATATATATATATATATATATATCGGGAAGTCATATTTTTGTCTAAGATCATAGTTACATTTTCAATAGAATAGACAAACAGTCTAGCATCATGGTCGCAGCTCAAATAGAATAGAGAACGAGCAAATATTACCACAACATTTTCAGAGATGGGGTTACGTTCCCCACAATCTGTTCATCCCAAGTGGCTGGTAGGTTGAAATACATCGATGCCACATCTACTTTATGCAAATTGTATTCTAACAAAAAGTGAAATGGGAGTCAAGAATGAGAATTCATAGCAACCCATGAAAAAACATATGTTATATCTTTTTTCTTTCATATATTTAAAAAAAAATTCCCAAGAACTGCCGATTGAAAAAAAACGAACTCGAATCCAGATCAAAAACAATAGCATATTCGAAAAGTTTGGCAGAATCTCTTTGAGTACACGAATTCAAACGAAACAATGAAACACATACACAATTTAACCCTATAGTCCACTTAGACATGCAATTTATTAAAGCCAGAAAGATCAATTCAATCCTCAGCTCTCAGAAAAAAATAATAATCGATGTTTTAAAAAGGGTAACACTCTTGACTAGCGTTTTTATGAAATCTCAATAGCATATAATCACCTTCCCAGTGTTATCATGTTAACAGAATTTTTTGGCAACGCTCGGTATCCAAGCAAGTCTATTACAAATAGTAAATCATTACATCTAATATTGTTTGGCTTGTGCAGTTGAATTAAGGATGATGTGAGGATGGAACGGGAGAAACAGATGATAAGATGAGACGTGACAAATAATTTAACATAAAGTGCCTATAACACTGGATTGTTTCTGAAACAAACGAACTGTGCTTGTTTCCACTGTCTACTGAGTATGTATACAAAATTTGGTTGCACGACCCAAAAGCGATTCAAATGAACAAAAAAAGAGGGTTCAGACTTGCAACATAGAATATCTGAAGAGATCAACCCTAAAAATTGAAACTGAAACCAAATATTTCGCAACCTTCGTCGCAGTGTATTGAGCGTGCGTTCAGAATTTGAGTCAAATTCGTTTGAACTACTTCAACGATCAGTCAATGTTTAATGTTCTGGCAGAGAGAAATGCAAACCAGCTTTTATATATATATATATATATATATATATATATATATATATATATATATATATATATATATATATATATATATATATATATATATAAACTATGTGTGTGTGTGATGAAAAATATACAATCTTTGTTGAATGGAAAGTATGTGTCTAACTTGGTATTATAAGTACGTAGTAAAAAACTCAACATCTTTTATTTAAATAATCTGTTTACTTGGAAACACTCCCTTAGGTCCGTTGAATAGGCCCACTAAATCTGTACTAGATTTGGTTGAACTGCACCAATGTCTATGTGATTTATAAAAAAAAATTGAAGTGCAATAAGGACTTGCTCTTTTCTGATTATTGACCAGTATAGCGGTATACATATGTACTTTATTTCACGGCATTCGCGATGTGCGTTTTTCTAACCTCTGTCTCAAGAGGCGGAAACTGTATCGGTTGTTTACTTGTGTTATTGTATAGTAAAAATGATGTAAACAGCCAGTCACTGTGGGAGTTAACATAAATTTGAATAGATAAGAGCATAGGATAAGCTGATTGTGTGAAGAACTATGACACTTGAAAAAAAGAAGGAGGTTTGTTTGTATTCTTCAATGAAAACATTGATGCATCTCATAGGATTTTTCATCTTATACGTTGTAAAATACAGTAATTTAATTTCTTGCTCCCTGTGATGAAAAATGCACAATTCGGTCTGTTTTCTCATTGAAACTTTTTCATTGTCATCAGTAGCGTCAGCAGCATCAGCAGCAGCAGGAGCAATGTTAGCAGTTAATTTACGTCCATTGTTCGACGTAGACCTCACCCCCTGATCCGTCACACTTAACCATATTGGGTTTCCTGGAGCTTTTGTTTTTTGAATTTGTCTATCTTGTCTCTCTATCTCATACGTTGCAGGCCTCGGTTGTGCATGTGATCTCTGGACATCCATGTCACAAGTCGCGATGTCGATCAGTTTTCTGCCTTTCTTGCGACATCGCCAGCTCAATGCCATTTGAGTTTCGTACTAGATTCTATGATGTTCCTGACTCCTGTCTTTTCCCTGATGTATTGTACTGTCTTGTGCTCTCTCCATGTGAGATTGAGCATGATTCTTTCGTGTGCACCTTGCGTGGCTCTCAATTTCCAGATCTGTCTCTTGTTTAGGTTTGATGCTGCAGCTCCAATGGTGACTATTGGGAGGATGCATTGGATGTACACACTTTTCCTTTTAAGAATAATGGAAACATTTTGTTTTTGACGGTTGATCTTGCTCTGCATAAGGCTTGCCATCCTTGGGTGATTCGTTTCTTCTCTTTTTGACAGCACCATACAGATTTGTTGTCTTATGTAGATGTAGTGGCCTTCTTTCGCCAGTTTCGGTTCCTCAATTTTGATAT
Organism: Thysanoteuthis rhombus; assembly: GCA_963457665.1. Lineage (NCBI taxonomy): Eukaryota > Metazoa > Mollusca > Cephalopoda > Oegopsida > Thysanoteuthidae > Thysanoteuthis > Thysanoteuthis major. The sequence continues at coordinate 19,202,673 of OY735203.1, read as the reverse complement.
CCATGCTCTTATTTCCGACGTCCTTGTTACTCAAGATCTTTGTTCTTACAGGAGTTCATGTGTGTGATGACTTTCTTGCTTTCTTCCTTTAGTTCATCAAGCCGTAGCTGGTAGTCATGTAGTTTTTCTGCGAAGAGGGCAACATCGTTTGCAAATTTTTGATTCAGATATTTGCCATCTACTTTGATTCATTTTTTTCCCCGTATTGTTTTCTGAATATCATCTCAGGGCAGGCTGTGAAGAGTTTGGGTGAGATGGTATCACCTTGTCTTCCTTTCTGGAGCTGACAGAGTCTTTATGTAGCCTGATAAGAGAGCTGTTGTTACTGTATATATGCCTTATGACTTACACATATACTGGATGTACACTTTGTAGAGTAATGGCCTCCACGACCTTGACTGAGTCAAGGTCCTTTTTCAAGTTAATAGATGATACAGCAAGTGGTAGCTTGTATTATGATGCTTTTTCTTCCAGCTGATTTATCGAATGCAATGGACGAGAAACTTCTGAAGTTTGCTCTAATGGTTGGTTTTCATTTAGTCCTTTTGTGATTCGGTTGATGATGATTTTGTGAAAAGTTGGCATATGCTGCTGAGTAGGGTTATATGTCTTTAGTTGTTGAGACCTTCTGTTTCTTTTATATATTTGCATTTTGAGTGCAGTGTTTCAATTACTTTGGACTTGACTTTATTCTAGGCCCAAGTTGAAGTGGACAGCCAGTTTCTTCGGGATGATCTTACCCATTATTCTAAGTAGGTCGATGCTGATGATGTCTGGTCCAGGGGCTTTCCCTTTCCTTGTGTGCATAATGGCTTATTAAACCTCCCATAGGGTTACTTATGGGCAATCTTCGGGTTGATTGCTCGTGTCTTGCGTATCCTGTTCATTGTTTTGTAGTCGGCGTTTAGATAGATACAGTTTTTGATAAAATTCTTTGGCACAATCGACAGTCCTGTCTCTGTTTATTATTAAGTCTCAATCTTCTTCGGGTATACTGGTTATCTGCTGTCATCCTATACTGTGGCCTTTCTTCATAGTTTCGAAGTACTGATCTTTCTTACGTGGTGTATCTTCTGTGTCCTCATTGTCTCATCTTGATTATTTTATTTAGTTCAGTTTCTTCAATGTTCTCTCTCGTTGTTGTTCGATTGAGGTTTTCGCGTTTTTTCATGAGATTTTTGTTTTTTTCTGAGATTTCACAATGGTTTGTGTGCTCGTTAGTTTAAGTGTAGAGGTGACTTCTATTAGAGATGCTGTTATTTTGTTGCTTATTTCGATGATGTTGGCGTCGTCTTGTTCAGTAGGAATTCTAAATCTGTATTCCTGTTCAAGCTCGAAGGTTCGAATGTGCTCTTAAGCATGCTTAGTGGTTGCAGTTTAATATGGAACATTTTGGTACGTCTTTTGATATATTTACTTGCATTTTACACCTAACCACTTGATAAGGGACTTCGATGTCCTTGGTGGTATCACTTTTGTCCAGTGAGATTTAGTCTATTTCGTTCTTTGTTTCGTGGTTGGCGCTCTTCCAAGTCCATTCTCTTTTGGGTCCTTTCTTGAAGGAAGTGTTCATGATTTTGAAAATATTATTTATATTTCGAATCATCTCTGTCTCTCTCACAAAAGCAAAATTTAAAGGGGACTAATTGTCAATTTTTATAGTTATTAAACTACTTTGAATAAGTTTGTACACTGTGACAAATAGCATAACATGATTGAAGGACAATAAAAGCCAGTTTGCTAGAAGTAACATATTTGTGCGATCTAAAAGAGTCAGAGCTTAAACACAAATCTCTGATTCCATTTTCATTTGCTCTAAATGATTGCCAGCCGGTATTTCTTATGATATTCAGTCAGTTATATGAGATAAGAATTTTTACATAATCAGGTATGGTACAGACCACTAGCTGAAACAAAAGATTCAGCGTATAATTAACGCTCCCTATACATTTTAAGCAAAGAAAAAAAAATCATTTATCACCGATGAACAGAAATATTTCTTAAAGTTATACAGTGTTAAAGAATCTATGTGTATATTGGATAAAAACTGAGGGTTCACTCTTGCATTGCAGCTTTAGGTAATTATGACACCACTTCAGAACCTGCAATTAGTGTTTTTGAAGATATACTTGTTGTAATTCTGTTATGTTTACTCATGATTTATACCCCATATTGTTGAGTAGCGAAATTTCTAAGGGAAGCAGACAGACAAACACCATTAGTTGGTCTATATAAATAAATTACCTCCTAGCTCAGGAAGCAAGGTCTTGCACTCGATATATTCAGGCGATACGGAGGGAACATGAAATCATGGAAGTAAACATTATTATGAGTTTTCACCGGTACGAGTTTTGATAATAAGTGGTTTCTCTGACCATTACAATCAGGCCTTGAATAAGAACTTCAATTCTAAAATAATGGTTCAACAACGTGTCTTACTTGACGCCTCAATCGTTTCTGTCAGGAATGAAGTAACATTGAGTGAAATGGACTTTGGTTTGAAGGTGTCCCTGTCGAATAACACGCATAAGTTTGCTGAGGCCACCGTAAACACCATAGTCAGGCCCTAAATTGTAGCCGTCGAATGACAATTGCCTTGGAGCAATATAATTACTAGAGGTGACCGGACTCTTGTCACCAACTAAGATATAAACATGCAGTTCTCACAGAATAATTCAGCATTGACTTCGGGAGCTGCTAAGATTTCCTTGTGGTGGTTGAGATAATGAAAGGAATGGGCACATTTGATACGAGGGCGACGTATAAACGTTGCCACAAAATTGCTGTTTCAATGAAATGATTTACAGAAATCAGCAGGATTGTTTCAAAGCATGTTTCGATGGCGTATGAAATCAATAAACTGATTCATGAAGCTGAGAATGCCCATAAAAGTCAGAATAATAGTGTGCGATCAGTTCAAAGATCCAATGATCAAAATTATATAGGTTTTTGTCGTATTTCGAGAGCATTGGACATATATGCTTTCCTGTTTCTGTTCAGTGTCGTCCACAGAGAGCTGTTTCATCATATTACAACTCTGTAGCGTGGTTTTAGACTCGATAACCCTTCCAGTACCACTGAAGAGGGTTAAAACTTTCACTCTTGACCCAGAAACAGCTGTTCTACTCCTGCCCTATGAATAACTAATCGGTCAGTAGGACCGAATTAAGCGATATATATATATTTAGCATAATTCCCCATCTACCAGTGTACTTCATTTCTATCTATCAATCTATCAATCGTTTTTTTTCATTTCAAGACATTTTTTATGGGTACGTCTATTTTTCAAGTTGGAAGGATCATTTTTATCACACACACACACACACACACACACACACACATATATATATATATTATTGTGTCATCCACAGACAGCTGTTTTGATGTATCACATCTCTTCAGTGTGGCTATAGACTTTAACCCAACCAATATATATATATATATATATATATATATCAATGGCTGGTTATTTATTGTCTTTTGAGGGTGTGGTGTAAGTATTATCAGCAGTTAGTGTAGCCATTTTTTGATGTGCTTATGCTTCCTAACTGACGATGTTTTATATTCACATAAATTAGTTCCCAACTGTTAGCATTCTTTGATATCCTTATCTTATATAATCATGAAATGGTGATTGGGTTTTCTTTCAAAGTGGCTTGATGTCTATGATGATCATCTTAGTTCTAAAACTATAGCATACGGATAACAAATTGTTTTTCTATATAAGAATATAAAAAGAAAAACAAACGAACGATCAATTGCTTGAGGAAGTGCAAACTCTATAAAATATAAACAAGTTTGCGTAACGAATCCATATTTCATTGTTTAGAAAGATTTGCTCTAAATCATTGAAATGTTTAATTATGTTTAGTATGACAGTATAGACCATTTCATTAAAAAAACAAAGAATATCGTATCCCCGATTTGTATTACATATATATATATATATATATGATTTGAGGTTTTCATCTAATCGAAACCTTATGTGATATATATATATATATATATATATATATATATATATATATATATATATATATATATATATATTGCACTGTTAGTCAGGACACACGTCTATTACTGTTATGTTGCAATGCACTTCCAAATTTGGAATGCAGCGTTTAGGTAGAAATGGAATTGTGCGTGAGTAAATATATATCACTGACCGTCCAATCCTGTGTAGGGCATGGATGAAATGTCAGCATATGGCCAGATACAATGGTTTTGATTTACTTAGTTGTTGTGAATGGAATGTTGACTAGTTTATAGCCACACTGAAGAGTTGAAGTACGACGAAACGGTGTTAATACTTGCATCATAACATCCCTGGACTGACTGTTAGCTGATCCGTTTTCAGAATAACTTTAGCATCATAGTAATTTATCTGAAAAAAAGTGCATACAAACCCTTGGATGATTAAAGGTCTGACAAAGCCTCTTTTAATTGAAAGCTGTTCATCCTCCAATCCTCCAAAATTAGTGTCGAGTATAAAACTACATCCATACTGTTTAATCCGGTGTGTGTTTTTTTCCAGAAGAATGAGGATCCAGATTTGTGTCTCATCGTAGACAAATGAGAAACCCCTCGGAGCAGATGCACTTCAGGTGTTCCAGTGGACTTCAGAGGGTACGAGTTTAATGAACTTCCCAATCATTGTACCTTCTAACTTACACTGAATGTTGTTACAATATAAGGGCTGATGGGTCTCTTTATATAGTATTCAATCTTCATTCTTATACGTTTCATTCTATTTCTAAGGAGCCTTTTTCGTTGAAGATAATTTTGGGAGGGGTATAAGTGAAGTCATACTTAAATACTTGATAAAAGATTCTTAAAAAAGTTACGGAGTAATCTTCTTCAGACGCCAAAAGGAATAGAGAAACATTGTTAATAGATTAATTGACACGATAAAGCATGGTCACTTGGAAGCCCTCTAAATAGATAACCAGTCACATCTACCTAATTTAAAAGACAATACGATAAAAAGGAAGTTGTATCAGGATTCTAATTTTGGAAGAAAGAAAGATACATTGTGAGTTGAGTTGCATGAGAAACAGATAAAAACAGAGGGGAAATAAAAAAAATTAGAAAAGGGTAGACGATCATTTAGTTCCCATATTAAGAATAAGAAAAAGGCGTGTTGATTTTGTAAAAGGCGGGAAAAGTCTTTCTCAGACTCAGAAGATAAGGCAGAGCAAGCAGAGATTAGACAGAACAGCCTGAGCAGGCAGAAAGCACCGAGGTCTACAGGCCACCAAGCTTTGGCCGCTGGTAATAGGACGACACTGAACTCTCTGACTCTGTCCCTTCTCTTTCTATTTCTTTCTTTCTCTCTTTTTCCTTCTGACTCGGAATTTTGTTAAGTCTTCATTCAAAGACTGTTTTTGCTCGGTTATTACGCTTTAATGTTGCTCAAGTTCCGAAGATTTCTCTTTTTTTAAATTTTTTTTTTACATATAAACGTTTAGAAAAATGAAAACTTATTCATTCTTCTTTTAATAACGTGAACGTTTCTTTATCCACACATAATAAAAGCTTGTTTGAATTTCCCTGTGTCTTATAAGACTGAGGTGTGGATTATAAAGAAAAAAGTATCATTCAGGATTCATATAGTAATGCCCAGGTAATCTGAAATTAAGCTTCCTGATGTTTATCCCATAATTTAAGTTGAACTTCATGCGCAGTGCTCGATGTTGGTGTCAACATCACAATTACTTTCACTGTGCAAACGGGCCTGATGATCATGATGACTAGTGATAATTGTTTAGGTAGTGGTGATGATAATAGTTTTAGAAGCGGTGATGAATGTAGTTATATTACCAATGATGGAATTGGTAGTGATGTAATTATAGTGATGGTGTTCGTAGCGAAGATTATGTTGTCGTTGATGATGGTAATGATAGTGTTATTTTTATGATGGCAGTGGTAGTGATGATAATGTAGGTCCTTAAGGCCATGTTTCAAATATCAGCATAGATTAGCGTCCATAGGAATTGCCTTATTAAATGACTATAGTTGGCTGGATAAAATTACCTTCCTTCACTGATTTTTTGTTGGTTTTTCCTCAGGTAAAAGAAAAAAAAAGATGTATAAAACTGATTTCTGTCTAGATTCAAACTCTCAAGCAAGTGAATGTCATATGCGTTAGGGAAACCAATAATCATGAAAATCGATGAGCCTGATTATTAGAGAAGATGATGTGATTATCAAATTAGGAATTATAAAGAGACTTATGTTTATAATTATACAAGCAATTTTATGTTTTGATGCATTTAATTATCAAAATTGACAAAAATAGATACTAAAATCGAAGAATATAATTACCTATGTTAGAAATTATCATTATCAAAATTGCTAAATGTGATAAAAGCCCAATTGACAATGGAAAAAAATTGAACCTTATCTTTATACATATATATATATATGATAATATCTACTGTGATACAAAACTTTATATGTGATTCAAACGCCTTGTCCATCATGCAATCAATAATTATCAAAATTGACAAATGTAGTTTTGAAATTTGATTAATGCAATTGACCAAATTATAAATAATTAAAATGAGAATTATTGTCTTCTTATATTTGAATGATGTGCTTATTGGTTTTGATAAATATGATTGTAAAATCGATAACTAATTTCAACAAAATTGATGGATAGGATATCAAAAGTAAGTATCGTTATCTACAAATCTGGAAATATGTTAATCAAAATTGATGAATAATATAACAATTCTATAATCTAATTATCAAGTCAAGAACCATAAATATAAAGAAAAAATAATAGATACATAACGGAAATATGAGATTTTAACCATAGAAATTGTTATCAGTAAATATCAAAATTGAAAATATAATTATCAAAATGTAGGATTTTGATTACCACATAAAGAGTTATAATCATTAACATCTGGTATAATAATCTTCAAAATCATGCATTGACTTTATATCTATATTTAGAGATGCAATTGATTCAGTTGTAGCGATTTGATGTCTAGCATTTGAGGTAATGTTACTTATTTTTAATGTGATGTAAAATCATCATTCATAAGGATCTTTTTTATAATTTCATTTCATTTATCTTGTCAAGAATAATGGATATCAAGATTGATGTATGTAACGATCATTGAAGTGATGTGTAAGTAAAGATATGATTATGAAAGTTGATAAAAATCATTATTAAAATCAAGGAGTATAATAATCAAAATTAAGGATTACAAATGCTAAAATGAATTCATTGTATTCATTAATTCGCAACCATTTGAAATCTAGGGGTTGATGAAACTAGCTACTTTTTTCAGAACTATAAAAAAAAAACGACGGTTTTGTTCCTGAACAGAGCCACATCCATGCAACCCCTTTGAGATTTGAGGAACAACAGTGTAGGTGTTGGTGTCGATGATGATGATGATGATGATGATGGTGGTGGTTATAGTGGTGTCGATAATACTCTCATAAACCAACACCATGAGTGCTAGGATCATCAATATCTTCATCAGTATCATCATCATCATCACCATCGTATTCACTACCCTTTTTTTTCTTTTGACTGGAGGAAGTTTTTCTCCTTCTTCAAGATTGAGCATGCAATACCTAAAGCTTGCCAATATAGTGTGATTCTTGGTTTGATGTCTTCTTTTGAGGATTCATTGAGATTCGTCGTCTTAGCCGTAGCAGTTTACTTTCTCCAATTCTGTGTCCTCAATTTTGATTGCTGTGCATTTCTCCCGAACATATTGTTGTACATGACATATGTTTTACTGATGTTCATGTGGAGATCAATTTTTTTACTCTTATTGTTCTGTCAAGCTTCATCTGGAGGACATACAAAAAAGACAGTGCTGTCTGCAAATCTAAGGTTAATTATGTATTTGCCATCTCTTCCGATTCCTATATTTTCCCAGTCTATATCCTGGAAGATCATCTCGCAGGAGGCTGTGAAGAGATTAGGTGAGCTTGTCTATCTTTTCTATACTCTTTTAACAAATCAAAAGTGGTCTAAATCTCCAAATAGCCTGATGAGGGAACAGCTGTTTTGGTAAATGTGTTGCAATACCTCGCTGAATGCTAGCTTCGATGACTTTAAAGATTTTAAGGCCTACTTTTGGTCAACATTTGCTTTTTTGCATTTTATATTCTGCTGTCCCCTTTTTTTAGTTGATTTATCGAATGAAAATGGTCAATGGTTAAATAACTCCTTCTAAAGCCGCATTGTTCCTGCGGTCGGTTTTCACCAACTGACTCGGTAATTTGGATGATGACGACATTGGTGAAAAGTTTATATAAAAAGCTCAATATACCTGCCTGGGGTTGTTGAGAGTTTTTTTTTTGTTGTTTTTTTTTTATATATTAAGCATTATGATTGAAGTGTTTTAATATTCTTGTACTATTGTGTTGCTATAATCAACAATTGATCTCACATACGGTAGCCATGTAGAAAATTGTATTAGAAATAAAGCTTTTGGTCAATCCTAAGTTCGGAATTCGAATTCTACTTCGCAAAATGCATGATTTGACACCGATATCATCTATATCAGATGGGTTTACGCATATTTATTTCAATTACAATTTTCAAACTATTCATGATGGCCTTCTTGGATTTCCAATGTCTAACTGGGATTATACGAGTGGGTTTTCCCGGGAAGCAGGCATGGTAAATTGATTCAATTATTCATGTCAATATTCATTGCTCATAGCAAGATTCACATGAAAACAGTCGTTGCTGACAGCAATTTTTGTAATGGTGTATTGAAAATTCATGATCGCTCAATATCTAATTTGGGGGTGAGATGTATCTGGCCATGAGTGTACAAGATTTAATACTTTCTTTGCAGAATGCACAATTATTTAGCGAAGCGGTCACACTATCTATAATAAGACAAGGATATTAATATATGCTTGAGAGCAGATACAAGTAATGACAAACAATTTTAGAAAAAAAGAAATTTTAATAAGAAAACGTCGATGTTAACTGTATACTGAAGACAATGTGAGGCAAACCCATTGTAATAATGTTGACTTTTGACCACTATTAGCCTCCATTTCTTTATTTACACTTTAAGTTTATCATAATTTCGTCCAGACAGACGAACAGCTATCATAGATTAATATTGGTTTATTTATAGGAAACATCAACCAAATCAGTCTGGAAAATGCCCCATCTAGCCAGTCAGCTTTTTGCATATTCTTTCGGTTTCTGTCATCCAGTCCTGTTGGGTCATCTCCTTTTTAGTCCCCTTTCCTTTTTGAAGGTATGCATACAATATATATATATATATATATATATATATATATATATATATATATATATATATATATATATCGTGTCATCCACAGACTTCTGTTTCAATGTATTACATCTCTTCAGTGTAGCTATAGACTTTCCATTATCCCATCCAGTACTGCGAGGCAGAATTGAAACTTTCACTTCAGACCCGCAGGCCGATATCCTCTGGACTACAGAACTGGATAGTCAGTAAAGCTTATTTTAAGCGATATATTTGTGGATGCACATATATATATATATATATATATATATATATATATATATATATATATATATATATATATGTGTGTGTGTGTGTGTGTGTGTGTGTGTGTGTGTGTGTGTGTTTCTGTTTGTCTGTGTGTCTGTGTATGTGCTCATACTTCATCATCATACTTATATCAAACATCAGTATGGATGTCATTTTTCCTCAGGAACCATCATCTTCAATAGAGATGTTGAAGCATCAATCCTGTATTTAGCTCATCATTTTCCCAAGATTTTTGGAAATCTATTTCCAATCCCAGTAATTTGTTTTAACTAATGTTTACTCCTATTTTTCCAAATCAAAAGTCATCCCCTAGTCGATGTATTCCATTGATATTACTTTTGTCATTTGCTTACTTATTTTCGCGTCAAAAATTCTCTCCTTATTCTTCATCTCATTGTCAGATAATATCCTTTTTGATCCCACATTCAATACAAGTTGTAGCCCCGTTGATCGGGTTCTACATGAATAGATAGCATGGTTCCTTTTTTTTTATTTGTACTTTTATCGTGTGTGTTTAAGTGTGTATCTTGTGCATGGAATGCATTCTTTTTTTTTCAAATTTTTGAATCAAATTGGTTGAACCGTTTTTGTTTCCAAATATTGTCTTAGGTTTTTTTCAATTTTCTCCACCTGAACTATATTCTTTCTTTGTATTACAGTCAAATACCCTTTCTAAAGTGCATACAGTACCACTTGTAAGAAAAACAAGATTTATCCAATTGCATTCCTTATCGATAGTAATTCCTAAAGAAACTGTAGCTTTTGTTATACACCTCGCGTAGAAGGATGCTTTTGCAGATTTAAAAAAAAAAATTATATATTCCTTGACAACCCTGTTCTTTTGAAAACAAAATAGATCAGCAGACAGAATAAAGGGACAGTTCTTTGTTGCCTTCTAGAAATTTCCCATTGGAGTCATTAACCTATAGGTAGTAATGTCCTCAGCATTGCACTTCCAAAATTATTGCCGCCCAATGTCAATGACAACAAACTGTTACGATGACGACATGCTGCATATCTCTGCAGTATCAGGAGAGCTGAGTTAGTCCAATTGTAATGTCTGATTTGGGAATCTTTTGTTTTGCTAAATAAGCTGTAAGACGAGCTTTGGAGAGGACAAAAAATCTGAAAGCCATATCATGAATCATTTCATCAACCCCGCAGCAGGAGAGGGGATGCTCCACTGGAATCTGCAGAAGAATGCGTTGTTTGGTTTTAAAGTTCATTTTTGTGATGAAAGCGGATCCAGTTTATAATAATTTGACGATAGTTATTTTGTATGGCATTGTACAGGCGATAAACTTGATCCAAAATGTGTGAAAAAGTCCGCTTTTGTGTCGGATATATCGTGATACGGAGGATGTCCTCTTCTGAATGTGCTGAGGTTATAATGATTATTAATGGATTGTTAATGCTTAGTGAAGCACTATACCATTCCTTCTTTTCAAGCATTTCCTAACCAGCTAGCTATTTTTATATCAGGACAACGTCACCTGTCACACTACTGAACGGGTTTTGTAACCAATTCTTGAGAAGAACTGAAAAATGAATGGAAAAAATGATACCAGAATCTTTCCATTTGCATTAAGTTTTACTGTGCCTATATTGTGGCTAACCAAGATCTCTGTATTTCATCGTACATGCTTGCAGTTGAACTATTCCAAAATTTTCAATTTGTTTTTCTATAAGATCACCATAGGAATGATATTGTACACCCGTTTACTAATCTTGTTTATAGTAATTTTCCTATTCATAGTTTTCCTTGAATATCTGAGGGGGAGGGTGCCTTAGCATCTTCCTATGAAAGTTTTAAAATTATCTTCTTATTTTGACCGGTAATGTACATACTTCATACGATTTCGTCGTTTTAACATCTTAATCTACGTTTCGATTAATCCCACTCACTTATCTAATTACAGCTGACAAACTTTGAAATGTCTGTAAAAATCAAACTTTCATTCTTCCTGAAACAATTCATAAGGGTTTGAAGCAATTTGTTAAAAGTGCAGCAAGAGAGAGAGAGAGAGGGGGGGGGAGCGAGAGGGAAAGAGGGAAAGAGAGAGGGGGAGCGAGAGAAATAGACACTGACAGAGAATACGAGAAATACTACAATTTATATACCTTTTTTTTTCATGACATCGTAATAAAACGCCGTAATGTCATGAGGGAACGTATTCTGATCTTATTTCAATGGATAAGCTTACATATCTGCGTCGAAGTGAAATTTTGTCACTCATTGCACGCAAATATGCACACATGCGCTTGCGCACGCACACATATTCATGTGTACATACATACATACACATTTACATATATATATATATATATATATATATATATATATATATATATATATATATATATATAATCATGCTGATGCCAGCCATGTAAATTATTTTCTCTCATTCCAATTAGCATAATCGAAATCTTGCTACTCCTGAGATCGCTTTGCGTTTATTTTAGGTACCATTTAGTAACTTCTTGAAAACACCTTCCTTTCAATGATAGCTAAGTTCAATTCAAATTATGAAAATCACACATCATCCAATAAAAAATTGAAATGAAAACTTGGGAAACCAAATATTTACTTTTTCCATTGATTATACCTTTTGATTGGATTATTATTCGAATTCTATACTAACATTAATTAATGCCATAACAAAATGTATACCTTGCGAAATATCCATAGTAAGGGATTTAATGAATGATACCTAATTAGAACCTATTCAAAATATCGAAGATGGAAGATTCTCACTTACACAAGTCAGATGAATTGAAAAGAATGTAATTCTAAGATGGGGAGATTTCAATTTGGTTTTGCATCTCAGTGTTTTTCCACTGCATGTGGTCTTGAGGATTAAATATTTTCAATATATAAGAGAAGTGGACCTGATAGTGAGAATTTTACTCATTCGCACATTCAATGTTAAAAACAACAAACCAATGAAAAGAACTGTATAAATTATTTTTCAATTCATCTTTAGAAGCCGTTACTAGTGAATCCAAATATCGTGTTATCAAATTTAATCTATTAATTGAATTTTACTTCCATCCAATCATTTATGGGCAGCGATGAGACGCTGTGAGGTGTAATTGAATAGGACAAAGAGATACTTTTCAAGATATAAATAGAAGATGGGGTGTTTGAGTTAAAAAGGATTCTTAATAACTCAACAGGAGAGAATGTCGCTTAGATACTATTTTATTTTGATCCTCAAAGTGAAACAGTAAATATTTCGCTATTCCTCCTGCGTTACCAGCTTATACCCTCGCCAGGGATCTTCAGAGCTCAGGTGCATACGAATGATTAATAAAGGGACTCGGTAGGCTTGCTTGAGCTTTGTTTTGCTATTCCTCAAAGGTAACCTATGTACGTCCTGACATTGCTTAACATCGGTGATGTTTCAAGAACTAGAGGTTTCTACGCTATTTGGCCATAGTTTCTCTGCCTCTGAGAGAACTTCTCCAATATTAGTCACCGATTGCGTAGGTAGTAGTTACCATTTTTTAAAAACGTTGGTATAACCCAACGTCTGTTCGAACCATGATTTACTACAGGAGACAGGCATTTTCTGGAGACATGCATTTTATTACTGGGCCACGGTATTTATTTTTCTTCAACTATGGAACGGTTCATCTTTGCCTTTATTGACCACGTGACTGGTTGAACATCAATTTATCAAAAAATATTCATCAGTTATCTTTATTTGTTGAAGTTTTACGTTGGAACATATCAATCACCGTGATGATGTTCGCCTCTTGTTCAGAAAGATGTTGCTCAATCTATGATCAAGTTTTAGCAAATGTATTTCAAGTGCAAAACAATATCTCTACGCTAAGCATTCAACACAAATACTAGCTTTGAGGTATAACTACCAAAAGTTAAAAGGTATTTTGCCAAATCACGTGGAATACACTGGTTCTCGTAAGATTATGTAAGTACGACAACGTCAAGCCCATCCGGTACCTAAATTGGTGACCACTGGAGAGTACCAGGTGCTGTAAATGGAAAGGAACTTGGAAGCAAGCTTGAAGTGCGTTTGACTAAAAATTCCAAAGCAAAATTCCCAAGGCAGAGATGAGGGGAGAAAAATGATACATACATACATGCGCAGAGGTACATTGAAACATTGAAATATGAATACAATCCAAGTATATCTCTGAATTTTTGAGATGAGGTATTATTATTATTTCTATTAATATTCGGACCAGCCGTTGTACTCTTCAGCCTTCATCTGGCATCATCTGGTAGGTGTTGGGAAGTAACGAATCGAACTCTTTATTTAACCGATGGGTGTATATTGATAGCACTCCCTTCTTGAAATTAGTAGTATTATTATTAATATAATGTGGATGGTCCGAATATTGATAGAAAAATAAAAAACACAATCCTGGTCATTTTATTCAGTTTTCATTTCACTATCAAAGTAGAATATACGTATTATCTTGTGTTTTTCTTTTCGTGTGTCTTTGAATTCGTTGATACGATGTCTCAGTAAGTTTTCAAAGAACCCAATATGTTTTGGATGGTTTTGACATGGGCTATGAAACCTCTGGTTCGATCAAGTAATTCTTCTGATTGAGAGGTGTTTCTCGAATTTGCCCTCCATTCAATCACTTGTGTCGACATGATATCTTCAAAAATTCTCAACTGATTCCAATCCAATGTTCTGGTCGGGTGGCTACGGAAAAAAAGTTTATTGAATATTAGGATTGATCGAAGAAATTATTTTGGAATGTGTGAGTGTACAACGATGGAAGGTGTATGCCTTTAGTGTTTCCAAGATGGATAGAATTCCTATCTTACAAGTACTAGGTTTTTTGTCCATCATGTGTATTTCATTATTAAAGAGTTGCGAAGAAATATCCATAGTATCAAAACAGCATCTTGATACATAAAATAGATAATGAGAAAAATGCTATTATTGATATATTTGTGAATTTAATAGTTTGGGCTTTAACTTAATCTGTATTTTCTATTTGTGTAATCTGCTCATGGAGATACACATTGAGAAAATCTTTTAAAAAAACATACTCAAAACAACAAAAAGGTTTCATCGGTATTTATTTTATGGTTAATTTCTGTGCTTCCATAGTCATGAAATAGAGAAAAAAATCTCAAAATTTACGCATGCTTCTGATGGATATGATCTCAAAACAAATCTGACATTTACTCAATTAACTGCGAACACAAGTAGGCTCCACTATGGCTGAGAGAGAGTCTCAACATCAACGAACAAGATGGCGTCTTTAGCTCATGGTCTAATTGGGAAGAGAGTGTCATTTTTTTCTAGCCTGACCCTATTTCAATGTGTCAGCATTCATTCTTTTAATTCATGTCCTTAGTTTGCGTTTTGTTTCCTGGTGTATTCGCCTTTCATTTTGCATATTTCTGTCCCGATTACATTATGGAAGTTTCTCATTTTTTCTTCCCCCTGCGTTTTGTGTACGCTTGGGCTGTAGAACAGCAAGTCTGTAGTTTAACCTACTGAGAAAAGCTCGATAATCCATGATATGAATTTTAAATTATTCAAACAAAATTCAAAGGTCCAGTTTTTCTCTTCAGTATATCTTTCTTTTCTATGATCAGATCAATTATACGAACAAGCAGATATCCGAATAAAACAATTATCATCCAACTCTTTCGATGAATTGAGTTTTTTTCTATACAATAATTGAAGTTTCCATTTGCAAGATAAATCTTTTGTCAATTAAATATGAATCAAATTAATCCTTGCATAAACGTTACAGTTCAGCCCATTAACACCGATTGCTTTCTATTTCTCTATCAAACAGTGAATTTTCTTTTGTTTGTTTTTTTTTTCAACGTGAAGTTCAACGGAAGAAAAAACAAAATATGATTCAGAAAAATAAACGTATAACCAGCGGAAGTCCAGCATCGATCTCTATTTGCTGACAGTATACTCAGAGAACAAAGCATATATCTTTCAGTGAATTTTTCTGTACAATAGAATTTATTCATATTTATGCTTTTGTTGTTCAATAAAATAATGTAAAAATTATTGATTTCATCTAATAATACTAAAAATGTCTCAAAATATTCTGGAGAGTCATAAAACGTATCATTATTAGCTAGCTACACACTTTGCATAGGACATTTTAGATATAGTCCATTGTTAAATATCGAAAGGTAATCTTTTATATACTTTTTTGGTTATATATTAGAATAATATCCTTGCCGACGATTAAAATCAGAAATTGGCTTTAGTTATGTTTGGTTTTGTTATACGGATTTAGTGTATGTTCTTTGCATTCTTTCCTTCAAACACTGTTTCTATTTAGATCTTCAGCTCACCTTGATCTCATCGTATGTCTGCAATCTTTTCTCTCTCTTACCAGTGATTTTTATTGTGAGAGAACTCAGAAACTGGATTGTTTCTATAGGATGGAAAAGAAAAGTGAAGCAATGTTTTTCCCCAAATATCAGGGGATGCATATTTTCAGGTCAACTCTCATGGCTATCGTAAATCCATCATTAACAGCATATAAACTATCAATTGAGTAATCCTTTCAAAGAATATTGGTCCATGTGTAGCTGGATGTCCTCTAATTGTTGGAATAAAACATTTTTTCCCAACTAATCAAAGAGGAAAACTAATTAATCCAAATTGCAAATAAGAAAACCTCGATATTATGAATATCATATCAACTTGTGACGTTGCCCCCGGAGCTCATTGAGTTTAAGGGAAATTTGCCGAATCTTGTGGTAACGTCTTCAGTGACATGATGTGAACAATTCAGTACAGAAAATAAAAATACTTTATTACCATTTCGATTGAAATAACGATGACCTGTGTCTCAAAAATTGAAGTCTTCCTTTAGATTATTCTTCACTCGAGAGAACCATTTTTGCTATTTCCCCGATATTCTGAAGTTCTACCCCACACTATTTGCTTCAAGTCTTTTCAAAGATTGCATTTCCACTGTTTTCAGTTTTATTGCTATTCTCTAGGCTATCACAAGTATTCTTGAATTATACACAAAATCAAGTATGCTGAACTTCCAAAATAGCCTTTTTTCGAAATTATTCGCTCTTGGTGTCAGAAGGTGTGAAAACATGATAAGGCCGAATGATTCGGGATTTTTTGATAGATCTTTACCGTTTGATTTTGATTTGCTCAGAAAACAAGCACCCGAAGAAAGTTGCTTTACTGTTGTTAGTGTTATGTTTTACTTTGGTTGACATTCAGCATACAGTAGATGGAGTATATAGTAATATGCATACTGTAAAAGCATGTTCAGAGCAGGTAAAAGCAGATACTATCAAAAGCTGAATAAATGACCATGAGTCAGCAACAACAAATAGACTATACATACATATATGTATATATATATATATATATATATATATATATATATATATATATATATATATATATATATATATATATATATGTATGATGATTATCCGAAACGCATCCATACTATAGGTTTTACCCGAATAATCTACCTAATAAACCACTTAAACACACATATACGTATGTTATATTTATGAATATAGATAAATGTGGGTGAAAATTACAACATCTTCAAGTACGCTGCTGTTGATCAATCAATGTCAAACCTGAAAAAATCTACAAAAAACACAATAAATCAATAATTTCATCAATTTTTGTACCAAGATACAATCAAACATATATATATATATATATATATATATATATATATATATATATATATATATATATATATATATATATATATATAACTGTTTGAGATGATCCCCCATCATTACGTGGTTAATGAATAACTGAGCCACAATGTAAATAGAATAAAAATAAATTTGGGTTTCCGTAGGAATCAATTCGTTGGTGTATTCGTTTAATTCAACCCAAATAGTCTGGAAGCAGTTATTTTGGCCTTTGCATCACTGACGAATTTTAAACTACGTGATAAGAGCATCTCTGCACTGAAGCAGTAACCCTATTACTGACGAGCTCAATCCTGTTATTGTTTTTCCCTGTTTACATTTTATAGGCTGAGTTATAGATTACCGTGTAATAACAGGAAGCCATTTTAAACAAGTTTACATTTAAATTAATGTAATTTATAATTCATTTTCTTGGATCATATATATCCATTCCTAAATACAAAGGTGTTGCGTGGAAAGAAAAGAACAGACCAAGAATACACGGAATGAGAATTAGGGTTGAAAACAACATGTGAGCTTTTGCATTACCAGTAGCAGTTCAGCTCAATGATAAGATCATCCCAACATTCAAGCAGATAATCTTTTGGAGGTAGGTTTGATTTATCTAACAGTCCTATTTTTCTTGAAATTGTTTATTCTATATGCATTGTCTAGGTTGAACGATACAGTAACCGTTTATTGATGGGGGATCATTTCAAAAATGTTTTTAGATGATATGATGCAATTTATCACCAATACTTATAAGGATACTCTATTAGATTACTAAAAAGTGTAAAAAAAAGCATTTGATGGAAGCTTACTATTACATGACGAAGAAAAATAGAGGTTAGTGAAAAAAAAAAAAGTATCGAATTCTCCGGTTAACTATGTTGGTACATAATAAACTCGAAAAAGTTTTTTTTTAATCTAATTAATTTTCTTGAAGATGATATCATGATTTGGACACAACAGATTTGATATTCACATGGGTAAACATTCAATAGAGATTACACAGACAGCTAGTTATGTCTGTTGATATACCCGCTGTTTCCTCATTGTTAAAGATGTTTATTAGGGTATCTATGTAAGTAAGCATTGTTTAAAAAAAATGATTTGATAAACGATGAGCATACAACTCTATATATTGATGCAAACTCCATGAGATGAAAATTATAGGTAGTTGGTCTTTAATCATCACTTTTGAGATGACATGTTTATATAACCGATTTTTTTTAATCACTGAAATTGTGACATGGTAAATAACTGATGATCCAAACAAGGAACAATCTGAGCATTGTACCATGATAGCAAATTGTATTTGGAACAAAGAAAGATATAGTAAAGAAAATTGAATTTATAGCATTGACGGATATTGGGAAACTGATGACTGAGGTGACACATAGACAAAAAAAAGGAAAGCTAACTCAATGCTGAAAAGGTTTCAAGACCGTCCTTTGCTCTTCCTCACTCTCTCATCTCTCTCTCTCTCTCTCTCTCTCTCTCTCTCTATATATATATATATATATATATACATATATACTCTCGTCATATATACGTATGAAAATGGTAGATGACATAGAATATATATATATATATATATACATATATATATATATATATATATATATATATATCTTCTAAATCTTACATTTGACATACATGTAGTGGGTAACGTGTATATATATATATATATATACACATATATATATATACATATATATATATATATGTATATAGATAGAGATACATATATATATAATTGTGTGCATGTGTGCGCGTATGCGTGTTTGCATATGTGTGTATACATGCTTTTGTGTTGATAGATGTCAAGTTAATAGAAAATCAAGTCGAAAATACAATGGTATGATGAAATCCATTCCTCGCCAGCGAAACTCCAAAAGAACAATAACTTCTGATTGTACAGGGAATTGCCAGTTCCTTTATGGTTAGCAGTTAAATCTTGAACCCTACGCAGTCAGTTTATGAGAGTTCAATAAAGCAAGAGACTATATAAGAGAAAACGATTCGACTACGTTTGCCTGGTCAAGAAACGATACATACAACGAGATATTTTCTTCTTTCGAAATTGTTCGAGGTAGAGCCAGACAAGAATAGGGCAAACCAGTTATGGTTGAAGCTTTTGTCGACAAAGGGTCCAGAGGAATGAATATCTGGCTGATTTTATTTGTTATGAGGAATCGCTGATTTTTATCCAGCAGATATTGAGTGTGGTATTCTCATCCTTGTTTTTTAACACAATAAATGGTCGACCTGATTTTTTTAAGTCAACATATATGTGCTGTGTCCGATATTACATGAGTACAGTAAGTCACTTTTTTTAATTTCAAATGATTTAGTCCAGTCTTTAAGTATACGAGTGTAAAAGATCTGAATGAGAAAAAAAAAATCTTTTAGCGCCAGTTCAAAAATGAAAATTTCTGTATAAATTATTTCTCCTTTCGAATGAAGACCCTATTCAATTTGGTCGGATGATTTGTACCGTGCGTGCAAACTGAATATAGATCAATATTTCGCATGGAAGTTTTGGGGGAAAAAAAGTAAGATCTCTTCGTAGATGCCAGGGATGAATATTTGAAGATGGCAGTTCGAATTCAAAGCAATTATTTTGGGATGAATGTTTTCCCTTCAAAGAAAATCACAATTTTAGTACTTACAATTAATCTAAAACAGGAACAATAATACCGGTTATGTTGGTTTCTGATTCTATATCACAATTCGACACTTCGACTGAACATCTATCATATAATATTAAACCTGCATGGTAGAAATAAGAACATATTACCGTATGGAGTTTTTGTTGATTCGAATAGAAACACCTGCAGTCGATATTTCAGTCAAGTGCTGACCATAACCCAATTTTTTGAGCAATAATACGTTTATCTACTGTAGACTGACGGATGATGGATGGTGTTAGATATTTGGAGACATCCTTTTGATGTTTTCAGTTCTTTCCGTTTTTTTTTCCTCTCCTGTATATATTATCATTGCCAAATTGTGCTGGTCACACCAGCTCACGTATAATAAGCAAAATTTAGCAACGTTGTATCAAGCAACTTACCCGATGGGTGGCCGCCCAAGGGAGTACCTGATGCTGTAAGCAGCTAGGGATCTTGTGGAGAACTTCCCAACATTCTGATCCTGTCAAAACTCTCAAGGCTATTCAATCAAGACACCCGAGGAGAACGCTGATCTCTTCAATAAACTCAATAACGCAAAATCCTCAACCTTTTTGTCACTGTTGTTTTTTGTTCAGGAACATCAACACATGAAATACGAATGTTTTTGTGCTCGATATACAAATTAATCTGAGGAATATCCAGAAATCACGTGTCTTTGCGAACGCCATTGTCTTAAAAGCTGGATGAAAATGAGTTCACAAATGAGTAAGATGCAATGAAGATAGATGTTGATATTATGTAGATCCAGCACCAAATTCAACTAATTTCCCTCTCTCCTACGCCTCTCCCTCAACTAAATGCCCTTTACATGTAGTAAAATGCGCGCAAGTTAGCATACCTTGTTCTAACATCCCACGTAACCTCATATATAGATTGGGATTAGCATATGCAACTATAACCTTAAATATACTAATAAATCTACAAATCTACATTTATATTCATGATTAATTTACATGTTTGAAAAATTTGAAATATGAATACAAGCGGATAGATAGCTGTAGAGACATTGTGTATACAGCAATAGTCACATCTATTTATTTCCAACCTCTCTCTCTCTCTTGATCTCTCTCTCTCTCTGTTCTTCTCTTTATATATAAGTACATGTGTGTTTTTAATATTGCTTCTTATGAAATATTTCTTAAAATTATTAGCTGTACACATAAACACACACAAGATCACACACTCACAAGCACACACACACACACACATATATATATACATGTATATATATACACACATACATACACACGCATATATATATATATATATATATATATATATATATATATATATATATATATATCCTAGCTGAAAATGCCTACTCTAACTAAGTAACAACTTCAAAATGACAAAATCATGAGGAATATGCACACCCATGACAATTTTTGAGGAGTTCCAGCCTGTCTGTTTCTGGAATTTCGGGATCCAGGTGCTTCTTCATACTTCATACCCAAAACAGCCTCCGAATTTTGCTATGTTGATGAAACCTTGATAATATACCCCCAGCAAAAAGATCTTCTTTGTTGGTAGACTGAAATCAGTGGAGCCAGGCTAAGCAAGATGGAAATACACATTATCATCACCAATTCAACAGTCATCAAAGGCTTAATGCAATAACCAACTAAAACCAACCACCACATGCAATCCGTGAAGGGAATACGACATATTCTACATTGAAGAGACAATGAAACCTCTCAAAAAAGGTCTTACGAACACAAGCGAGCCCTAACACTGGATGAAAGGATGACTGTCCTGGTCGAACACAGGAACTCGTGCAAACACAACCCCAAATTTCATCAAACGCATATTATGAAGAGAATTCACGCTTTCTCGATATGCGGATGCATTGAAGCAGCCTTTTTGTGATACAGGAACTAAATAGTATTGGTACTTTCAGATTGTAAACCGTTGAATTAGAATCATTTGGACACGATACACAACAACACTAACATACAAAGTATTGGCTAATAACTGACAGTAAATTTCGAACAATTGTACAAGCACATATACACCGTCCTCTATAAAAGTAAAAGGAATCTTACCTATATCCGAACAAAAAGACACACTTACTGTCACAAAACCCCACATATACCAACACTTATCCATTAATAGCTACACACCACCGTTCCATTTTGAAATATAAATAACAAAATCCACTTTCCCCTGAATGACCATTCTGGTCCATCTTAGCTCTCCTTATCTAGCAAACGCCCATAGAGACATGAGAAATAAAACCCCTGACCCTGTTTCCCAAAGACCTATCTCATTTCAAACTAAAAGCCATCCTAAATGACACCGATACCAGCACCTCTCCTCCTGCTCCTACAAAACAACCGGACTCAGAAATATACATAGTCTCTTCTTCAGGATCAAAATGCGAATAACATTTTTATGAGGATCGCAGCAAAATTTTCTTCACTTAAAAAAAAAAAAGATGGATCGCACTCGTCAAAATGCATCAAACTACGGCAACGGACTAATGATACAAAAATAGATGAAAATTTATCTCTTGAGATTTTCTCCACACCTTCCAATTGCCATTTTCAACCACATGTATATGTAGACAGTCAATTCATTCAGAATCCTCAATATCTATGCACAATATAGGCAGAGTATCAATGAATGATAAAATCAGCATATTGTACTCTACACTGAGTTTTCAAAGCTTTCCAAAAGTAAAGACTTCATTCAAAAAAGGTCACACCAAGAAAAAGTCGGTTCATGATGAAAAATTAGGATGTTCTAATTTTTCCAATCAAAGTCACGTCTACCTTTTTTGAAAAAGAAATGCATTACTCATCGATTAAGTGAAATTGCCCCCTCTGGTGCAACATAATTTGGCACCTTTGTTCATTGTAGTTCATGATCCTGTACATGTTAATATGATTTTTATACAACAAACATATTTACAATTGGTGAGGGTTTTTTTCACTATTGGAACCAATTTTACTATCATCCATTTAAATAGTATGATTGAAATATATTTTATATTAGAGAAATCAAAATTTATTCAATCATTATGAACATAAAAACTTTGAGTACCTGTGTATTAAACAGGACAAAGTCAATACATATTAAGGCATATTAAAACAGTTTACGTGTTATTATTATCTTTTTTTTCTTTTACCTGTATTTCATTGTTGGTTGATTAATATGATTTTTTTCAAAAAAAATTGAATCAATTATATTCAGAAACAGGATAACTCACGTATCAGTACCAATCTTTAATAAATGTTTATACAAATCGCAAAACATCCAGTTAAGTAAAATAATACCTAAGGGTATCACATATGAATGTCTTGAAACCCATATAATTGTACATTTATTTAAGCAAATTATCTATTCATATGTTTTTCCTTCATTTTCACATTTCATTTTTATCTCGAATGAGATATCAATATATCAGGTATTTCAATTTCTTACAATTATTTCCAGGCAAACTTTATTTCCAAAAAATTGTTCCTTCCATATTAATTCCTGGGAATCGATTAAAATGTATATCTTAATAAGCTGTTATTTAGAAAGTAAATCACTTCTTCGGTTAAGCTTTTTATTTTTGTCTTTAGAATTCACAGTTTCCTTTTGAACAGTTATAACATCTAAAGTTTCAACTGATATTGGCTTTAAAATAACAAAATATCGACCATTGTGTTGTCAGGCTCAAACCTTTTGCTTCAAATTTCCAGAAACATTGAGATAATGTTGTATCATTTTCGTATTTTCTTTGTGGAAAATCCCTTTTGCAGTTTTGTATATAGTGTTCGTTCCTAGTGTATATATTGTTCAGGGGATAATCATTCTTGTTCAAACGATTACATTCTGTCTTTAGTCGAAAATCTTCGCTAATGTTTCTTTTCAACATATTTCTGCTGTGTGTACTCATCATTGTATTTATGTTGCAAAAACAACCGCATCTAATTTTAATTGTTTCTTTGTTGGAAACCCATTTAGTAAGTTGCCATTTGGAAAAATACCATTCTTTCTAATGGGGTTTTTAATTAGTATGCTAAAATTTTATATGTGAACATTTATATTACGATGGGCTATGCAAATAACATGTTTTCTTCCTATTTTCAATTTTTTTTCACTGCCAATTAATCTGATTTGCTTTTGAATCCATGCTTCTTCAAGATTGATATTCAGTTGTCTTTAATTTCACTGAAGGAAGATTTTTGATAATCCAGTTCTTTATTTTCTTTAATACTGCAGTTAGTGTTCGAATGTAAAATCTGTATAATGTGATGTCAGAATCTCTCTCATGAATTGTTTGTATGTGTTGTTGTAAGGATTAGATGTTTCATCCAAAATCTTGACTGATTTTCATATTTGAATCAATCTCCGCTTCAAAACCAAAATATTTAATGGTTTTATGATTTGCTTTATGTTTCGTTAATCTTGGAAGCATCACTATCTTTTAATATCACTGATCTATCATGAAATAAATGGGAAAGTCTATTGTTAGATGCAAAGAGCTTAGAAAATAACACATTTCCATAAACACTCCCGCAGAAACACACAATTACACACACACACACACACATATATATATGGAAGCTAGGACAGGTAAGTACCCCATTTTAAGGACATTGACAGGGGCGTGTAGCATGCGATACTGTCAGCCTTAAGGGTAGCAGACCTCTGAAGTCAGTGCACATCTGCTCCGTCGGAGCGTCTTGAATCTCTGCTCAAAGTTAAGAAGAAGTCGTATGGCCGAGGATATCTGAATCCACATATCACAATCATCCATACTATCCATGCATAAAGTTGCATACTGCAATACTTTTCAGTCTCTTTCAAAGAGATGGTGAAATTCTATCGCCATCTCGGCATCTCCAAAGTACAGATTGCCTAGGCCCTGTTTGTATATCCCCAGGCCTTCTCTGATGTGAAAATACTCCCAAAGAGGTACACACATATATATATATATATATATATATATATATATATATATATATATATATATATATATATATATGGTACACACACACACACACACACACACATATATATATATATATATATACATATATATATATATATATGTATATGTATATATATGTATATATATGTATATATATATATATATATATATATATATATATATATATATATATGTATATATATGTATATTATATTATCATAGAATACTCCTTTCTCTTCATTATAAATATATATTGAAGAGAAAGGAGTATTCTATAATAAGTACTTACAACAACTGCAGCTTAAATCAGAGGTGCCCCTGGAATCAAAATCCTCATTAGACGATAACCCTGTGATCAGGCATGATTTCAGGGCCAAAGCATCTCTACAGCTGGGTCTGGCGCCCCTATCATATCTCACAAGGCTTTTGAGAGTCAGATCTATGCAATGCATTCTATATTCGATATTCGAACACTCTTTTAATGATGATCAGATTTAGGTATGTTGAGAATGATTATTAGTTATTCAGCCGACTTCACGCCCCCAAAACAAAGGAAAACAAACGTTCCATCGCTGATTATGAATATGGATACACATACACACACACACACACACACACATACATATATATGAATATATATATAGACACGATCATTTTTACTACGTATTCAATACATATATGTGTGTTTGTGTGTGTGTGTGTGTATGTGTGTGTGTGTGTGTGTGTGTGTGTGTGTGTACAGGAGGTGCAAGCAATTAATTTTGAAATATTCGTCTCAAGTAGTGTTGACATAATTGGTTCACACTGAAAATGTCAGAACTTCATTCATACGTGGGAGAATGAATATACGTATATATATATATATATATATATATATATATATATATATATATATATATGAAGAGAGACGGACAGACAGACAGACTGAGACAAAGAGAATGGGGTAGGGAAACAGATGAGACCAGGGATTCAAGCAACTCCAAGTAGTCGATCAATTGACATCAAACCTGAGGGAATTTGCAAAGATCTACCTAAATATATGAAATATCATCAATTTAATCAATATGTGTGAGTGATTTTGTTTATCAATGTTTGTGTGTTCATTATTACACGGCAAAAGTTTATGCTCTTAAAAAATATTTGATTGAATACTTCATCAAATGTTCAAAGTGAAAAATGTGTGCATAAGATAATATGTGTCTTCGTAATTAGCAGGAAAATACTTGTGTGAGTTATTTATTTTACATCGTTGCAAGTGTTTGAGGTAAATCCAGGATTTGTAATGTTTTTCCTTGGTATCAAGGTCAGCCTTTCTTGACTTAAGAACAGCAGCAACATTATTCTAGCGTATTGTTGGACATAAACCACCGTCAAGATTTGCTAGATCTCTCTACCGTGTATGTCACGCTTTAGTTCATCACTCTATCTTATACTTTGTTGGCCCCAGTTTTGCATGTGATCTCTTAGCTTGGTGAATTGCCATGTCGATCTATTTTTCGCCATTCATGCGACATGACCGGCCCATTATAATTTAGGCATCCTTATAGATTGTATGATATCTCAAATCCATGTATTCCCTCTGATATATCATGCTGTCTTGTAATTTTCTCAATTTGAGGGTCATTTCTTTGGTTAATTTCCATAGCTCAGCTCTGTAGGTGACTATGCGAAGGATGCATCGTTTGTGTACTATTCTTTTTAGCACTAGCAAGATACTTTTGTTCTTGAAATTTGTGTTTGCCCTGCCGGAAGCTTTGTCAACTTAGAGTAATTATCTGCTTGATTTCTTTTTCTTTTTGAGATATCATGATGATTTGTTGATGTTCTGGTCTATTTTCTCCAATTCCATGCTTTTGATTTTCAATGTTGTATCTCTGTTTTCAACATGTTCGTTGTACATAACCATCATTTTACTGAGGTTTCTACGAATAGCAGCTTCCTTGCTTTCTCCATGCAGTCCGTCTATCTTACGTGTGATTATATCTTTTCATATTATGTGAACTTTTTTCCTATAATGAAATATCTTATGGTGTTTTAGATAGTTACAAGATGTTATTTTTCACGATTTGTTGTTTAATTCTTTAAAAAAATTAATTCAAATTTACTTATTCTTGTTTTATCCTGATATCTTGTTTTTATATATCTTTGTGATTAGGTGAATGGTGTTAATATTAGTTTTATTAGTTAGTTACTGGTTACTACCTTTACAATAGTTTTTCATTTCTTATCGTCTTTCCGTTATTCTCACTCCTATTTCTGTAACTTCCGTTATTTTAATTTTGTGTTGATCCTTTTGCAATTTCTTATGTCTTATAAATTCGAGATTTGGATATTCTATATGTATTTTGTGTTAGTTTTTGTATTCATTTCTTTCTTCTATTTATCCATATAACGTTTTGGATAATCAAATATATTATAGTACTTTTATATATGTGTGTCTTTGTGAGAGAGACAGCGAGATAAAGAGAGAGAGAGTGAGGGAGAAAGAGAGACAGAGAAATAATGTTTGTATTGACGTTTGTAGATAAATGCAACTATGTATACATATCATATACTTACGTTCTAATAAATGTTTACATATTCAAGGTATCATAGATGTTCCTCTGTATGAATTCAACTATCAAATCTAGTATAGATAAAAAAGGGGTATTTGTTTTAAGTAAACATAAGCTATAGATAAATATTCCAGAAGATAAAAATACGAGGATAATTGGGGGAAAACAAAAGTGTTGAAGTTTAGAAATGAAAAAAAAAGAATGAAAAAGTGGGGAAAAAAGATATCAATTTTTTCGATTGAATAGATCTGGAGAGTAAAATATCGTGAGACAAATATCTTGGACCTTCTCATGGAAAGCAACAAGAGACTGGGAAATGTGGAGACGAAGGATGGCAGGGAGAAAAAGAAAAGAAGAGAGGGAATGGTGAAAGAGGACTAAAGAAAGAAAAGAAGAGAGGCTACTTGTTCGGTTGTGTATCACCCCTCAAGCTCTCGCCCTATCTGGCAATTTGCTACGGGTATCATTTATTTGCAGAGATATTATTTGCATTCGAAGGGAAACCATATTGGCCATCCCTGGAATGAATATAACAACATAAGTTCTAGGTCCAGGAAATTTTAGTAGCTAAGCCTGTTGGTTAATTCATTTATTTGGTGATTCTATCACATAGGGTGACACTAATCTTGTCATGAAATTAACTTGTGTTTTCTGCTGACAAGTTGTCAATCTTTCTTTGACGTCACTCACCACATCATCCTTGTTTGACCAAGTTCGTATTAGTCCTGTGTTTTAGGGCCTAATCAATATTCTAGTTCCCATCCAACTTTTGAGCCTGATGCTATAATGATTTGTTTGTTCGAAAATTAAGCATTGGTAGGGAAACAATATGGACAGTGCTAATAATATGATAGTAGCAATAATAATGATTATACAATATTTAAATTAATTATTAGCAAGGAAAAGCGATATAAAGGTAAAAACAACTGTTAAATGTTTCAAACAATTAATATATTGGCCATTCCAGAAATAAATATCACAACATAATTTTTAGCTCCGGGAAAATTGGGTAACTAAGTCTGTTAGGTAATTCGATTTTGAATTTTCTTACTCACCCTTGGAGACAGTTATCTTGTCAAAGAAATTTTCTTGCATTTCCTGTCGTCAAATTATCTGTTTACGGATTATTTCCTACGTTTTACAACAATTAGTCCATATGAAGCTGAGGTTTTGCTGTTATGCTGTATCGAAGGGAAATGAAGTAAGCTCTTTTTCCATACTATATCGCTTAGAGGGGATAGGGGATTATCTGATGTTGGGAATGTTGTAAGTGAAGAAAGGTTGGTTTCATACACTCAAAAGTATCTTGAATTTAATTGGAATTTTTCATTCGATTTGAAAGACAAGTAGACATAGAGTGAATGATATACGCGTAGTTCATTGATTTGAAAGGTGCATCTGATCAGAGCCTTTACATACATGAACGTGACAAGCGCCAACTTTGAACTTGTTCTCTTTCTGAGCGTCGCACGCTAATGTATAGATGTGTGAAAATTCGCTTCCTGTTCATGTGTTGGTAAGCTCTCATGGACGGGGAAATAAAATCTGATGATAACTGTGTTAGTACTTCACCTGAAATCTATTCTACATGCATCTCTCAACCTTATTACACATATATGTAGATACGGAAACTTTCTATATAAGCATTCATACATGAACTCAAATATTTCTTATGCTTGTTGAATGATTAAAGTTCTTATCTCCCAAGATTTGCCTTCCTTTTCCTTCTTTTGTCGATGTGATATGTCAGTAAGTCTTGTAACGGAAACGCATTCAACTGTATATCAGATCAACATGGTTCCGTATTTCATACCAGAATGTGACCAGGTTATAACAATATGGAGTCAAATAAGCTGTGTATGATAATTCCTACTTAAACAAAGCCTTAAAATATGGTATCCATGTGGCCTGCTCGAATGGGATTGGATGCCCACCATTATTTCTCAACAAGGATGCGCGCTAGTAATATAACTTTATAATAGGGCCTCCCATCACCTTCCTTATGCATAATAAATAGGGAACTTTGCCACACAATAATCTCTTCAAACCTCGCATTAGATGATCTAGTGATGACTGAAAAATCTATTATAATTTTCATATAGTAAACCTTGACATTGATATTTGTTAGTGCATTCGATTATGTTGTCCAAATTCTACCAGACTAAAATGATTTGCATATTGGATCACCTGCATCTTACAGAAAGATGTTGACAGAATATTATAATCTAACTAAATTGATACAATGTGAATACTTGTTATGAACTTATATCGTTCTCTGCCACGCTAAGATATGTTACTCATCTGTTTTGTTATTGAGACATCGTAAGAAAGGAAATTATGTGTTTTGATGCCGGAATTGAAATCCAGAATGATAGAGAATAATAAAGGTGTAAACTCTAATAGAAACAGGAAGAAAAAAAGATTGCTTGTAGCCGAGAGAAATGTATTCTCAAAGCTTACTGCAATGCAAATATCTATCATCAAAGTATATAAGATGTACTGCGTATACACATACTTCGTATACGCTGTCATTTTACAACATGGGTAAACTAATATCGTGAGAAATAGTTACCTTAATTCATAAACTTTATTACAAAGGAAATTCATTAAAATGGTGTGTCCATGAAAATGAAACCTCTGAAAAGCTAAGCCTAAGGTGCCAGAAAAATTATTTTCCGATTATTGATTGTTTTATGTTGTTTATATTTCAGATTTTATATTACAGCTAAATGCGTGGTTTGGAGCGAATTTGAAGAAAGGAAAATGGATAAGTTACTGTTTTATTGTGAAAATTCAATTAGAAAAGGAAGTCCAATGATGACTTTGAGAGGTGTAAAGAATATATTAAAAGAAATGACAATGTGAAGAATCATTGAAAATAGAAATAAAATATTCAAAACAATCTCCAAAAGGTTCTTAAAAATATGAAATCAGAAAAAAATTAGACTCAATCAGAAAAATAGTAATAAAAATTTTCAAACTAAAATTCCTCGAGAAAATGTCACAATAATAACTAATGCATTGCATTTTCTCGGCTAAAAGGTTAAGGTGCTTTATCCAGACCTGATTAATGGTTTGGGATATGAAAACACCAAGAGTCTGCGGAGTTGGGAGGAAGTGTTTCTGAGAGTTCTTTAGGAATGGTTCACAATGCATTTGACGGGAATGTATTTGATGGTGTGATGCTGGGGCTATTAAATTGATTGTGAGGAAAGTGAAAGATTTAGGGAGACCAAAAAAATCTAAACACATCATTTAATAGAATAAGAATTAATAAATTTGAAAATAGAAGAATAGAAAGAGGGAAAAATAAAGAAAACCCTCGATAATAAAAGAACTAACGAGTACCAGAAAGAAAGGAACATTTAGAAAATCAGAAAAAAAAGTGAAAAAGCAAAGCAGGATGAAAGCATTTAAGGGAAGGAAAACTGCAAATGTATATATCATCATCATCATTATTAGGTGCAGTGGCAGGGTTTCAGCGTCTGCCTTTGGGCGTAAATCTTCCTTGTGATTTGTCAGACCGATCTTCTTTGGATGCTGTAGGGCCAGCAATTTTGGAACTTGTTTAGTTCCTCATAGACTCTAATATTTTGCCGGCCACAGTTTTGCATATGATCTCTAGGTATCCACGTTATTCATCTCAATGTCCATCAATAGTCCGTCATTATATGTAACATGAACAACCTATTGCCTTTGAGTTTTCCAAAGGATTTTATGATGCCCTTGACTCCTGTTTTCTGCCCCTAATATTTTGCACTGTCTTCTATTATCTCCATGTGAAGTTGATCATGATTTAGCCTGTTGCATTAATCTAAGTTCAAAGTAAGGTTCCATATCTCAGCTCCATAGGTGACAATCAGAAGATGAATCGGCTCTAGACTATTCTTTTTTTAAATCAATGGGATTGTGTGGTTCTTACAGATTGAACTTGCTCAACCGAAAACTTGCTTCTTCAGAGTGATTTTTGCTTGATTTTTTCTTATTTTGGTATTTCCACATAAATCCTTTGCTTCAAGTAGATGCAGTAGAAGCTTTGATAGAAAAAATTTGATGAGTCCGAAACAGTATAAAGATAAGTAAACAAAAGAGATAAACACTAAGATACGATGGCTGACGTCCCAATGGCAACTGATGTGCATCTTAGTCAAAGTGGTAAATATAACAAAACAGTTCATGATACAAAATACTATGGTATCAGGCATAATATACTTATGATATTAGTTGATATACCTGGATGACAAATACGTATTTTGTATGAATCATTGTTATGATGGATCATATGTCCCAGGAGATAAAACAAAACGGGTCATGACATTTAATATGATTGGATCAAGCAGAACGAACTTCGATGATAATAGTTAATACAGAACGATGGCGAATACTTATCAAGCGTAAACGGTCGTGTAATTGATTTACAAATCCCAACCCCGTTGTCTGATATAGACGCATCTGATTATGAAGATGAAGAATTGTGAAGGACAATCATTTATTCAGAGCTCGTTGGTTCAAAATGTGGTAGTTTTCAGAATTATCATACGTGTGTATATGTATACGAGATATACACTTATTATTTCAAGGTTTCTTCACATACATTATTTTGGGAGTTTGTTTTCACTAAAAGGTATAAGGTTTTCTTCATAGAAGAAATTGCATAAGTGATAAAATATCCAGAGTTGTTTTGTCAAAGTTCCTCTGAAGAAGACATAAATGTCTTAATAACAGCCTTTGCTTATATTATCGTCATAAAACTCTCGTAAATCTTCATTTGAAGAGACAGGCCATGATGTAGGGACCTTATTTCTTGAGGAATTAACTATTGCTAGTAGACAACAGAAGCTGCAATCAGGGAATTATTGAGACAATCTATTTTTCAGGGCAACTGGCCTTTTTGAAGCAGAAGGCAGAGCTAGGGCATTAGTGGGTGTGTATGCGTGTGTCGTTCCCCCATCTCGGAAGTTTGCTCTTTGCTACTTTTTAGCGTTGACTGGAAAGGGTTAGAGTCAAAAATAGCATTTATTTTGGTTTTGCAACAGGCCTCTTCCCGTATTTCCCAAACCCCATCTACGATAACTCAGCCTAAGATACCATCAGCACAATCCGAACAATGGATAGCATATGCTTTTTTCTATTCTAGTGTTGAATGCAATTAAAATGTTCCTGATAAAACATATTGATTGTGTTTCAAGTATCGAGAAATTTACGATTTACTTATTCGCTATCATCCATTCTAACCCTTGTGGATATTTTGGTAATGAATGTTTAAGAATTTATCATGCATGAAGGCCCTGTTACGAATATCCAGATTATTTCTATTTGAAAGTACTGTACGTCTTTTGTGCAGTTTTAAAGACAAGATTCGACTAGTTCTGCACAGTTTGGACAACATTTTGCTGATTGTAAATTTCTTGATTTTATGTCTGTTTGGGAAATCGTAGCATGGTGTTGGGAAATATAATCCTCAGTTGTCATTTTTAACCACCCACAAAGTACCAGAGAGAGAAAGAGAGGGAGAGAGGGGAAAACAGTGAGATAAAAAGAGAGAGAAAAAGAGTGAGAGAAAGGAAGAGAGAGAAAGGGAGAGAGATAGAGATAAACTGAGAGATAGAGTGACAGAGACAGAGACTAAGACATACATAGAGAGAGAGAAAGCAACATACATTGATAGCTGGAGAGAGAGAGAAATAGAAAGAGTTGAGAGAAAGAATATAACAATATACAGGGGCGGAAAGAGTAGAATTCTATTCGGATGTTCCAGTTACATGTGAATGTATCAACTTTCAATTATGATAATTTAAAAAAAAAAGATGCTTCAGAGTATAATCTAAGCGTCTGCGGTTAGATAGCGCTGCAAGTTTCTGTGACCACAATCAAAATCAAGTTATTTATACAGACTATTGGTCGAGCTTATAAACTGCATACATAGAATACGTACCAAACATTCACCAGCCATTTGAAAAAGTTCGTCTTGTTTCTGTTGATCAACCAAGGGGAATATTCATGAAGCAATATGTTTCCAGGCCAGACAAATATGCAGTAAGGAGGTACACTTTTTTTTTAATGTGATTTGAAGATGCCTACTTACAAAAGCAAACTGCTAACATTCATATCTTGGAATAATTATATATGTACATATACATAATCGAATGCTCATAAGTCTACCGATGATATAAATCTTTGGTCAATTTGTTCAACATATTAAGATATATTTTGAAAAACACACGCAGGATTCATCGAAATTCAATCCAAATTCCATGCTTCTGTATCTCTGTCTTTGCATTGCTTTGATGGGAAATCTATCGAAGGAGTGACTTTTACAAGAAAAACAGGTGGAACCAATCCTACCCGACGGTGTCTCAGCCTTGTTTTTTACGTTAGTTGTTTAGCAAAGATGCGCTTTACTCAAAGTTATGACGGCCGAGGATTGATCAAACAATATAGAGGACAGAAAAATCCCATTGCCCCTTATGAACAATGGGGTTACAATCAATGCATACCCCGATAGTCACCTACGAAGCCGGAACACGGAACCTAATCAAAAGATTGGCGTTTAAACTGAAAAACATGCAACGTACAAATTTTAAAAAATCATGCTTAACATCAAATGGGGTATCACAAGACGGTACAGTATATAAGTGGAAAAAACCTAGACATCTAAGAATCCATCACAAAACTTCAATGGCAATGGGCTGGTCATCTTGCAAGAACAGCAAGCAAGGGATAGACCTCATGACTCCAGATAGAGATGTCCCAGATATGAAATACAAGAAGCAATAGAATCAGAATATGAGAAGGCGAAAAGGACTGGATAAGTTCATAAGGTACAGGCTCTGTGACGTCCATAATAGAGAGATTTTGCGAATCCCATCGAGAATCTTAGTCAAACGAAGGACTATAAAAGGTTGCTGCTGCTGATTGCTCCTCGGGGAAAGTGGAAAAACAAATAAAAAGATAAACAAAGTCCATTTTATCTGATGTCTCCCCTGCCTACACCCTAAACTCTTCTTGCAGACACGTCTCCATAACCCAGCCCACTTCACTGTTGCTTCTCTCGCGAGATATCTCAATTGTAGACAGAGAATAATCGCTTGCCTTGCCTCTTTAATTAGTCAAATCACAACTAACCAAACTTTTTCTTACTTTGCCAATAATCAGTGAGGACGTGCCTTTCATAATTTTAGCAAATAAAACAGACACAGAAAAAAGGAAAATCGTAGAAAACTAAAGAAGAAAAATACACACACACAAATATGAAGTTATATGTAAATTCATATTCATATATAATTATTCACATACGCAGATGAATACGCGCACACAGATGAACACACACAGAGGGATGATCGTACACACGAACACAAACACACACACACACGTATATATATATATATATATATATATATATATATATATATATATATATATATATATACAGATATATATATATATATATATGTGTGTGTGTGTGTGTGTGTGTGTGTGTGTGTGATAATGCAAAAAAGAGGACGGAACGTTGGAGATATGAAACAAAATATTACGAAAAAAGTATAGAAACTGATCGCAATGTGGAGGTAAAACCAGAGAAAAGAACAGAAAATAGCATTGGGGAGAAAACCTATAAGAACTATAAGATATGTAGAAAACACTGCCTAAACTGAGAGTATATAAGAGTGCAATAAAGAATAACCTAAATGACTACAGCAAACGTTTAAAGCGCTTTCAAAATGCAATGATATAATGTGATGAATAAAGAAGGAATGCGAGAAAGCAAACAATGAGCGAGGTCAAATTGCATTGAACACAACAGCTTGGTACGATAGCCTTAGCTAAGAGACGGATCAGAAACCGTGTAAGTGAACGTCTGAAAACAACGGGTACTGTAAGCAGCTGGATAACAAGTAGTAAATCAGTCATGGTGATCCTGTTATCCGTTCTATATAAGAGACTGACCCGTGCATTCGATAACCTAAAAGAAAATGTTCCCTTCGAATACATCTACCTCTGTTCACCTTCTCGCAAGCTAAGGTAGTAAACTATTACACGTGAATGTAAAAAATCGTAAGAAGTGACGAAAAAATTATTGAGGAGAAAGAAACTTTATAAACAAGAAAA
>OY735203.1:19144702-19162202 GCA_963457665.1 Thysanoteuthis rhombus | reverse complement strand
TGGGCTATTTGACTACATTCACTGATCATGTGGTTTACAATCTCATCTCTTCCTCTACACAGGGGGCATTTGCAGTTTGTGTTCTGTGGATTTGTTTCGATATAGTTTGTCCTGATGCATTTGTTTCGAGCTGCTCTGATGAGCGATTCATCATCATCATCATCATCATCATCATCATCATCATCATCATCATCATCATCATCACAGCCACCACCAACATCACCATCATCATCATCATCATCATTGATATCGTTGTTTTTGTTGTCGTTGTATCGTCTCAATTAAGTGTGGTTTTAAAACTATAATGATAGCGAATTATGGCAACTTTTTGGGGATGAGTAAAGACTTGTATAAGGCTAGAGCTATGGATTTTGTACGTCGAATTTTGGCTTAGTTAGTGGTTCTCTCGTTGTATATAGTATATTTGGTTGTATATATTAGTACTTGGTACTTAGTATTGAGTGAATAAGAATAATTGAAGGATTCTTAATAAATTTTAGTAGGCGTGGTTATTCATTAACTAGTTGTAATGGGTATCATTGATTACTGATGTATTATTCTTTGATCAAAATGAAGTGTTACTTGTGGTTAGTAGAGTTTGACTTTAAACTTTTTTGTGTCTACATTTTGACATTATTTGTTTTTCTTGTTCAGAAGATTATTTCTGTTTCTGCATTTTAAGATTCTTGGTTTCCTTTCAGGGAACAAATAACATTTTTTTTAAAAATAATATGAAGTCCAGGCATTACTAATGTTAGCTCATTTCACAGAATCCTTTTTTCTTCAAGTTACCAGAAATATTCAAAGGATGAAATTTTATTTCTTTTTAATTGAGAAGGAGATTTTGATAAAATTAGGGATCTGTTCTAGTATTGATATTCAGTGATCTTATTTAATGTTAATGTATGTGGAATTTTGGGATATAGTCGATATGTGTTATTGCCGAGGTACAGGGTAACATGTAAGAAATTAGCGACATTTTTCATGGACATAATTTCAATTTTAGGACCTATGTCCTTAAATGCATTTATGATTCTATTTTGTCATCTACTGGTCTAGGGCCAATACAACCATTTACAACTAACAAACGAACCATCACCTCTTCATAGTCCCACTTCAGTTCAATAAATGATTTCGAATATGTATAGTATACATAAGCCGATCAGATCCGAAATTTAGGAATAATTAAAAGACCCTTGGGTACGTCAATGTTCTTAGTGCTGTTCTCGTTGCCATTTATGAACACCATACTTTTATTTGGACGATGTTTTGTTGACGCTTAATATTTGTCTTTGATTATTTTGAACTCGGTAACTTTAACTTCGTCAAGAGTGCCCCATAATATTTATTCATCTTACTACTCCTTTTTTCTTTGTTTGTTTGTTTCTTTCTCTTTTTCTTTCTTCTCCACTCCCCAACATATGTGCACCGGTCTCACAAATGTCAGTCTCCTTACTCCTGTTACCCAGACTCTTCGGCACTTCGGATATAAAACTATGTCCGTTTGCCTACTATTTTGTACGTATTATAACTCCACTTTGGCATAATTTCATGCTCTCTTTGTCTCTTGATACTTGCTGTTTTTCCTGTCCACAAACGTAATATCATGAGAGGATCGGTTATTTTGAATCTGTACAACATACATTAAGACTAGACAAAGAAGTTGGTCAAGTCACCAACGAATATAATTCCTCAAGAATATGGAAACTAAATTATTTACTCCCCCCCCACCCAAGAACCAAAAATAATCATAGGGCAAAATAACTTGCCACGTTGATTTTCAAAATGTTTTCTCATTGTGCTCACTGCCACTAAAATGGTCTCCTATCTCTGACATGGATAAAAAAGTAAATATTTTTAAATGGGAATCTCTGGCATGGATACAATTAGGTAATATTTTGAAAAGAATTCATTACGCATTTTTTTTTAATTAAACCATGTTAAAAAAATTGTGAGTGAAGTAAATAGTGTTCACACATTCAGCTTCAGATATCATGTTACTCATTACTCTGCCTGTTTGCTATATGTGAAGTAAACTTAAAGATGACAAACATGCGAATTAGCGTCAAACTCTCAAACCTGTGCTGTTTTATCCATAGCTAGAAAGAAATGGGCTCATTCCTTTCTGGTAGTAGTGCAAAGGGAACACAAGCAGGTGAACTCAGCTTGCTGAGGCCTCCTATTTTTGGACTATGATTTGTGAAATATATGTGCACCCCACGAAAACAGAAGAACCTCTGGCTAAAAATAAGGAAAAGTCGGTGAATACATGGAATCAACCAATCATCCTTGTAATAAGAGGGTTGCAGTTGAGACTTGAGTATATCCTCGTAGTCAATGATGCACCCGATGTTTTGTTTGGTTTGATTCAGGGCACAATAGCAAGAGATAATCATCAGGAAGACAAGTCTTTTCAGTAACTCTTGCCAGATATTGGATTACATATGATGCTGCTGTTCCAGGACTGTAAAGAATACGTGAACGATTCAAAAGGTCACCAAACGCTGACTAATGTTCTGCTTCTTGCGATAGACATTTAATTCCTCTGCATTGTGAGATGGCAACTCAAGTAGATAACTGCTTATGAGGAGGATTCTGGTGAGCATGTGGTAGTCATGGGTAGATGTTTTTTTCAGTTTCCGAACTGATTATCAGTTTGGTGTATGAACTGTGGAAGGATGTACTGAAGGATTGGCTTGCTGGGTTTATGAAGAGAAGATATTCTTACTCAACGATCAGATGAGAATGTAAGATAGTGGTTTGAGATTGTGTGTGAATCTAAAAGTGAATGATTGAGAATGATCATTCATTCATTTATTCAATGCTCAGCTCTCCCGGATTCTCTTTTCCAATATCCAACGATGTCAAACACGCATAGTTCTCGGTCCCCTGAAGCACAGAGGTTATTCGGCTTCTTATTTGGAAGTTGAAGAATTCTATGCATACCAAAAGTAACCTCCATCACATTTGTATCCAAGGGCCAGGATTAAGTCATTTAGTGCCAAGGATATGAATAATACTTTCATCCTTCTGAGTGAATTATCCATTGATAATTGCGGGAGATGGTCGAAAATTGTGAACTAAATTGAAAGTGAAGTGGCTTTCCAATGTTTTATTGTGAAATATGGTTGAGGGAAAATGATCAGATCGTGAAAAAAATTTAAAGAAATTCATAATTTTTACGAATCATCCTAGTGTGCAAATGGCATGCAATAGTAACACCAATCTATTCAGTAAATTGAGATATCTAATTTTCAGGATTTGAGATCCCTTCAAAATTTTTGGAAATAATAATATTTAAAGAGCCAACACTGGACTCTGGAAAAAATGACCTTTGAAATTGGCAACAATAGACTACAAAATTTGAGGAATACAAATAAATTACATCGTAACTGGCAAACGTGAATTTGCAGTGGATATATGAGTCAGTGAAAGCAAACATTTCTGTGAATATGTATATATATATATATATATATATATATATATATATATATATATATATATATATGTATGTATGTATGTATGTATGAATATCTTGTCACGTTCCTATCAAAATCTTTGTGACATTTTTCGATGAAAAAAAACAGTCCGTACAAAGGTTATCAATTAACATAATTGTGAGATAAATCAATCGGTAATCAATGAAGAAATTGAGTTAGAATGGATATTTGGAATGAAAATGTCCAAATTTTGGTTGTGAATAGTGCGTACGTCACATTAGCTTCATCGTCGAATACTTGATTTCGAAATTGTACGGCTTTAGAGCATCACCGCTCTTCAAAAATTGTTAAGGACCCATCGTCATATAGTAGCCCCATACAATGTATTTTG
This sequence comes from Thysanoteuthis rhombus, assembly GCA_963457665.1. Classification (NCBI taxonomy): domain Eukaryota; kingdom Metazoa; phylum Mollusca; class Cephalopoda; order Oegopsida; family Thysanoteuthidae; genus Thysanoteuthis; species Thysanoteuthis major. The sequence goes on along the minus strand of OY735203.1, from coordinate 19,158,371 downwards.
GCCATAAACAATGCTGACATATGTATGGAATGTCCATTGCATGGATACACCATTAAAGTGTTTGAAATAATGATTTCAGAAACAACGTTAAAGTCTTGTCTGTAATTTCATATCACTTGATTCTTACGGAAACAACACTTACCAACTCTCCATCTGTTGCAAGGAATTGTTTGACTGATATTATCAGCTGCGACGATTCTGCACTCGACTTGATGGGTATGTTCAGTCGATCCTTTTTGAGGATATATATATATATATATATATATATATATATATATATATATATATATATATATATATATATATATATATATATATGTACGTTTAAAAGTTTGTGAATTCATGGTAAGATTATCCAATTTCATCCTGGAAGATACAAATAATTAAAAACCCTCACATCCAAGGTATTGATTTTAAAGTTCTCTACAAATACAAATTTCAAAGGAATTGTGATTAACAAGATGACTCAAGATAGGTGTGTATTGGCCACTCTATATTCAATTCATTTGCAATAATGTACATGTATGTGTGTTTGTGTGTGAACAAATTTGAGTTTGTATATAGATGAATGTGTGTGCGTGTGTGCGCGCATAGTTACATATTCATTCAAGAGTATGAAATATCTGAAAAACATGCTTCTCATGATTCTGTGAGTATTGTGATGATCACAAACCCACATCCATTTTGCATTTCCTTTTTCCCCAAAACCCTCTCCGTCTGTTTGTCTGTCTGTCCGTCTATCGGTCCGTCTGTACATACGTATAGGTTCAGTGTCATGTAAATATCATCAGCATGGAAAATGAAGCAAGCTGATTTCGAACACTGATTACACCCATATGTACTTTCCGAATCAAAAGTACTAGATCAAATAACCGTCATGAAAGGCTGAAAATCGCTGTCTCGAAAGATGGTCGGAAAGAAGATAGTGTTTAATTTGTTTTTAAAATTGATTTGACTGAGATGAACCCGTTTTTAAAGTGCATGTTTGGAAGAGGCTGGAATGATTTGTGGAGCTAACATAATCATCATCTATAATGTTCCCCGTCTGTCGTAATAAGCTACAGTTTCTGTATGTTTCAGATACAGCTCCTCGGTCTTTTGGATTTTTTATAAGTAAATTTGAATCCATGGACAAATGAAGGAAATTACGAAATACCCTCATATTTATTCCAAAATAATGAGAAAAATATTGTCAAATTTTTTTCGTAATTGATTTTTATTTTAAATCATGCGCCCTATTCTTATCGACAATCATAGATCTAAACGACTACAAAATTGACACTGCAATGTTCGTTGCAATGTCCATTGTATGGATCAACATATCCGTCGGATATCAATTTTGTACAATGCATAGTCGTTGAGTTATCTCAGCGCAAACGCGAACACGCATGAAGATATTTTTTTTTGAGCTGTTAGAAAATAAAATGCAGAATATTTTGAAAGAAAAAAAGATTCCTTGATGTGAAAAAGGAGTTTGGTCAACGTAAAATATTGGGTGGACTGATGTGAAAGAAAAAAGTGATTAAATTCTAATAGGATTTCAATATAAAAAGAGGTCATTTGGGACTCTACGTAAACACATGGGCTGTAATGTTTGGAAGAAATATGGTTAGTCTCGAAAACGATGAAAAAGGAAATGCATAATGTTTGTCTAAGCATTTGTGTTATGTACCTTGAAATCGGCAGCTGAAACCTATATTTTCCTTTCAGAGGTTTAAGAGCATTTTAGATCCGGGCTTTTTTTATCAAATTCTCGAATGCAATCGAACAGAAAACGAGTTTAAACCTCTAATCAAACTCTCTTAAAGCCAGATGCACGTTATGTTACATAATAAGTATACATGAGACACAGGATCAGCAATTTTTAAGGGATATTGTAAGTCATTAGAGTGTTTTTGCGAGCCTTTGATGGAATATGTTTTGTTTAGTTGCCAACCCTTTCTCATAAGGAGTTGAAAGAGGCTTCTGTCGGAGGTGATAAGAGAATGCATGTGAATTCCGGTGTATGGTAGAGAGAAACTCATATACAAACGTGGAACGTGTGTGTATGGATCAACTCACGAATTCTGAGATTGAGAGAAATAGGGATAGGAGGCATAGCGAAGGATTTCAGAATAGCTAGTTAAATGGATAACAGTTTTAGCCTCTGGCCCTAGGGGCCAGCAAGTGTGAGTATCTCAGGTTCGATTATGTCAGGAAAAAGCCTTTACTTTACTTTAACCAAATATTGCACGCACGTTTGAGTAGCATTCAACATGGAAATGTAACATTTTAGATGCAGAAATCGGTCAGTACCGTTTCATCTATTTACACCATCAGAACAGAGACGCGACAAAAGATATGGATTGTTTTCATCATTAGACTCCCTGCTCTCGATATTTTACCAGTTCATATCTCTCTGTAAAAAGAACGTATTAGTTTTAGCAAAGTTGTCATTAGGTCTTCAAGTTCCCGGATATAAATAGAACAGGCTTTCTGGAACATTGCAACAACAATGTGAGTCCAAGTATGCACTATGAACATCAAAGAAACATGCATCCAACATCTGGTGACATGGCGATCGGCAACAGTGAAAAAGGGTCCAGGCAAAACATCCTCATCAGTTATCCAACATTAAGGTGACGTCACACGCCATCGTTATCCTATAGTTTCTCCCCTCAGCTGACGGAAGTCCTTTGACTCATTTTCTCCCAATACAGAGCAATTTGATTGCTCTGGTAAGTATCCCAGCTCTTCTATAAGTTCGTTTAAGGGTTGCAGTAAATGCAATAACTCATTCTTGGTTGACAGAAGACGCTGTACTTATGGTTGTCACGTTATGTAAGTCAAACCTTTTTTTTACATTTTCAAAGCAGCATTTGGAGACTTTAGGATTACACAAAAGTACCCCTAATTCTTGTTGATACTTCACTATGTCATTTTTGTTGTGTTTATGTATGAGGATGTCTCCCCTCGTCCGTGGGAATCTACAGGGCTTCCCTGCTGATACCAATTCTACGTTCATATAGATTTTGCAATTTCTGCACGACAGATATCAGAAATCCACATATAATACCGATATGTCGCCCAAGATATCTCAGCTACAGAAGTGTCGTTTCTTTGTTCTTGATATAAGATACTGTCGACGTATACTATGCAATAGCAGAGGCCAAATTTAATTTCAGTAGTATATCTAACAATTCCACTTTTTTGGGATCAATGCTCCCTTAGAGGTATTTCCAGAAGTAATAGTAGAGTTACGTTTCAAGTTCATGATAAGGGTCTTCAAAATCAATCTCTGCACGTTAAAAACATCAGAAAATGCACAAAATACGAGAACAAATGATGGTTGTGAGAGAAATACGTAAATGAAGCTTCCACAGAAAGAAATGACCCAAGAAATATTCGATTCTGTGGGACGCTAGGGGGATATCTTTCAACAAACAGGCACCAGAGGAATCCTCTAAAACCATTATAATTTATGACGAACCACACTTCAAACAAAAAGTGGATGAAATTTTAAACGGGCGTATGTATTCTTCATACTGTACATCGTATTTTTTATGAATCGGCTCGATGAGGTACGCTGCGAAATTCCCCAAATATCACCATTAAATTAGACACGATTGAACCGTAAGATATTGGGACCGAGAATCATCAAACCAAAGAGCTCTACATCCAAAGTTGAAAAGATTTTATGAAATTAGAATTAGAAATTGTCTGTGGATGACAGAAGTATATCTATATATCTATCTATCTATCTATCTATCTATCTATCTATCTATCTATCTATCTATCTATCTATATATATATATATATATATATATATATATATATATATATATATATATATATCACTTATATGCATATCATGTTTTTATAACGACCCAAAAATTAGAGTTATCATATAGCTAAAATGGCAAACCTCCGACTGACCAAGCTCAGCCATCAAGAAGAACGAAGGGAATACCACTAAGGCATCCTACTGTTAGTCACCTGAGGGGCTGGAACATGCAGTCTAACCAAGAGACGGATTCTCAAATTGAGAACCATCTATCCTCAACATGAAAGAAGCATTCTGAATCTCACATAGAGTGATCATTAAACAGCACAATATCTTAAGGAAGAAAGAATGGATCTCAGACATCATAAAATCCAATCACGTAGCGATGCGCTGATCATCCTTGCAAGAACTGCAGACAACCAACAGACATCACAACACAATACAGATCCCGGGTTAAAAGACAAACTAGAAAAGTTTAAAAGATATTGGCCAAGCAACATATAGAGGTGTGGGGATCACAGGGAAAATCTATGCCAACCGACAGACGATAAAAGTCGAATTTCATTCAAATCATTAAACACAAAACATGATTTGAAGTGACATTAAATCATGGATCAACGGAATAATATCGCTCGTAGAGCATTATATTCTAAATTATAGTACCCTTTTGAAATGTATATTTACAAAATATAATGACATTAATCGTAAATTCCTAAGACCTCCAAAGAGCAACCTTTAATGAAAAAAAATATTGGCATAACATACATATCAATCACTGAAAAGGTATGGAAATATATTGACTTTGGGATGAAGGTCATCATTTGTACAAAAAAAAAAATAGAAGGTCATCATTTTCATTTGAAGAGATAAGTTCGGTAATGTCATACATTTTTGTTTAGACATATCTCTAGAGGTTATATGGAGATAAGTATATGCATACGATAATGGAATGATAGCATATAGGGTTTGTAGTTCTCAGCAAGTTTGGTTAACTGTGCAAGTTGTAATAATCCGTCTATGGTCACTCACTTGTAAATAAACTTCTTTGTTTCTCCAACTTTGCGACTAAAGCAGATTTGGAGGGATATTGCAACGACATTTTGTCAACTTGGAGATGCTTGACAAGAAAAAATATGGAGGTTCTCTTGCTTAATCTCTGTTATAGGCGTGTGGTGATTTCATTTCCATACGAACAAAAGATCTCTTCGTACTTCTAATGAAAACTTATATGCCATTTACATTTATCCATTTTTATTTCAATGCTGAGCGTCTCATCTGGATAGACTTATTTCAGAACAAAATTTAGCCATCATTTTTTTCATTCACTCTGCATTCATCACATGCTGTTAGCAAGGATACACAGGAAAGTGCTCCTAATCTGTTTGTTGACAATAGTCATATACTTTGTTTAGATGAAGCTGAATAGCTACAATTAAAATTTTGGCCACGTGCTGGCCCTGTGGCGTTGGTTTTGTCACCAACTGGGCGTCTTTCCTAGATCAATAGATAGCACACAATGTCTGTGTCAACCTTGATGTCTATCTTATTGTCTAATCATATCCAAAAGATAATTTGTCATAGTAACTTGGCAGACCGTGTAATCGTTCTAAATCCTGGGGGTATGATTCTATTGTAAGGGGAATATTGTAAAGGTGAAGTTTTCTGAGTTTCACCTGAGATGGATATCCCAGCTGGCCAGAGTTCCCAATTTAAAACCAATTATTTTCATTTAAATGAAACAATGACAGTTTTTCTTCGAATTTAAGGGATGAAGAATTAATAAATTAAATGAACGTAGGTTGATTGATTTCATCCCACTATTCGTCTTTGATGGTGGTTTGTATCAATTTATTATTGTGGATGATACCTCGTCGAGATTCTGCTTGTATAACATAAATCAGGGGCTTAGAGGATGATGGCGTTTGGTCAATACTGCCAAAGTGCTGTACGGATATATCTATTTTCTTTCTACCTACCAAAACGAGTCACATCGTAAAAAACTGACGTTTTCAACACGTATGAGATCACACCTATGATTATACAAGTAAAGTATGTGTAAAACATGAATGAAACACTGGAGACAATTATGTTTGAGAGAAAAAATTTGGAAAAGTTTTCAATCTTTTTTGCGTTTTCAGATTTTAAGCTGTAAAGCGTCTGTGGAACACACACACACACACACACACACACACATATATATATATATATATATATATATATATATATATAAATATATATATATATATTATTTATATATATATATATATATATATATATATATAAATATATATATATATACATGTGTGTCTGTGTCTGTGTCTGTGCGTGTTTGTGTTTTGTCCCACAGAATGGAATATAAATTGCTGAACATCATATAAAAACGTATCCAAAATTATCTCCCGTCGTTACACGGTAATGCAGGGCCAAATAACTGCTTCTATCTTTGCATTACAGACAGGCTGTTTAACATAATGGTAAGTGCATCGCTACGTTCGAGTAGATTCCCATCAATGGCAGGTTTGAATCTCGCAACAGTCCAATTTTTCCAAATTATTTATTCTATTTACGCTCTCTTAATTTAATGACATATGAACCATGTGAGGCTGGGTAATCAGTTCAGAAGTTTTTTTCATATAATGCAACGTAATCTAAAATTCATTCTGTCGTACCAAATATGTTCGATTTTAAAACACATTCAATTGCATCGAAAGAGATGAAACAGACTGTGAATAAACAAGATTAGGATTTTGGTTGAAAGTAAATATTTGCCTGCCAAAGTGAGCTGTTTAGCCTAATGGTGAGAGTATAGCTACGTATTGGTGATAGGTTTGATTCCTGCAGCAGTTCCATTTTCGATTGTTTAATTTATTTATGTAGTCTAAATTGAATGATATAGAACTGAGCAGCGACGGGAAATCATTACAAATATAGTATAACTCCAAAAAGACCCCCAAAACCAAAAAAATTGACACGGAAAGGGCCGAACAATGGAACCAAAAATGAAATACCTTCAAAGTAAAACTGAAAAATAGATTCATTATCCTTACCAAAAAAAAGAACATCAACTTCAAAGAACTCCTCAGCAAAATAATAACATCTTTAATTGAAGCTGCCGATATGTTCAACCTACGAAACACACAGACCATTAGCAAAATCACAGATGAAACAATGAGACTTACTGAAAAGCGCAGGAACCTCAAACAAGCAATAACCACAAGGGGAAAATAGAAGAGACCGAACTAAACAAAACACTGAGAGATAAACTAAAAGAAAGCAAAAGAACGTATATGACAGTCATCATCGAAAGCATTCATGAAAAACATCGGGGCTTTGAAACAATGAACAAAACTCTCAGTATAGGACAGAAACCAATAACAAGTATGGTCGAAAAAAACAAAAATTAAATGGAGATATAACAATAGGCAGAAACAGAATTGTAGAACGTGCCCAAGGATTTTACCAAGAACTCTACACTTTAAAACACGGGCAGCATAACATCGACCAGAATACACAAGACGCTGGCAATCAGTTCTATGAAGTTATACCATGGGAAGTAAAGCAAGCCATCAAACAAACAACAAAAAAGAAAGAGCCTCTGGACTAAACATTAAAATCGATCTACTCAAAAATGCTGGTAAGAGCGTCAACAGAAGGCCAGGTATACTATTCAACTCTTGTCTAAAACTGAACGACTGGAACATTGCTATCATAATGCTTCTGCATAAAAAAGAAAGTTCCAAAGACAGCAGCAACTACAGACCTATAAGCTTACAAAACTCCTTAATAAACTTTTCACAAAAATCATCACCAACCGGATCTCTAAAACACTAGATGAACACCGGAACAGGCTGGATTTAGAAGTTACTCTATTATTCATCTCCATTCAATTAATCCGCTGAAAGAGAAAGCAAGAGAATGCAAAATGCCATCCACTGTAGCATTTATAGACTTCAACAAGGCACTCAACTTAGTAGAAATCCCCATGGTCATGAACACCTCAACCTACAAAGTGTACACTCTGTATACGTTGAAGTACTGCAATATGCATACAATTACAGCAATTCCTTCATCAGGCTGCATAAAGACTCTTAACCCATCCAGCTCCTTAAAGGAGTAAGACAAGATGTTACCAGCTATCGAAAAGCTTTTCCAAACCTGGACTAGGTGAATTGAGAAATCAAAATTGACAGTGAATATCTAAGCAGCCTCAGATTTGCAGACGACATCTATACAACTTCGAACTGATGCTAGATGAACTAAACGAAGAAAGTAAAATGTCGGCATACACATGAACTTCAGTAAAACAAAAATCGTGTGCAACAATCACATAACTGTCGAAATCGAAGATTAAAAACTGGGAAAGTCTACCATTACATTTAACTAGAACATTGAGATCCTCAAAAGAGGAAAGAGAAAAAAATAATCACTGTCGGATAGCAAACCTTCGGCGGAAAAGGTCGACTATCAAAAAAAAAAAATGTACAACCAATGTATTCTCCAAATAGTCACTTATGGAACTGAATCATAGGACTCAACCAAATGAAAGATCCGCAAAATGGGAGTATGCAGCTCAAGCATGAGAAAATCATGCTCAAGTTTTGCATTTAGGGATCACAAGACAGCAGAGTATATCAGGAAAAAAAACAGGAGTCCAAGACATTACAGAATGTATTAAAGAAATTAAATTGTAATGGGTAGGCCATGTGGAGAGCGTGGTAGACAATTAATGGACGTAACTACTCACAACATGGATCCTGAGGGATCAAATGCAAAACCAAGGCCCACAGAGTACAAGATTGAGAGATGAATTGGACGAATTCAGGAAATACTGGTTCCGTAACACTCATAATAGAGAATTGTGGCAGATCCTGGGGAAGATCAATGTTCAACGACGGACGATGAAAGCCTGATGATATATATATATATATATATATATATATATATATATATATATATATATATATATATATATATATATATATATATATATATATATATATATATATATATACTGGTTCACATTGGCCAAGTGATTTTTTGTCATTGTAAATCTGCAATAATATGGATGCACTTTCATCTTACGGAGTGAATACATCTTTCATTCTCCTTAGAGAACAATTTGCCTCTTTGAAAACTGATTTAGGGTATGTAAGTTATATAAGCTAATTTGAAGACAAAATTGATATTCTGAGGTACTCTAATCTTCTTTATAGAGACGGAACTATTTGAGGTTCATTACTTTTACTGGTCAGGGACAATTTTTCATTTCTTTCCTAATAATTATGGTCCAAACTACAACCGCTATGGTTTCTGCTCAGCAGAGATGTAAGGCCATCTTTCTCAGTCGTATCCGTTGTCAGAGTATATTGGGACACAGGCGGTGAGGGTGCCACTGCATCTTAATTGGTGATACCTTTTACAGGACTTTTGAATTTCAGCCAGCATTGGTTTAGTGTGAGATACATGGGTTTACGTATACTTCTTTGATTATAACAATGATGTAATGTCAATTATGGTTTTCAGTCAGATGTCATTGACATTGGTCACAAACTAAACAAAACCCTCTCTTTCCTTTAAAAAAATCTTCTTTTCGCTGCATTAATGTATTGCTCAGAGGGGTTAGGAATGAAAAAAAAAAGTTTAAGGTGTAGTAGAAATCGCATCTCTCTTTGTAGTTCTTGGCGGCAAGTTCTGTCTGATAGAGCCGGAGTATGAGCCCGCGTATTTGCATATTTATGTTTTACACAGGCATAAAAGCTTATCGCCACAAATCAAAAAGCTAACCCGTTGACACATCTTCCAACAGTAACCAGCCTCGTCATAATTCATAGGGCAGGGTAAATGAAGAACAATGATGCTGATAGAATGAAAATTGAACGATTAGTTGTTGGTGGAAGGTCGATTAGGATTGCTAACAATGAAAGGGAAATTAAATACAATACTCTTCAATGCTATGCGGAACCCACTGCCCATCCATATTTGAATTGTTTTCAAACTGAGTCGGGAAATTTTTTTTTATTTTGCAGACTAGCAGAAAGACCAAAAGCCATTCTGTGGGCAGGAATGGAACAATAATAACACAAACCTGATCAGGTTGAAAAATAAATATCGAGAAAAAAGATTTTTTACTTTGGGTCTCAAAGCCATCATGTTTCGGTTGAAACTTTTTGGCGGCAAAAGTCTCTGTATAACAGGTATGCTTTATTTCCCTTTCAAAGAACAGAAATTTGAACTTCCCCTAGAACATGCATACAAAGATGACCAGGAGGACTTGCTTAAAAAGATCAGGTATGATTTCCAAATCTGCATGATAAATATTGAAATGGTGGATTATCAATTGGTTATAATTTCATGTTCTGATATTCACTGTTTTCCGATTTATTTGCCCTCATAATTTGGTTGGATCATTTCCTCCAATATGATAAAATCTCTGAAGACTCTATTATTGAATGCTGCATATTTATCTCTTCAATAAATACAGAGAATGGAACAACTCCAATTCACCTGACAGAAGTGACATTGACTCTCTGTCTCTCTCTGTCTCTTTCTGTCTCTCTGTCTCTGTCTCTCTCTTTGTCTCTCTCTCTCTCTCTTTATATATATATATATATATATATATATATATATATATGTGTGTGTGTATGTGTGTGTGTGTGTGTGTGTGTGTGTGTGTGTGTGTAAATTCACAGTAAATTCGGGCAACAGTTTTCCAATCAGGTCTAAATCAGTATCGAAACCAACGTGTTGCACTATTCATTTTTTCTTGTTTAGGTAAAAATTGACAAATATTTGAAGATAGGATCCAAGCTGGTGAGACTGATGTATATTCTCCGTACCTATTATATATCAATTAGTGACAGGGCTGAAAAGATAGTATCACCCGAAGCATGTGCTGTTGCGGAAAAGTTTACATGTCTCAGGTGAAGGCAAAGAAATCTATTCAGCGCATCCAAACAAACACGACACCAACACCAACATACAAGCACAGTTCCAATCAAAATAGATTTATTTGCAACCAAAATTGATTGTCGTTTTGAAATTCATAATCAGTTACAGAGTACACTGTGATAATATATATATATATATATATATATATATATATATATATATATATATATATATATATATATATATATATACATATATATATATATATATATATGTATATATACCTTGAACATGGCCTAATTTGATAGGTCTGTTTTTCTTGGTTCCATTCCTTTCAATCATCTGTTTTACAATAAATTCGGACATGACTACACAGAGAGGCACTGTACCCTAATGAGGCGAATTCCAATTGGTCATGGCTCGATATCTGGTATCAATCCTCACGTTCAAGACACAATTAACTAAAGTACCCAAGTACATCATTATATAATGTATTTTCCATTCTAGTGTACATAAAATCGGTTCAAACTATCTATACTAAATGTGATAAATGGCTGGTTTTCTAAACAAGAACAGCTGATGCTTCAGCCAGCTTTTGGACATTTTTACAATTATATGTGTAAAAGAATTCCACCATCGACCAAAAGTCTCCATTACAAAATTTCAGCTCAATCCTATAATCTATAAAGCATGGCAGACGATCAATTTCCTAAGGAGAAATGATTGAAATGCCTTTACACTTGAAGGCGCTTTTTATAGTTTCATGTATTGAAAAGTTACGACTCGGTCCAAAAGTCTCCAGTAGAAAATATCAACTCAATCTGACAATCTATAAGCAAATTCATTCAAAGAAACAGCGAGTGGTGCAGAACCTTTTGCTAAATGGGTTCTGTAAGTAGGTTTTCGCTTTGCTCCGATAACAAACAACACGTCATTCAAAAACATATGGACAACAATTTGCAGTGTGCTGAAAAAAAGTGAAAATACAAATTCTACTGCATGGTCGGCCAAGACCCTACACGGATGAATAAAATTGCAAAGTCTTAATGTTTACGCATACATTTTGCAGGAGAAAAAATCTTTAAAATTTGGCAAGCAATATTTTCTTTGAAATGAATCTGATGTGATATATTTTGTAGGAATAATATCTTACGATTGCACACACACACACACACACACACATATATATATATATATATATATATATATATATATATATATATATATATATATATATTACGATTGATATCAAATAGTTGTATCTTTTTTGCATTGATCATTGATTTTGTAATCGTGAAAACAAACTCTGCTTTGTGAAAATATTTTATTTTTTGACTAATTTTCTATATTCTTACGGCCAGGGTAGCCAGGTAAGATATGATTCTAATCTCAGCTAACATGTTTTTCTATATCCATATCGATGTTTTTTATAATATGAATAGGCCAAAATTAGATACTGTTCTATTTGAAGATAAGTTGTTTTGGTTTTTTTTGCATTGCATTTAAGTATTTGAAGTTTATTGTAATATACATTAAGATAATAATGCAGAGTGTCAAATCTTAAAAAAAAAACTTAACTAATTTGACCATTGCAGCTCGGGAAAAGACAAACGTGTTAAATTTTATCGATCTTTTTCAAAAATCAACGTAGGGAACTTAAACATCCTTTGGTCACCAGACAATGACAGGACCTATTGTATCTCTCTTAACATACGGGCTGCTACTTAAAATTTTATTGCGGCATTATAAAATCTTTTTATGGTGAGATAACTGACTGAACTTGCATCAGAAGGAATTGTAATAGTTCCATCAAACATACAGGCACTTTCCGAAGGATTGTATGTTGGTCATATGACATCTCACACACAAACGCACACACACACACATATATATATATATATATATATATATATATATATATATATATATATATATATATATATATTGGTGTGAAAGTGCACAATACCACATATATCCGAGGTGGTGTGGTAAACCTCATAATCAAATGTTGTCAACCTTGACAGTCATCTTTTGTAGCTTTTTCCCAGGTTTCAAGTTTGTTCAGCTGAAGATTTGAACATTACCTCCAATTTTTAGCTTCCTGAAAATGCCTTACTTAATACAGGGATTTATATAACAATCACAGACTATGCTACTGTGATGACTATTGTGTGCTTGCGTATTTCATTTTTTTAATTCAGTCTTTTCAGTGATCATTGCTCAAACAAAAGATGAGAAAAAAATAATAATTGATCATCCTTTTTTTCTTATTTTTAATTCATCACCCCAATCAAAGCATACTGCTAAATATGTTAGTTGCGGTTATGGCAGTTTCTAATTACTAACTAATCAGATAATTTTTTTCGTAGTACCATTACATCTGTTGATAGCAGTTCATGCCTTGATAATCTGTACCATAATTTGACCACTTTATTGCTATAGGAGGATGTTCTGACATTCAGTCTACGTATATAAACTTTTAGTGAATATTTGTGATCCTTTTGTGTATAATACTTCTTCATAGTGACGAAAAATACACTGGGGTATATTAATTCTAACCTTGTCGCCTTCTTGAACTTTTCTATCAAGTCTCCTAAAAATAAAGCAAAGAATAACACCAGCTTAGCAAGCTTTCCTTCAAACCAACTCGACCTTCAAAAACTAACGAATCCCACTAGTCCTAAAAATAAGAGTATAGAACTAATGCATTCTACATATTGTCACCTATAGAGCTGAAATATGGAACCATACCATGAAATTAACCTTCAAACTGTAAACTATGTAATGTGCTCATGAAAAACCTCACATGGAGATATCACAAGACGATACAGTTCATTAGACAAAAAAACAGGAGTCAGATATATTATAAAGAAAAGCATCGAAAACTCAAATGGCAATGGGCTAGATATGTTACTAGGATATCAAACATCAGGTAGGCATCATGTCTCATAGCACACTTCCCCAGAGATCGTGTGAGGAATCGTAAATGATAGAAAGTAAGATGGCATGGTGAACTAA
>OY735203.1:19062202-19139702 GCA_963457665.1 Thysanoteuthis rhombus | reverse complement strand
TTTCACTCCACATTTGTTGAGCGTGAAAACATGAACCACCAGAAGTATAAATAACAGTACTAAGTGAATATGCACAGTTCGTATTTATATTTGATATCTAGGAAAAAAATTGCCAAAAACACATTTTTGTTCCATCAATGCTGTAACCACGATGTGAAATTGAAATAGTTCGGACATCAACCAAAAAAAAGTTGTTCGTTGAATCATTGGGCAAACATCTCAGATCAGTGACATATGAGTGGAATACTGTTTATCTAGAATTACTATCCACCAGCAATGCCTCTTGGTGATTAACAAAATAGAATATGAGTAATAGAGTGTATGATCAATATCATGAACTGCAGGGAGGTCTAAGTGAAGGAATTATCACCCAAGTCATGGATATGACCAAATTCGTCGGAGCTCGTGGAAATTCTTTTTTCAACTGCAGTTGACTTGGTCAAGCTGCACATGTTCATCCGTCGGGCTTCTGTCATTGGGAGAAATCTTAAATGAGAAATGTCGAATAACTATCGTTCAATTCTACAATATCAATCTGGCACCAAAAGTTCCAGTTAAGATAGAAGGTATCAATGAACAGGAGCAACGGAAACTGGACGATTCTTCTTCGTGCATATATTACACTAAGTTAATTATAGTCATGAGTTTACTAAAGTGTGTATTCTTGGATTTACATTGCCGTATTTTTAGATACAGCGATTGCATAATGTTTTACCGTACATACCCCGAATGAGTTCATGGGTTTATGCGAGAAAAAGCTTCTTTTTTTTTCAGATGAACCGTATCATAAAAATGTGTCTTACGATTAGGATATCTAAAAAAAATCTATCTTTACAATGTAATAACCGTGCAAAAGGGAGCATTTCTATTTAATATCAAACACCGATTTTATGAAAACATCTAAGATTCAAAATAGGAGGTAGGTCTATATCTGGAGGTTTTACAGCTATATCAGTTTGGGCATTTTGTGGCATTTTCTGTTTAAAAGAAAGTTATACATTGAAATCTATAGACTTTCGGTGCATTTTTAAAAAATAATAATAATCATCATAGAATATATATTTTCCATTGATATATAACTTGACCACATATCATGAGACACACTTTTAGACAGAGGGCTATCCGAGCCCTATTTCAAATTTGCCTGTAGGGAAAAACAAGCAGCATCAAATTAGACATTGCATTGTTGAGGTAATATACAATGAACACATTGAAAACGTTTTGTGTGGTAATTTTAGAATTCCAACTTCCTCTTACATAGGCTTAAGGGTAAATGTTTGTATTGTTTCCTTCATTCAGCTGAAATGTACGCACCGTCATAAATGTCCTATTCGTTGACTCTGTAAATGTAAAGTTCATTGTTTACAATAAAATCTGTTCTTTCATCTTTCCGACTCTGCACCATGTTTGTTGAGAATTTTTCTCTCTTGTATCCATTCATCCAAAAATGTCGCCCAGAACTTGTGTCCGTAATAAAACCAAGATGGCGATAACAGGGTGTTTTCATCTGGATCCATCACAGTGGTATATCCATTTCTATCAACTTCACTCAGTGATGTCATACATATGTGGCAATAACGTCAACAATGTGCAGGCTCATTTGTTCTCTATCAACTACTACAAATTAGTACTTTTATACATTAATGTTGTTATCATTATTATTGTTATTATTATTATATTATAGAATATTATTATTAGCATCATCATCATTATCATCATCATCATTATTATTATTATTATTATTATTATTATTATTATTATTATTATTATTATTATTATTATTATTATTATTATTATTATTATTATTATTATTACTGCTTTTCTACTAATATATTCTTTCTGTAATAGAAGGTTGCATGCAATGAAAATTACCTGATAAAATATTTCAACCACTTCAGAGCATATCCTGAAATGACCTTTTTACGTCAAAGAAATGCTATGACACGTTAAAATCAACAGACAGCAAAACAATCGAGGAATCTGAAATTCAAAGTTTATGCTAACTTTTCCATTCAATCGCGAATAAATACCTACAGAGTCTGGTCAGGAGGCACACTCTGACCAATTAATCGACTCTTCCGGTGGTCTTAACCAGGCACGTTTTCGCAAGTCAACCAATTTTTTCAGATGGTCCTTGCCGGTCTCTCAATATTATCATGAATGTTGCAAGCTGTAAATGAAATCTCTTCCATCAAATGCATTGGTCAAAGAACTGTCCCATATCTTACCAACTATCAGAAAAAGAATCATGTTGTTTTCACCATCATTTTAAATATTCATCAGGATTTCTGAAAAACTGCCCAGTCCGACCCGTTTGTCACGACTTTGTGGAAGCCAAATAAATCGGAAATTAATGAAGTTACAAAAATGGACTTTTCTCCAATCAATGGTCCATTATCAAAAGATTTATTACGTATGCAACGTTATTAGTAGTCGGAAGATGTTTTTTCTTAAGCAAGTCATTTTTGTAACTCTTGTTTATATGCTTGTAAAATGAATTTGCATTCGTTTACGCGAGGATAGACAGCATTTAGCCACGTATTTCCCTTTGTCAACGAATTTTAAATCTCAAATCTTCAGACAGTTGAACCATATGCTACAGATTCAGCTTTTTTCCCTTTCCTACATTGCAGCTATGTATCAACACAACACAAATTTTGCAACAGTTCTAACTTGTTTCCCTAACCTCGGATTCTTAGAAACTGAATACAACGAACATGTCTTTCCGTCTTCATGTGTTCCTGTCCAATCGTCCACAGAATATCTACAAAAGTTCTCGGAGAAATTCAATCGGATTTTTTTGAAAAATGAGCAATGGTATACAAAAGAAGTGATTTTCCTGTGGATCAAGGAATCTTAACACTCCTTCATCTTAGGTCCTATCTTCACAATATATCTAAATATTCTCGACAAATTCTGATTGATCTTGTAAAGCTGCGCCAAATACAATTACAAAAAAGATAAAATTTATGGGTCAGTGATCAATTTAATGAAGGTTTGTAGATACGATTTCGTAAGCTTATCGGCTTTAAAAAAATGATCTCTTTGAAATGTATCAGATACTTTTGCAATGAATTTATGAATTGAAAATGAAATACTTCAAAATGCAATTAGAGGCATGCATACTAACGCAAAAACATAAAGTCGGACCCTCAGAAATGCACAAATATATTTATACATACACACACACATATGTGTGTGTGTGTGTGTGTGAGTGTGTATACGTTTTCATGTCATTGACATTTGAATTTTGCCACAGATTCTATGATGTTGCAAACTCTTGTGTGTTATATTCTCGAATATATTCTATTGACTTGTGATATATCTATGTGATATTGAGCACGGTTCTTTCGTGTGTACGTTGCATGGCTCTCAAACCCTGTTATAGATATTATGAGACTTACAGTTTTTAGATGCTCTGTTTCTCTATCTCTCTCTCTCTCTCTCTCTGTTTATAAACATATTTGCATATATATATATATATATATATTGTACAGTGAGTTCTAAATAATATAACAGTTAAAGACAAAATATATGAATAACTGAAAGAAAGGAAATTTTTACTGTCGTCTCTTTAAGCCTTTAATCGCCGGCGTTTGGCTGGAAAGGATTTATGGTCTTTTTCGCTATTCATTGAATCTTCACATATGTCATACGGGCTTAGATTCTTCCTGCGGGCGTTTAATAACAGTCCCATATATCCTAGGATTTCCTTTGTGTCTAATGAATTCAGTCCCTTCTCCATTCATTATAGACTATCACCTCCACGACCAACACAATTTCACCAAAAAGTCTACTGGACATTCTGAAACTCCAGATTATGGGCTAAATCAAAAAGAGATGTCACAAGGATAGGGTTTTATCATTATGACTTGAATGAAACCGAGACGTCATTCGGGAAGAAGTTCGAACAATCACTGGACTTTCAAACTCGCACGGCCTTTCAATTGGCATAAGGAGTGAGGGCCGGAAAACCATAACGTGGGAAGTGCAGTAATTATAGGACGGTTTCTCTGGACAAAAAGTTCATTTGAAAAGCTGAAATGATATATTTATTTCAGACCCAGGAACAAATGATGTCCAATGGATACTTAAATGTCTATACAAAGGGATATGACCCCGAACGCAGGTCTGGGAATCATAGTGCGCTAGAGAATTAAAGAGCCAACGTTACTCACAATAGTGAATGTTTGAGCTTGTGTTGAGAAATACAAAGTTGACAGAGACTTTGTTCTTTAGGGAAGGAGAGAGGGCAAAATATCACAAACGAAGGAAAAAGGAAATTTACTGAAAAGCACCAGAAGAAATATTGAAAGACTTTTTGGGAAAAATGAGGTAAACAGAAAAAATAAAGCAAATTAAAACAAGAGCCATAATTTCACCGATATGTTGATCTTCTGTTATAGTTTCGGCAAAAATAGTAAGAGAAGGGAGAAGAACAAGTATTGCTTCTATGAAGCAATTAATTCTCCTATATTGGCAAAAGTGGGAATATTCTGCTAGCATTGTTTTTAACAAGAATTGTGAATGGCCAATATAGCTTTCTTTGATTAAAAAAAATGTAGACCTTGAATATTTAATCATGATATTATTAGCAGATGGTAAGAAGAGATTGATGAATAGTTTTCCTGTAAAAGCCCCACACTTTTAAATGGCATCAAATCTCTCAATGACATCCCTCTTTTTCATGCCTTCTTATATGCATTGTTCAAAATTACTTCGATAATTGGACCGGGAACGTCCCACAAAAATGTGTGGACAACAGAAAGAGGAAGTTTGAAAATTGAATGCTATCAGCTAACGAAAAGCCTTCAGCTTTGAGGGGAAAAATTGGGCAATAAGAAAAAAACATAATTGCAATAAAATTAAACTGTTACTCCGTGATTAGCGCATGTTCTAGAAAACCATTAGCCATTATAAACCATAGATAAATATCTATTGGAATAAATCTGCACCGTGCAAATTGTGTTTTCCCAGTTACTAAATTTGCGGAATTTGACGAATAATACACGAATAAAAACAAAAATAAAAATGATAAAAATCCTTCTGAGGACAACAGAACACTTTTGACGAGCTCACTGCAGTACAAATATCTAAAAGGATATGTGCACCTATATATTTCATATATGCCATTAATTTTAAAGGTGAAATAGTTCAAAACTCAACACACTTCCATATTTCTTATTTCATGCATTACCTACAATATATACAGTCAGGTGCCAATTTTATGGATTGAGCGTGCATCCACAGGTTGCTATCGAATGTGATAAAAATATTGATGCGAAAAGAAACATTCCCCGCGATTAATCTACTTGAATAAGTTCTCACTACTGATGAGAGAACACATCAATTTCGAAAAAACAGGTTGCTTATCAAGTCTCTAGTATTCATAGCATCTGAATGTGGATGGCTTGTTTGTTTGCTTTTGTTATATTTCATCATTACAAATAAGATCCATAGTTATTTGAGCTTTGCGATGTTTATGAATTTCTTAATTTGATTTTTCTCAATCTTGATATAATCAACAATGTAACGTGGATAAGGAGTGGCTGATAAGATCAAGATAGTTCCCCTCTTAATCAATAACATTGAGTGATCAGGAGTTGACAGAATACCAACAAAGTACACATCACCAACAAACGTGACCAATTAAATACTTGAGAGTTTGAGCTATGGATTGCATATATAATGGGGAAGGAGTAAAATCTTTTACGTAAAATATCTGTGCTCGGGCCCTTACAGGGTTGCAAAGCACTCAAGTTAAATTACGATTGTGCTCTCAACCACAATACGGTAAATTATGTCGTCGATTTTTTCGCTTTTTCTAGCTACCACCACGACATAAGATCACTGGACCATTCATAGCTCGTTGATACTACATAATAAGACAATATCGTCCTTCCTTGTATATCATATGTGTGTATTATTGTATGTGAGTAAAGTGTCAAAATCAAAAGACTGTTTAAAACAAATGACACTTTATTTCTATGTTTCTATGTTCCTCTCAGTAATGCGAAAAACCGAGTGTATATATCGTTTGATTGTGGATTTCGCGTGGGATGATGAAGATGGTGCGTTGGTGGATCATGTTTTAAGCAAGTTTGGTGATAGGAATTTCACGACCTTTGGAAAAACTCAGTGTTGGTATGTATGTCACGGCATTAGGGAAATGGCCTTAGGGAAAGTTCTCGCTGAACTTTATTCAATCAGCGCAGCTTCGATAATCAGGTATTTGGTTTAATGTTAATTTGGAATTTGATTTATGGTGAATTTGCGTCCGGACGGAGGGAGGATTATGTTCTCGGTAGTAGTGTGCGTGTTTGATGGTACAAGGTCAGTTGAGAATTCGTGAATTTGTAGTGGTTATTGATAGATAATATGAGTGAAATGTGAGATTTGAACGTATGGGCATCTGCTGTGTTGGAATGAAAAAACAGTTAAGAGTACGTGGTTTTGGTGAAATTTTGAAATTTACTAATTGAATATTTCATGTTAGAATGGATGGGGATTTCGTTCGAATCAGTCATGTGCCTTCGTATCTTTCAGATTTACCAATAATCCACACCTTTATATTCAATATATATATATATATATATATATTGTCAAGTTATTGTTAGGACCCACTTAGCTGACGAATATAACAATATGCTGTCGAATTATAGTATGCGCAACAACAGAAAAAGACTACAGATAACAAAATAATCGTAGGATTAAAAGGAATTAGCTAAAAATATGAATACGTGATCAACTAATATGTTTTTATTCTATTCAAGGATCATTATGAAGACTTTGAGAACAAAACATTTTGGTAAAAATTTGATGTGGACATGAAAAAATATTATAGACTACATCAACGTGTCGATACGCAAGAAACCAAAAGCTGGTTTCGGAAATAAGAAATCAAGTACAAATCAGTGTTTATACAATTTGCCACTGAAGTTTTGAATAATACATTGTTTATGGTATAGACAAGCACTAACATAAATAAATCAGCCATAGCTAATATTGAACATCGAAAAAAAAATGTGTAATTCAATAATGACAAGCAATTGATTGGAAAATACAATCCAAAGAAGGATATGATCAGCGTTGTGCATGATAACGAATACATTTCAGATCTAGCTGAGCTTTATATATTGAATAATTTGACAAAAAGTGTATTGGTATTTTAATCATGAAAAAAAAGGTAACGGACATATTGTTGATATAATCAAAAAAGAATTACGACAAAATCAAGGTATATTAATAAAGAAATGATAAATCTGAACGTTTACAGACATTAAGAACGAATGGTGACATAGAAAAATTGGCATTTAGGAAAACGGGAGAAAGTGGAAGTCAAATAAACAAAATTAAATGAAACAAGAAAGAAAAGAATAATAAAAACGGTAATAACATTGTACTTTGAAAAAAAACATCACACCTCACTTTTTTCCTGCTGCACATTAAATCCCATGGCTGGCCATAGGGTATCTCAGCCGGGATAACCAAAACTTTTATAGAGTGTGGTTCACCCTCGTCCTGCCTATGGAGAAATAGGTAAATAGTATTGGAATTTCTGAATGAATTGGAATTATCAAAAAATATCTAAAACATAATCATTCATTTTACAATCTTCCAAAATGAACTAAATGCCCAATCAGAATTGAACTATCAGAAATAATTTAATTGATCATATATATATATATATATATATATATATATATATATATATATATATATATATATATATATATATATAAAGAAAGAAAGAGAGAGAGAATTGAAAATAAATCATGTTTCGTGAAAAAATTCGTTAAATCTATCGATGGTCAATAGATGGACCACCAGTGTGACCCATTCCTCTGTGGTAGGTACATCATACATAACTGGACAGATTTTAAAAATTCACAGCATATTTTAGGGCAGACCTGGCCATCTCTCTCAAAAACTTTTTTGAAAGATTTTTGTCAAAACTGAAATTTACGTGACATTTTTCAGTTAGTGTTTCCCAAAGTGGGCCATAAAATTTAAATTGTTATCCAATTTTTTTATTTGTTCAGGATTGCATCAGAGTCAAAAGTAGGATTACATTTATTCTTTTCAGAAAAAAATGTTTTATTGTCAGTTTACTGTTTTGTTTTCTTACAAACCCTGCAAGACTTAACACCAACAGAAAGAACAAAAAGTCGCATTCACAGTTTAGCATGAAAACCTTAAAATAAAGGCATTGTTTAACATTAAAGCTCCACTGTGAAAAACAACGAATAAAAAAATAATTATTTCCTTGTTTCTAGAAAAATTGAAAGTTTGATGAATTCTTTGCTCATTGTATAAAAAAAAAAAGTTAGGTTTATTGAAAATATGAACACAACAAAAACTGTTCTGTACTGATAGAAAAAAAAAGATCACACAACGATATTTATCAATAACGGATGGAAAGTGATTTTCCAGTTCAGCAATATAACTTCATTGTAAATAAAAACTTCGTGAGGCTTGAAATCATATCGATTTTAAAAGAAAATCGACTGTTCTGTTTGAACTTGGTTTGCAAATTCTGTTTTTCAGAGCTGTCACCATACAGCTATTCAACAGTAATTGCTTTAAGGCGTCAGTTTTCTTGGCCCAAAAGAATTTCTTACAAAAGCATTGGCTCAACACAAATGTGAATGGGATCCAATAAGCAATTAAAAAAAAGCAAACAGATGATGCTGATTCAAAAATATATATATATATATATATATATATATATATATATATATATGTATATATATATATTGTAAATAGCCTTCAACATTATGCTGATTCGGATGATAAACGTAGTTTGATCTTATGTTTGATATAATCCTAGATAGACCTGACACGGAGAAAAATGCACACCAGTATATGCAGACACACACACACACACACACATATATGTATATATATATATATATATATATATATATATATATATATATATATATACATATATATGTGTGTGTGTGTGTGTCTATGTGTGTGTGTGTCTCTGTGTGTGTGTTTGTGTGCGTGTGAGTATATGTGTTCTAAGATTGACCAATTTCAGTGATACGATCATACAGCAAGGTGTAAATCCTGTGTATGTCAGTCTTGCAACATATTTCTTCACCCAGTGGTTACTCTATCTGGCTACATACAGACTGTGGTGCCTTCTAGTTTTAAAATAGTGTGAGACAAGGTGATATCAGCTCAGCCAAACACTTCCCAGTCTGCCCCAAGATGATCTTTTAGGAACTAAACCTGACAAGTAAAGGAATCAACATAGACGGCGAATACATAAATAATCTCAGGTTTGCTGACATCCTTTTTGTTGTGAGCTTTCCTGATCTTCAAATAATGCAAGACTAACGGAATGAAAAGGGCTAGAACGTTGGTGTTCACTTGTAATTTTGTAAAACAAGACTTGTGTTCAAGAAATATGTTGAGGAAAGATGCAACGATCAATCTGAAAACGCATAGCTGAATAAAGTATACCACTACATTAACTAGACCAACAATTATCCAAAAATTCTCATAGAAGAACGGATCACTCCAGGTTGGCAAGGTTTAAAAACAAGGAAAAAATCCCATTTGTTCTCAAAAAGAAATGTATGCCACTAACGCATCATCCCGATAGTCACTCGTGAAGTTGAAACATGAAAACTTACCGAAATATTGGCTCTCGTAAACCATGCAACATGCACCGGGGATAACCCATTATTAGATTGTTATGTCATAAAACAGCACAGTACCAAAGAGAAACAATAGGATTTAGATTATAAAACCCATTAAAAGACTCAAATGAACTTGCAATGTTGCAAGATGGTTGGACATACGCTGAATATCACGAAACCCAACGTGGATCCGTATATATCATAGCCATACATGGCCAACGAAAATAAAAAAGAATAAAGAATTAAAAATGTTCAGGAGGTATTGGCTTCGCGACATCCATGATAGAGAGGTCTAGCAAATTTTAGGGAAAGTTTATGGACAACAACAGACTTATGATTTTGATGTATAATGAAAATGCTATACATTGGTGAGTATACAAACTTCCAAATGATTGAAAACGTAAATGTAATATGATTATGATTATCATCCATAATCACATAGTCGTTTTTTTCTTAAATATCAGTGGGGAAATCAGATGATATTTTTAATTTAATGCAAAAAATATAAAACATTTTATTCTTAATAAAACATTTCGATACACCCTGGCAGACTGGGTAATTGATCTTATTAACTTTTCAGAAGTTGTTTTAATAACTTGAATGTATTGAAACTGGAAATACTCTTTCAAACAGTTTATTTTTCATATAGTTTCCACAACACAGATTCCCTTTCCTTCCTTGTTATGAAGTATTTTCGTCTGAACACCATACCTCTACCCAAGTGCCCCGGAATTAGAAATAGGTATGCAATGTTTTATATCGATGTTGAGATCGTCTTGTCTGTCACTTGCGGGCTACAGACACTAATATCCGTCCTTCAATGTTCTGCTTTCGCTGGGCGGTACGAAAAATGGTGGATATTCAGCAGCAGCCTCTTGACATTCCTGTAGAATTCAACCAGAAACTTCAAGGTTTTCATCATGTCTCTATCGACAATACCTTTCCTTTTATCTGATGGCTAGCAGACTCGGAAAGGTTCTGTCTTTCGTTTAATTTTAGTGCTAAGCCGAGACAGGAAAACACTACAACCATCATCAAGTTCCAACAACTCAACAACCCTACCATTTCCCTGTCATGAACTTTGGTTCAAGTTTATTTTACGTGGCTATTGCTTACGTTAAACTGTCAATAAATGAATCACACGCACGCATGCACACACACACACACACACATGCACACTTGCATCGACGCACACATTCATATATACATACATACACATGCATATATACTGTGAATGTTCATTTCAACAACAATTCGGAAATTGACAAAATTTTACCCAAGAATGAAAAATATTGAAACTAGATTAAGCATTAGAAGTTTGGGTCCAAAAATCAGGAATCATTAGGAATAATGAAGAGATGTTGAGTGAAGTTTCGAAAAAAAAATTATTTCCGTTGGTTTCTCCTCTTTTCAGTTTTTTTTTGTTTGCTACTTCAGAAGACGTGTTTTTCCTGCATTGCGGAATTTGTCTCAACGAAAAAACATCATTGTTTATGCTGCATCTTTTCTTTCCATTGAACAAGATAAAAAGACTTTCAGTACCTTATCCCATTTTTCTTTTATTCCACTCTCTACCCTACTGCTTCTAATCACATATAAATACGGAGCATCAGAGAGAGAGAGAGAGAGAGACAGGGAGAGAGGGGGGGGTAAAAAAGAGCTGTATTATACCATCTTGCCAAAAGTTTAATCATTGACAACTGGTAATCTCTCTATTCCACATCAGCAACAGCGTTTCAGCGTTTGTCATTAGACCTTTGCTAGATTCCTTCTCCTTTTGAGGATTTCAGGGCGATTTGTTGTCCTGGGTAGATGTTATGGTTTACTTTCCCCAACACTGCCTTATAAATAATCTGTTATGACTCTGAGTTCAACACATTTGTTGTACATGACATTTGTTTCACTGAGGTTCATGTGTTGACTAACTTTCTACATTTCTTTCTTTTCAGCTCGTCCAGGATTATTTGTAGATCATGAAGATTATGAGCAAAAAAAAAAAAAAAAAAAAAAGGAAAAATGCCGACACGAATTCTATGGTTACTCAGTAATTTATCTTTTCTTTTACTTGATTAAGTGAATCTAGATTGTTAATGGTCGAGTAGAATAATCTAAAGCCGACTTGTTCAGTGGCTGATTTTTATGAAATGTTTTTAGGATTTGTTTGGTTATTATTCCGGTGAAAACTCTGTTGATTTAGTTTACTTGGTTTATATGCCTTCAAATGTTTTTTCTTTCTCATGTAACGACCCTGAAGTCATGGTTTTCCAATTGTTTTGTTTAAGACATCATTCCAGCAAATTTTCGAAGTGATAAAAAAAAATTAAAAAATACGCTGATATCATTCAATTGCCCTTTTCGAATGATATTTATGAAATATAATAAAACATTTTGTCATTGGCTAATGTTAAATAGGGGAGGGATTGAGAAACAATGAATTCAGAGGAGAGGAACAGTAAAATCTGAAAAATACCCATGTAACTGATTCAATATACTCAATGCTTTATTGTTTCATTTCTATTGTTCCAATTTTAGCCCAAGTGCCAGGATTTGGTCAGTTACTTTATAGGCGTTCAGTTAAAATAACTGCTATCCCGAAACTGGGCTAGAATTTAAAAAAATGTATTTTGATATGTATAAGTTTTTCCTTTCTATGTCAACAAGGGATACAATATATTTACACCCATTCAACTTTTCAACATAATAAGATATCACAATGTGAAAATTTCATAAATCCATCAAAAAATGTTATCACTTCTGAAGAAGGACTATTTCATATCCTTTCAAAATATTCATGATATTAACGTTTGGAGTTATTGCATGGCATATAGTGTCGGTAAATATGCGTGGATCTATCTAGAAATGTTATCATTTCTCCTTCACCCAACCAATCGAGAAAATATCATTGGAATCCATTGAACATTTCCAGGGTAAAATTATTGAGAAAAACATAAGTTGATTTATGGAAAAAAAAAAGAAAAATTTAGAAATATATATCCAAAAACGATTCATGGATCAATCTCAAAATCAAATTACTTCTTCTGGTTCCCACTGCCCAACTTTTCATGAACTTTGATTGACATTCAATGTCAACTTTTGGAGATATTGTTAGACGTATTGTGTATACATAGGTACGATGTTAGTTAACCGACTGTACTCTCTTAAATATTGTGTGGACTTATATTGACAATACTGGGGGAGACATAATGTTAATACTTTATATGTCTGTCCAGCATTTGTCCCCTTCTCCCGTTATTCATTGCACATACGAATGTTCATTTTTTGGCAATATTGTGTTCTGTAGATGTGAGGCTAAGATGTTCATTGAATTCCATAGAAAATTTTGAGAGATATCGTGTGGCCCTGAAGAGTCAAATAGATTTTCAGTGTACGTAAAAGGCAAACCATTGCTATACGTGTACAAATCGGGATAGCTGTCACTTGTAAATTGCGTATGATATTTCGGAAATCATTTAATCAGGCCTAAATACTCTTGTGTAGTTTGGTCCTGCAGTTTAGACATGCTTATACTTTTGACAGACATAAAATTTGTATAGTATAATATACGTTTGTATCGTTAACTAAGCTTAGCTACGATTGAAATGCATTTGATTAATACTGATGCTACCAAATACGTACACAGCACACACACACGCGCACTCATATATATATATATATATATATATATATATATATATATATATATATATATATATATATATATACATATATATATATATAGTGAGAGAGAGAGAGAGAGAGATATGGAGAAAAAGGGTCAACACTGTCCAAACAAGGATAAAGTTCCGACCATTTAACTATTTAAATAGTTTATACTGTCAAATTTCGAGGCATAGCTGAGCGCCAAATAGTAAATCAACTGATGATGAAATCAGCCAGCATCATCTGGCGCATCGTTGGTATGAATGAAACCTCTCACACTTTAAGGTAAGTAGAAACCAATCACCCATTCTATTATAAAAGTTGAAAAGATAACACATTTAGTGTTCCATGTTTCATAATATGGGGGTATTATCACTTCATCGGACGGAATAGTTTTGATGATTCTTTTACTAAGCAGAATAAATGGAATGAAAATCAATGAAGTTATGCGCCAACATTAAAAAGCTCAGAACGGGGTTTTCAATAGTTTCATGACGTCATCAGTAGGGTAATGATTCAAACCTCAATGCCGAGGTAGCAAAAAGGATGAGGAATCAATAGTAAAGAAATCAAGGGGTTGAAAGAAAACCAACAAGATTACAAAAGGGCGTGGAAATTCATTAGAAGGTTACAAAATAGACATAACAAATCCTTTTTGCACGAAACGAAGTAGCTGCAAATGGATTTGGAAAATCATGAATGGAAAGAAAAAGAAACAAAATTGACTTCATAAAAACCGATTTAATTAATAGCGCTATTGACCTTATCGTTATTAACAAAGTGAATATAGGAATTGATCATAAAATTGTAGCAAGCAGAATTAGATTTAACTCTGGAACTGAGAGAGACAAAATGACGGGATTGACAATTCATTGGAATAACGAGGGCAGTATAGAGTAAAACATCCAATAATTATTTTCCCAAAACACAACTCCCATTTTACCTGGGAAAAAGGGTGTGTCTATTGAAGATTTATACATAATGCTACATCGTACCCTATGAAAATGCAGATTTGTAGTATTTCGATTACGAAACTCAGCTCAATAGTTGAAGTTTTTCTTCAAAAATGTTCTGGTATTGGGTCGGCTGTTTATTTATGATGTACCTCTATCACTGAATTAGTTCGACAGTACGTGGTACGAAAATACACGTTCATTTCATTGAAAGATAATTTTCCAAAACCTGGGACCAAAACAACGTAGATAGAATTTTTTTTTAAATCAAGAAAATGGGATGCTGCAGGAATCGAACTAATTATGTAGCTGTTTCAACGTACTGTTCTCTTACCATTGAGCTATAGAGTTACCGGATTCATCGGATATCACATACACATATTCGAAATCCTATGGACAAAACCCATTCTTGAATATTCCTATGTGCTCAATCGAATAGAAAGGAAATGACTTGACATCTGGTCTAATGACTGGCATTGACGGCCTATGGGTGAGTACAATGCTAAATCGTCGTTAGACCTGGGCGAGTACTACTCTCAGGTTTTATGATTGTTAGTCGAAACGTGAATGCTCTAATCGATCAAAAGATCCCGAAAGCGTGTATTTCCTTCGTGTATAAGTTCTGTACTATGCCATATTCCGTGTTATTACTATTTTCGTTTTAGGCAGGACACGACTGCGCTTTTAAAGCAATATCATTACGTTTCAACTCTTTCATCATTTCCCTGTCTTTCATTTCCTTTGTGAACCTGCGGTTGCATAAGACCTTAGATTCAGATAGTTTTCATTGTGACGAATGATACAATCTTGAAAAGGGCTCCAATATGATAACGTCGATCTTCACATGAAACATTAATGGAAATATCGATGCGCTACACGTTTGCGAGCCGACTGTTTCCCACCGACAGCGTACTGGTTCCCATCAGATAACAGACATTTGTCTAATGCCACGAATATTTATTGGGCGAGGATTTCATCTACATGGATACGATGGTGTGCTGACCCCAACACGTTCGGGATCTCATAATTGTTTCTTTTGTACGTATGGGAAGATATTATAAGATATCCATCAAATCATGAAATACCACTGACATTGAAAACTGGCCATAAAAACTTTGAAGATATTTGTTGGGAAAGCCATTTGCATAAATGCACTGATCATCGTCATCATCAGCAGCAGCAGTAGTAGGGGCAGTAGCAGCAGCAGCAGAAGTAGACGTCATGAGCCAACTGATGTTTTTAACGATGCTAAACTTATCCATGCTTTGCCGTCGTACCTTCCTATTCAATCTTTCGATTCTATATCTGGTCTTCTCCTGCTGCCTTTACTATTTATTGAACACCAATCTCATGGATTTTTGCACCATCTGTTAGATCGATCCCCATATTAGTCCCCTGATCATTTAATTTCTGTCATGATTTATTCTGACTTTGATTTGTTCTCTAAGCCGTATTGATCTGTTCTCTTTCTAGGCCTTATTCCTTGCATTGCTCTTTCCTTTTTTTTCTTACTACAATTGTGAGTCTAGGTCACATGATCTAGATGGTTCCAGTATTTCACATCTATTCATCAGAGCTGGTATCATATATCTACTTAACGCTTCATATTTTCAAGTATATATATATATATATATATATATATATATATATATATATATATATATATATATATATATATATATATATATATATATATATATATGACTACCAAAGATAAGTGCTCGGAGAACAATTTGAAATGTTAATCTTTACAGAGCATTTTGGTTTCCTGTGGATAGATCTAAGATCAGGTGTGTTCTTTTTTCTTTCAAAGGGCATATTAAAAAGGTACCAGTATGCAGGTTTTCATACTGTTTTTCAAATTTCAAAAGATTTTGATGGAAATTTCAACAAATGAAAATAGTGATCTAATTAGCCTGACCATTATGAAATGATTGCGACCATTGTCCAAATGGGTGTGTCCGGATACCAAAGTAATTTAATCATCTACAATTATGCATATTTCCACACTCTTTGTACATTAAGGGCCATTCTGACTGAAAATCTTTTCATTGCAGTCATTTGAAATCAAGATGGCGACCGCCGTCATCATCGAATCGTGTGTGCCTTGACGATATAGTACCAATAATTATACCCATAAGCATGTTACGCACACTTTTTCTCACACATTTTGAACGATGTGGCTTCAAGAGTCATATCTATCTATCTCTCTATCTATCTATCTATCTCTCTATATATGTATACACACACACACGCACACGCATATATATATATATATATATATATATATATATATATATATATATATATATATATATATATATATATATATATATATATATTTGATAGGACACCCTTGTAAATATCAATATGCTTATTCTATATAAAGTTACCAATATGTGCAATTTGTTTGGATAGCAATTTGATACCATATCGTCATATATGGTTTTTTATCATACACACATGTACTAAGACATAGACATCGCTAGAAATTGATGAAGAGGTTTTATCATAGTGGAAACAAAGACAAACGGATCGTAACTTAGATATGTGCATGCATATGTATTCGTGACTAGCGCAAAAAATAAATCCGGTCATATATGTCCAGGCAGACGTACAAACATACAGGTGTTTAGGAGGATATATATATATATATATATATATATATATATATATATATATATATATATATATATATATATAGAGAGAGAGAGAGAGAGAGAGAGAGAGAGAGAGAGAGAAACATACAGACTGAGAGTTATTGGAATAGGTTCATGTGATAGAATGTTGGATTCACTAGACAATACAGGGAACACAACATTTGGAAGATAACTGTTTTATTTCTGTGACATGGTTTGGCTCTGTTTTCCAGACATTTCCCAAACTTTGAATGGGGAGAGGATTGAATAGTCGAACGGATAAACATTGACGATTGAGGAAAGTGAGGAAATGATTCATGATAGAGTTTTTTTTAGTTTATTCGTACCATCAAATGATGATCTGATGGAGATTATAGATTGTGTTATATTGCACTGAAACTCAGTTTGAAACAATCTCCCGTTACTGCATGGTGAATAAATCATTCGGTCTGGACAACGCATATCGAATAAACACTTGGGGGGGGGGGGTTGCTACAAGAATTGAACCTGCAACAGATACATTAAAAAGAGATTGTTATTTCCGTGTTAGAGTCCTGCAGAGTGCACTGGTTGTACATGTGAGTGGAAAGGGGAGAAAAGTAGCGTGTATGGGGGGATGAATCCAGTGAGCTTGTTATAGAGAGGGGTTGTAGTGTATTCACAGCGTTTTATCGAGTGATGGTCTATGCTGGTGATTTGTATGTTATCAGTTTGTATGTGAGGGTTGGTCGGATGCATTCTGAAATTCCAAATTATTACCCTAAAATTTTGGATTACCCACTCAAATATTCAGTCAGTCCTACACAAGGCAGGCACACTTATTTTATTGCAAACTAAAATAGCCTTCATTTAACTGGCTTATCGATCCATTGGTATGCGTTATCTTACAAACTAATCTTCATGAATCTCCCCTTTTCCCTTTTTCCCCCTTTGCACGATCATCTATCGTATTTCTTCCTTTCTCATTAGGATCTCAGTCAAGCTCTGAAGGTTTGGATTCATAACCCCTTCATCTGCATATCTCAAATATACACGAAAGGCTCGCATCCTTTGCAGCAGCAATGATGTTGAGGCAACAAGGGGGTTTAACTGAGATTTTATGTGGCGACATTTCAATATTAAAAGTGCATGCAAGAGTTGATGGTGTCAATAACCTTAGGGATGGGCAACTTGGTTGGCGCAGACCTCTCTTTGTCATATTCGTGCCATCTTCCGTCGTACCGACTGACAGTTTTGGCACTGGAAACAGTCTTGCTGGTAACAGGCAATTACAGTTGTGAGAGAAAGGGACATTTAGAAACGGATTATTTGATTTTGTATTGTTATGCTTCCTGGCTGCAAATACGCTACTGTAATTTCATGGTAATAGAGGCACCCGACACGCGCTCCCCCGTATACACGGATCAATGCGTAAACTTATAATCTGATATCTCTTATAAAAGGCATGTTTTATTGGGCACATCATGCCGATAATCGTGGTCTAGTCGTGTTCACCTTTGGTTCAGTGAGCCATAATTCAATACACCATCAGTTCATACAAATTCTTTTTTTTTCTTTTGATGGCACTCAGTACCTCCCCACAAAGCACTCACCACACACACTAGGACTGAGAAACCCCTACCAAAAAAAAAAAAAGGATAACAACTAAAGAACATCGGATACTCTGGTTCTTGTTACATCTCAGGTTATGCGTTAGGGAGCCTGTCACTATTTAAACGTGTGATAATGCTGGGTGACGAAAGAAAAACGAAGCTTTGACGGGCCTACCTAACAAAAAAATGTTTTTAGTATTGATTTTCTGTATAATTAACCCTACTGCACCATCAACGTATAAGCAGAGAAAGATTAAACATACGAACAAATATCCGGTCTATGTCAAATAGAAACATTCAACATTCAAATATTTAGTGAGTGTGTAATAGTATTGCTCCATTTTAGTATTAAATTATGCGCAGACTTACAGATATAGCAACAATCCCCATTCAGATATAAAATAGTAGAACCGTTGCTTGACAGCTGGAACAAAAATGGACTTGAATTTGCAAATAATAAAACGAAACACTCTAGAAAAATAAATCATGTCTTTGGAAGACAACTTTGAAATTTGAAATAAATCTGTTATAGCTCCAATTGATAAAGTTGTAAATAATATAACATTAGAATTTTTAAGTTATTATAATCAGAAGATACTCATTGAAATAAGTATTGTAATAAAACTGTTATCAATGTATTCAGTATTTACTGATGAACCTGGTCATATAGTATTCGATAACATCTTATTATGTGAGAAATTTGAATTTAAAACAGATACAATTATGTTTTGGACACCTAAAATGTGCGATATTCTG
This sequence comes from Thysanoteuthis rhombus, assembly GCA_963457665.1. Classification (NCBI taxonomy): domain Eukaryota; kingdom Metazoa; phylum Mollusca; class Cephalopoda; order Oegopsida; family Thysanoteuthidae; genus Thysanoteuthis; species Thysanoteuthis major. The sequence goes on along the minus strand of OY735203.1, from coordinate 19,120,449 downwards.
TCTAATGTCTTTTTTCTATCATAGACTTGTGAGTTTGTAGGACTAGACCTTTCAGCAAAACTGTTCCTGCATATTTTAGATCAATATATGTGCTGTCTTGGCAGGAGACAAGAATTCAGATAATCTTATAATTGTATTAACTCTGAAGATCCTAAACCCAGGTATGATAGTAACGGATTGCAAGCAACGTTCCTAGATTCGGATATTTGAATCAAAATTTGAGTGTTTGTCTTGAACAGTTCGACAAAAGACAATTATTCTCATCCCATACCGTACGTATGCTTTTCCTTCCATGTCATATATTTCATTGAACGATACAATCAGAATATTTGAGATTTACTGGAACCACGCTTAGATTCAATGCTGTTATTTCGAGGATCGTTTGTTTAGTTATAAGAATGGGGCATCAACGTTGCCACTCTTTTTATACTTCAAACAACTCAATAAAAACGTGACCTAACATTCAGATTCCTTTGTAACTTATTACGATATTCATCATGAAATAATGACGAAAATTATACAATATGGTCACGAAAGTATAGACAAATAGATAAAATAACAAGTGTATTTTGAATAGTAAAAGTATCAGTATGTTGAGGCAAGTTAGGAAAGCGAAGAATAATGGATTCACTCCTAGTCAATGTGAATGTGAATGTCACTAAATTTGCTAAAGCCAGAGGAAGGGAAAAACCTTTTGTCTCTGACTGATAGGTAGTTGGTTTGGATGGGAGATTAAACATGTAATAACGAACATCAAATATCTGAAGTATACTGCAAGAATAGTTTATTTGATGTTACTAACTACATTTGAAACCGTACAAGATATTAAAATCATAACTTAACGACTGATGATGTTTGATGGACTATGCAGGGGAGAAACATGAATAAAATCATTTTTTTTTCAAATCCACAAGAGGATGAAATGGGAACTTAAGAGCCTAACAAATAAAAATCACAAACCATGGTACCCTATCAGTGTAAAGCATAAAACCCTTTTTGAAAAAAAAACTCACATTGATTGCAGCTCAAGAATATGTGTGAATAATTAACTGAAATGACATTAATTACGAGATCATTCAAAATTGCATTTATTGTTATAGCTGTAAAGCTTTATGATTGATATATATATATATATATATATATATATATATATATATATATATATATATATATATATATATGTGTGTGTGTGTGTGTGTGTGTGTGTGTGTGTGAGTGTGTGTGTGCGCGTGAGTTTGTAGTTATGATTTCTCAAACAAACATGTTTATAATTCAGCTAAGTTTGGGTTTCTTCAGGCGAATCGCGACTTATCTGTCGTCTGGAGTTTATTCCAAACAGGGCAGGACATAGACGTGTTTATGTAGCAAATCTTTACTCCGATATATTTCAAGCCTCACTCTAAATCAACATAATGTTTAAAGTCTAATACTCGATGAAAATACCTATTATACATCAAACATAGTATTATATCATACCATATTGCATCTCTGACTTACGTATATATATATATATATATATATATATATATATATATATATATATATATATATATATATATATATATATATATATATATATATATATATATATACCATTAAATTGTTAATGAAAACATTTACAGATAAATAAGCTTAATTTCCACACACTCTTTCACTCCCGGATATGTCTCACTCTCTTACTTCAAATTATACATACTCTACTGAGACATGGTGAAGGAACATACTCCTACAACAAGTAGCATATCAGCCAAGGATGATCCTCCCAATACTATAATGGAATCCAGAAAATATAACAATATGGTCGGTTAGACTCAAATGCAAAAGAGATAAAATCGCCTGTTTGGAGTCAAACTTGGACATTCCGAAGTCCTGCAAGGAAAGCAAGCTCATTCCCATAAATATTAGGATCGCTATACACCCCTCCGTAGGGAAACAGGATTTAGAATTTCTAAACCCATGGAATAATAAGATACACCTACTATCCACTTATAAATGACACCTCTCGATTTTGCCAAAAACTATTGCAGACACTTGCAAAGACACCAGCAACCTGGAACAAAAACTCCAACAACATACAGACACAGAGAAATATAGAGAAATCCAGGATGTCATGAACAACACCATAGAGGAAAGAAAAAAACTCAACTGCATCACAACCAAAAAATACAACAAACTTAAACACAACACTCCATACAGAACTGAAAGTCCGAAAATGCCAAATGAACAACCCGACAAAGGAACCATCAGACCTGTACTACCCACTTCAAATTAACTACCTATACACCTAACAAAGACCAATGCCCCTACAAAAGATAGGTTCAACACTAAACATACTGACAGTATTAATCCCACTAGAATCGCTAATACTGACAAGAACAACATTCATACCCACACAAACACCAAAAACGGAAATAGATACATCCATTCGTCCAAACACAACAAAAATGATTACACAGATACTAATATCTAAAAAAAGGACATTATAGCTTCTACCCCTCAAATTCCAATAATAAAGGCCTTGAGAAAAGCATCCCTCCTCATTTCCACGCATAACTAATCCAAGGCATCCGGGAGGCTCTACCCAACTCTTTGACCTGTAGGTAACCCCTACATCATCTCACACATACACTACCGAAAAATGAGTCCCCAGCCCAACCACTAAGTATGGAAGGGGGTCAGAAAATATAATACCATCCATAATAGGAATTTTTGAGAACTAAGTAAAGATTACCATTCATCATCAAAATCAAAGATCCAGGAGGCAAAGTAATCAACTAAAGTAAATTTAAATTTACTATGGACACCTTTAAACTCCTTAACACGGGGCTGAATTTCTGTCCCCGACCTACACACTTCAACAATGGTATCTTCAACAAAGACCTTAACGATTTCTTCAGAAGAATCAAACTTAAAGTCCTCTTCAGGAAATTACACCATGATAACGACATCCTAGATAGACTTAAAAACCCCAACAAATCTTTCATCCCCCTTAAACATAAACATTTCGATGCAAACATTTGAACTAACAGTTAAAGAAGACATAAAACCCTACATCAACAGCATTCATCAATACGTACCACGTGATAACCTTACCACTAAAGACCAAAAAGCCCTTAATAAACTCAAAAACAACACAAACTCAATAATCACTAAAGCAAATCAGGAGGAGCTATTATCATCTGGGCTCTAGATGAATTCCTCTCAGAAGCAAACACAACGAAATAACACTGACATTCACAAAGAACTCCCTAAAGATCTCTTCAACGAATACATATACATAATAACCCAATTCCTAACAGAGATATACAATAACAACATGATCGATAAAAGAACACAGAATATACTTAAATACCCTTTCCACGAGACCTGCTAGGCTCTCCCTACTTCCCCATAAATCAAATAACCCCGGTAGTCATTTCTTCCACTTACTGCCACACTACCAAACAATCTGAATATGTACATCACTACATCCAACCTTCAGTAATGCAAATCAAATCCTACATACGAGACACTAAAGACCTTGAGAACAAAATCAAACACATCACAAAAATACCATACAAAGCATTTCTAGTCACTATGTATGTGGAATCTCAATATTCCAACATTAAACATGACAAAGGCATTCTAACATTTAGGGTAGTCCAAAACAATAGAGCTACTAAAGAACCCAGTACTAAAACAATTACCACACTTATGCAGTACATTCTAGCATATCACTTATAACCACCCTTTGCAACCTTAGTACATTATCAATAGGAGATGGAACATCATCACCCTTAAAACAGATCTCAGAGAAATATTCACAGACCCATGTGTCATCGCTCACTGCAGACCCTGAAACATCAAAGACATGATTAGCAGCAACAATATCAAAAATAATAAAGTCTCCCACAACAATATCCCTAGAACCACTGAATTCTGTAAACCATGCAACAAAAGAAATAGTCTATGTCGCAACTACCAACACTTACACAAGCACTACCAAAAAAGAGAATTACCACACATACCATAGAAATAACCGTTGCAGCAAAAACATTATATATCTTCTAGAACGCAATAGATGCAATTTACAATACATGCGCAAGTCCAAGTGGCAATAAGACTTAACGACTACAGACACAGAATTAAACCATAAAGCAATCCCAGCTCACTTTCCGTAGACCTACACTGTCGCACATCCGGCCACAATTTTGCCACGGACGTTAGCTTTACTATAATAAGAAAAATAGAAACAAAAAATCTCCCATTATTAAACAAAATGTCACCAACCAAAAACAGGAACCATGTCCATGTTGGGATTTTTCTTTCTTTGCTTCATGTGCTTCTTAATTTACAGCAAAAACTGAACAAAATACATTACTAATTTTCACCTGCAACACGTATACACTTGTATTTCAGGTTGCATCGTGCTGGAATGAATACGTTATGAAATATATCGAATATTGGATTAGTAAAATTAGATATTAAACAAGTTAGTATAATTTGCTTTTTCTATTCATCAGTAACGATTCCAGGAGATATATCTCCATTTTTTTTGGTCTTTGTTTTTTTTATCAATACTGAGAATCACGTCAGGCGATCAAGCAGTGGTCTTGGTAGTGCTTTTTTAAAATTTCATTTTATAGATCGGTTTAAAAAGTGTGAAATACGTAATTTTACCTGCCTAGGAAAAGTGACGATGATATTTGTATCATAATGCATAGAGATGTGTGTATGTATATGTCAATATAATGGCAACTGAGCCGTCGTATGAGTGTTTCGTTGAACAATATGGTGGGCTTTGCCAGTTCTTCTTAAAGGGCCGCCCAACACTTACATGTCAGCTATGTTGCAGTTTTCTAATACGTGCATTTTCTCTTGCAGCAACACTGAGTGCGTGCGATACAATCCTTCAATACGGGAAGCCTGTTGTGCTCAAACTTGTTCCTGGAAGCATTGTGACAAATCAGCAAATTCATTGCTTCGCCTGATAGTGCAGTGAAACAACCGCATCTATATCAAGATGAAGGAGTCTGGTTATGAAAATAATTATCCAATTTTTATTTCGATTCTCTCTGCATGAAGTATGGGTTATTTTCACCAACAGATCGAACGATGCTTGTTAAATCTTGCAGCGTGAAAATAATGCTTCACTCTGCAAACGATGTATCCTAATTTAATCGTCGAAATCCGAGAGCATCAGCTTCCCCTGCCCAGCCCTAACGGCAGGTAGTTCTATATCTATGCATTAACTCCTATTACCAATCCCTCACATTACTCTCTCTCTTTTTCTCTCACTCTTTCTCTCTCTCTCACCCCTCTGATTGTCTTCCCGTTTTTAAAAGCATATCAATCCCTTAATCTATCTAAAATATATCTATTATTCCCTAGATGCATGTCTGCTCACACACACATACATGCTCATAGATATATCTATTTTGGAGTTAATCATAACACACACACATGTACACACACACACATGCGCACAAGTAATTTAACTGCGTGCCATTCACAGATCCCAACGCACAAGAAAATGGACTGATAATAAGTCAACCTTAATTGGCACATCCAGTCTGTGACATCCCAGCCTCTCTAAGGTGTAAAAAAAAAGACCTGGCTATTTCTTCACGCTTTGTGCTAATCTCTGGAAAGGTCAACATACTTGACCTCTTTAGGCCAAACGCGCTGACCTGTTCTCTTAGCCTGTGAAAATGGAAAGCAAAACACACACACACAGAAGAAGTATTTCCAATGCTACAAAGAAATTCAAAAACTACTGCCTTTGTCTTTATGTACATTACTGTAATTGTTCTTCATTTTATAGATCAATTTGAAATAGGATGACAGACGGACAGACATCTGCACAAAGGAAATGCCATTGATATTGTTACATGCACTGTAAAAAATGCATGTACATCCAAGTATGATTTAGTTTGAAGCATACGATAGGTTGCGTTTGTTATATGCATTGGTAACAGAAATAATCTTTATCATTGAACCATCCATAAAAAAAGTATGAGGTCTTCATCATTTGCTAATAATTGTTTGGGGAATTCATCGTGAATTATCCGAACAATTTGGCCCGCCAAATGTGATCATTTTTTGTATTTGGGAAAATTATCGTGTCTTTTGTTTTGAAGAAAGTTATTCTTTGTTATGTAAAGATGCAAAATATGTTAACCAAAAACGCCATACAAACATCATCATACATCAACGTAAGAAAGGATTGCTTCATTTTCAGTGCATTTCGCAAACGGAAGGACGTTTTCTGAATATGTTTTTATCAAACGAGTGGACATTAGAAAACTCGTTGAAATGAAAATCGGCATTCAAGCATTATGACACGAGGGAACCAAACCATTATGCCTCAAATAGTTCAGACCCAACCGGATCAGTCTATTGCACTCGATAACTGAGAAATGTTTCATCTCGGCCAAGTTTGAAAAGATACATCTGCTGACCCGCTTCATTCAGTTCGTGCCCAAAAAATTTTATTGGAATTCGGTGGAAATGAATGAATTCAGGGACTGATAAAGCAATATTTTCCTCCCCTACATTGTAACTATATATCCACAAAACACGAATTTTGCAATAGTTCTCGGGGAATTAAAAAATTCCTGGTCTTCAGAATAAAAATAGAGTGAGCATATTTTGTAGTTGCTGTGAGTCATTGCTGACAAAAGATAAGGCTCCCATACAGTAGTTTTGATAAAGCCTAGTCATGGCATGATATTGTTCGTTTCTTTTGATATTATATACTTCAATGTATTTACTTGTGTTTGTACGTCCCACTTTTTTTATACTCACAATATCTATAATAATAGTCAATGCGTATAGATGAAATTTAGTGGATCAGTTGGCATGGTATACAAAGCAGTGATTGCATTTTAAAGTTGATTGAGTAATCATCTGTATAATAGCTAAATGTGCAACCTTTGCAGAGTCTTGAAGACTCGGTTAGCGATTTCAGAAAAGGTTATTAAATCTTAGATATTATCCAGGGATTTTTTAAATCCAGGATTATAGCTTTATGTCCGCACCGTACGATTTCTCGAAAAGTTATCGAAGAATCGTACTTAAATCAAAATGAAAGTTTTGCAATGGGCTCCCTCACATCGTAACTGTGTATCAACAGAGATCACTATTTACTACGGTTTGTTATGGATTACATATCATCTGGTCTTTACATTGGGAATAAAGTGAGGCTTTTAGAATCGTTGTTGGACATATACCTCCCCCAAAATTCGCAAGATGGGCGTCATGGAGCCGATAATTTCTTCATTTATCTAGTTTTTCTCGCTAGATTATATTTTACCGGCCACAGTTCCATATATGATATCTTGGGGTATATGTTGTGAGTCTTGATGTCCAACAGTTGTTTCATTGGAGTTTAAGCGAATGCCTACTTCCTTATTTGGAGATCATGAGGGTCTTCAGCATAAAAGACAAAATTTTCTGCAACACTGAGATTATTTGAGAAATCTCAACCTTATCTAATTTGTTTACTTTTCCCTAGTTTAGTTTTCGGGATATCATCTCCAGGCTGGCCAAGAAAATTTCGATGAATTGGTATTACTTTGTCTTAACCTTTTTTTCGACATGTAACCGGTTAAAGGAACTGCTAGTTAGGGACAAAAATGAAAGGAAGCTTTATATCCTCTCAGAAGTCGAACGTGAAACTTTGTTTTCCCTTCTAAGTTGTCAAAAATGAATGAAACTTCATTTTAACCCTTTAAATGGTAAGGATGTCTGAGGTGAGTTCTCCTTTTGGGTGTCAAAAATTGAGTATAAAGTTTCTCTCCGTCAATGATTCAGACTAGAAGGAGAGTTTATAGGCATATATAAACGTACTTTGGTTTCATATATCCTTTAAAACATCACTGAAAAATGGTAGAAGAGTTACTTCTCTATCTTACGATTTTTTTTCGTTCGCTTTTTGAACTGATCTTTCGATGAATAAATACTTTGTGAAATACAAGCGCTTCTGCCAGCACAATCCGTCTTATTCAGTATCCAGAGTTGTATCATTTTGATTTCATGTTAACCTGTACTTCTAACGTTTCTATTTTGTTGTATTCACTCTCCAAAATAATGGTGAAGAGTAAAAATACCATATTTGTTGTTTTTTTTTGTTTTGTTTTTTTATGAACGTTTGATTGTCAACTAATGGAGTTAGAGAAAGACTATGGAGGTTAAATATGACGAAAGGCTGGAAATCATTTGGTATGAATAAAAACAACCCACAAGCACCCTGCTAATGTGCTTTGAGTGTATAATGGATGAAATTTATCATTTATACGGATGCAAAACATGGAAACCAGGAAAACGAACAGAGCAATGGAAAGTTTGATGCTAGGGATGATACTAAGAGATAGAAAAACATCAGCATGTGTTCGTTCATGAATCAGGGTGAAATATATCTCACAAAGAATTAAAGGGGTGAAATGTAAATGATCTAAACATTTAGCTAAAGGTATGACAAAAATAGAAGAAAACATTACATTATCTAGAACTGCGTGTCCGTGGAAAAGACCTGAAACATGATGGAAGGATGAAATAGTAAGGTTTGCCACTAAGGCATGACAATAGTCAGTACAATCATGGTTGTCATAGAAGGAAAAAGGAAGGGCTTTTATCCGGCGGATGATGATGTTTATAGTGAAAGAGTGGAATGAACTGCATTGTCTCATGGCTTCTTGAATGTTGTCATTTTTGACCATTATAATATGAATGATTAACCGGGACTTCCTACTGATTGTTATAAAAACATTCGGTACCAACTATCAAACCTCAATGTTGAATATTTTATGTCAACATTGGGGCATATAATCGATTACTTATCATTTGGATGACGTCAGTTTCGAAACAAAGTATATATATATATATATATATATATATATATATATATATATATATATATATATATATGATAAATTTGTCATTTAAACACCTTCAATGCTATATACACAGGTATATATATATATGTGTGTGTGTCTGTGTGTGTGTGTCTGTGTGTGTGTGTCCGTGTGTGTTACTATGTGCACGTTTGTGTGTATGTACATTTGTCCTCCATTTATAGACGAAAGACAAAAAATCCTATAATACCGGATTTTATTTGTCAACAATGAGAGGTCTGTCTTTGCCAATGAGCATAACCCAACGATACTTGATTGAATACATATGTTGAAGTTGTACAAGCTAATCTTATTCATATACACATATATTTTCTAGCTCGTTAGGCTTATTGTATTCCCCATTAGTCAGTCAAATAGGCACAAAGTTGCTCAACTTTATGGTATGGCTTCAATTCTTTAATTCTGTGATGGCCGTGCGGATGGGCTGGGATGGGGGGACGATCCTCAATACTAGTACTTGTACTAGTCTAACAGAAAGGCACTGAGAACTGTTTTCCAGAGTCTTTGATATAATTTGGCAGTGGATTGAACTGCTGCCTACTGAACTGGAAGCAATCACACTACCACTGGTGGCTGTTTAAATCGAGGTCGACAGAGAGAGACAAAGACAGTGTTTGCGCGTGTGTGTGTGTGTGTGTGTGTGTACACATGTAAACACGTTCGGTAAACACATGAATTCAAATATGTATACTTCAAAAGGGAGCGACGCAAATTTGATGATTTTTATCTTGTACTCATTTTTTCTTACCTCCAGGCAGGGGCACGACTATTTACAACCATCTTATACATATCCAATGTTCATGCTCACCTACACCCTTGAATATTTTGCAAACTTATATATGCATCCATTGGTGATTATTTCTCCAGCCGATTAAATTTGGCAAAAGTCCAAATCGTCACTCACGCTAACCACGTTTCCTAACATCTAGCTTTCATTTGTTGGCATTTGCGCCCCCAGAAAAGTTTAACAGCCCAAACACGTGTATATATATATATATATATACATATGAGCAGATTACTTACTCCAGCACTATGGACTCCATTGCCCGATGTGTGACCCCGTCCGAATCGCAAGCTAGGCATGTTAGCTACAGATTTTATACGCCTGTCTTCATATTTGGCGCCGATTCAAAGTGCTGTTATGCAGACGAACTCTCTTTATAGACACTTTCAAAACCTAACGAATAATTATGGTCCCTCTCTTCAACCAAGTGTTCCTGGACATACAGAAGGGAAATCCTCCGTTATACCACTTGAATGACATCTTGTTTGTGTGTGTGTGTGTGTGTGTGTGTGTGTGTGTGTGCATATTTACCCAATTTAAACCATGAGAGAGGAATGTAAGATGCAGATAGTACAAAATACTGTTATGGTGTCAGGGCAAGCAGAAGTCCCATCCCTCTTTTAGTGTAATTTGGAAGTGCTCACCGGGTCTTACTGTTTCATCACACAGTGTTTGTTAAATTTACTGTGACAATAGACCAAATACTTGGCCTTTTTTCGTAAAAATTTTAATCCTCAGTAAATCATCACCTGCTATGCTAAAGCACCTGCGTGAGTACACTGCCAAAAAATCAGTATATATATATATATATATATATATATATATATATATATATATATATATATATATATATATATATATGGGGACAAAATGAAACAGCAGGAAGTAACATTCAAAAGATAAGTGAAAGCCAACTGCGATTAAATTAATGGGAGATCCTGACATGAAATGTACACAGAGGAAGTCCTGGAAAGAATGTACTTATTGAACAAACTTCAAAATCCTTCATGCAGATGCTCCTGAAAGACATAGACTCCTAACTCTTCCTTCATTTAGCCATGAGTAAATGTTGATTGTATTGATCATTCTATGAACTAAATCCTTTGCATGTCAGGCATTGCTTCATATCATATCATGATATATTGCAAATCTTATTTGTTATATATATATATATATATATATATATATATATATATATATATATATATATATATATATATATATATATATATATATATATATTACCTGGCCTTCCCTGGGGATATCACAAGTTTATTGATGTCATCCTTACACTTATCAACCCAACTTACCTGCAGTCCATGTTCATCGCTAAGAATTTTCTCTTCATTAGTTTCAAATCACTTGGATACTTTCTATCTATAATGAACTTCAATTTGACTATAGCGTTAATTGTTTTAGAGATGTGCCTTCGTCGCCCGTCTGTCTCGCATTGAAAGCTAGATAGTATTTGCCAACCTTAAGAACAGCACGTTTATCTATTCGTAGATCACTCTGAGGTGAGGTTTCTGTAAATAAAACCAATCACAGATTGGTATCTCCTTCTGTTGAATTGTAAATTCATGGATGTAAATCGCTGGGGGTAATAAGTAAAGAGGGTTTTAGAGGAAATATAAAAAATGTGAAAATGAATGAATGCAAATGAGAATTTATCGTATCATTTTGAAATGTATGGAATTTCATCAAATCTTACCTTTGTTTGGATACAATTTTTGATACTATTTGATGACAAAAATCTTCCAAAATAATTGATACTACGTACAGTATATACAACCATATTTCAGCAGCCCTCACATGAGCATCTATTGAGGTAACTGAACTGCTTGAAAAATGTAGCAAAGAATTGTTTTTGAACTAAAGTAGAAGTTCCCAAAGAACATTTAGGTAAATCAAATCGTAGTTTTAAATGTTGTATAACTAAATAAATATTTTTTCATTTATGTATTTTTTTCTGTGTTGCCCTGTCAGCTTCCGTATGACGGTTTAATAATCAATGAGGATAAGTTTCTTCCATTTCATATAGCCCAAAAATTTCACTCCGGGTGCACAAATGAACGAAAAACAAAATGACATAACTTAACTGGAACTTACAATGTCAAATGGTATTGAACGTAGATTGTAAATCTTGAAATTCTGCAAGTTATTTCATTCGATGTTAGAATCAGCGTACAATTTTTGTGTGCTGATTTTATTTATTTATTTATTTAATTTGTTTGTTTACATCATTTGAGCAATAGTGTTGAAAATTGATGGAAAAAAAATCCAAAGTTTACTTTGAATTCCATTGTAATTGTTTCGAATATCATACTGTGTAACTTAATGAGACTCACGGTGTACACTTGGAGTGGTTATTGACTGGAGTCAAAGCACTGTTTTATAGAACAATGTTATTTACATAAAGAATTAAAATGACGTATGGTAACCAAAATAATATATAACTTTGGCTTCTGAGTAGACATGAGTGAAAAAAACTGACAATTCACCGGGGTAACAAAGATAGATTCAAAGCAAAAACCAACTGAGGTGAAATCTTCAGAAAATTAGTCGCACTAGAGACTTATAGAAATATATTATGCCTATATGAAATTATTTGAGAGGATCAGGAATCAGAGAGATTTATTTGAAATCACATAAGAAGTGTAAGTGGATGATATTTTTGGAAGATATTTTCGTGAAATTCCCCTGAATAATCATATCAAGGAAGAAAATAATTTTCCTTTTGCAACGGTTGAACTATGGTTGAACACAATATGAAGTATAAAGCTAGGGATCTGTTGGTGTTTGTTAGTTATGTGTTCTTGGGTCCTTAATTAGGACGCCAGACTAACAATGAGCAGAGTTGGCATTTGATTCCATGTGCAGTCATGGAGACTTTCAAATATTTCTCTCCTTCCATTCAGAGTATGTGTGCATACATATATACGTTTGAACTGCAAAATTTGTTTTTATCCGACGGAATAGTCTGTGTGGACTTTTACTGGATATATATATATATATATATATATATATATATATATATATATATATATATATATATATATATATATATATATATATATATATATATATATATATATATATATATATATATATATATATATATTCAATAGAATTGCTGTTTAAAGATGTCTAGATAATTTTCCATAAATGATTTTCAACTAAAATTGTTATTCGAGTTGATGAAATTTAACAGATACAATAATGTATAAATATGTCCGTGGGATATTTTTCATCACATTTTTATTGAATTTTCGAAATCCTTCGTCTCGGAATTCCTACTTTGATGTACTTTGATCCATATCGCTACATCAAAAATTGGCAGCTGGTGAGTCTAATTTGCATCTTTTCCCCCGTATCGTTGAGTTTGGTTACAACATAAGGTGAAAGATAAATTAAATGTCTGACTTCAAAGAAAGGTGATAAGAACAACATAAAAATATACAGAGCTTTTTGAGTCGATTTATCTCATAAACAAACCTTCAGCTTTATTCTCTGCTTGTAATTTTTCTATGTCTCATTCCTTTCTCCTCTTTTTCTTTCTGGCCTTTTTTCTCTCATTCTTGTGCTCTTATAAGAATATAGGTGTATCCATAAGTTTGTATTAAAACATTCAGCAACTGACACATAATTAAGATATCAGCATCTATCTATCTCTCTCAATCTACTCACGTTCCTGTCAACAGGCATCCATATCTGCGTGTATGTATGTGCGTATGAATTGCTATTGTTCGTAAATATAATGCTTTATTTTACATTAAAATGATTTACTAGTGATGGACAGAACTAAACCTAGTAATACATCTCAGATAACTATCTGAAGAGCTCTCAATCAAACCATGAAGCTATCTGCTAAGCTGTCATGGATCAGAAAGGTATAAATTTCATATTGGAGTGACTTGAAGTGAGAAAACCAATGCTTAAAATGGATTTACTTGTTAGGAACTTGACACTGATGCAAAGAGTGTCATGCGGAAAATAATGGAACACGTAAGATGTTGTTGAATTATCTAAATGTCTATGTGCAAGATTCAATTGATTATCATGATTCATTTGGTTTCCCCATAGTAACATTAAAAGGTTGGAGGTCTGATGTATGGTCAGTCTTTCCTATTATCCTGGAGAAGCTGAACTTCGGCAATTTTTGAAGCTTCACATAGCTTGTTGTCAGACATTGGAATTCCTTTAACCAATCGTTTTTTTTTTTAGTTTCCTCATCACAGAATTTACTTGTTACTCATTCATGAAAGATCTGACTTCTTATTTGGGAGTGTTTCCATTTTGAACATTCTATGCTGAACAAAACATTCATTTTGCTTTTCTATTTAAAATTTCTCATTCTCTCTGACACATGACAGGCACTTCCTAGTATTTGGTGACCCGAGGAACTGTCCAGAATACTAGAACTTAGGGTGGGTCCAATCCCAAAATTTAAGGTTTGACGGTCTCTCAATATAACAGAAAAAGTACTTTGGAAACATTTCTCCTAACTGTCGAAGCTCAATGTCAACGGCACCCTAACACACCATTAATTATAAAACTTTCCTCGTATAGACTGATTTTGAATTGGCCCATTGTTGGTGCGGACAAGAGAGTTTGAGAGATTCAACGAAAAAACCAATCCTAATCCATGGTCCAGGCAAGCAATAAGGTGGCAATATCTGAACACGTATTTGTTCACATAATAGCTTTATCGACTGTGGCTTTTGTAGATACCGCCTTCGACTTGGCTTCAGGTTCCGCTGGAAGGAAATTGGATTTCCTCTCCAGGACTAGGAACTGATTTCGCTAGTTCCTTGCCTCAACTATGACTTGATCTTAAGAATTCTGTTCCAAAAAAAGGTTAACAGGTTCTGTGCTTGGATTTTATTAAATACCGAATCATAGTACACATCACTTGTACCTTGCCAATGACAGAGTTAATGTCTATTTACGATAAGGCAAAAATGTATCCAATACATTCCAAGACGTTTATTTCAGCATATCAATTCATCTTCAAAGTTAACAAATCCAAAGCAAAGTGTATATATATATATATATATATATATATATATATATATATATATATATATATATATATATATATATATATAATGTGTACTTTAGAGAGTGAGACAGACTTGGGAGTGAAGTTTTTGGTGGTAAGGTTTATTAATCCTTATATGTCAATAGTCCATACATGTTTCGGGATTCTTCCCATCATCAGTGGTGTGTGCTGTGTGAGTGTGTATTAAAATGTGCCATGTGGAACCAGAGTCTACTGCTAGGGGCTATGCATTGTGGGTAAGTTTTGTTTTCAGGGCTATTAGAAGCCTCCTGCTGAATGGAAGAATGACCAGCAGGTACCAGGACTTTGGTAAAGTAGCAGCAGTTGGTCTTGGGGAGGGCAGAGTGTGTCAAGGTAGGGGGTAGTGATGTGGAGTTTTTTTTTTGGTATGTTTGGGGTAGTGTAGAAGGAGGGGTGGTGAGGTCAGGGAGCTACATAGGTATCAACCTTAAAAGTTACTGAAAATGTTTTGGCTATGATTTGGACGGGGGTTATAACAGGCTAAGGTGAAGTTTTTCCTATGGGTCTAGGTGACTTTGAAGCTTCCATTATTGAATGTGTCTTAGATGTGGGTGTGAGGATATTAATGATAGGAGTTGTGTATATTAGTGTTCTGTTTGGTGAGGGTTGTTCAGTTTAGTATTTAATCCATTAGGATATAGGGTTTTAAGTTTGTTGATCCACATGTCTTCGTGTTTTTCTAGAACTTTAGTTATGTCAATTGGAGTAGTTTTTTTCTATTTTTTCTATGATGGTGAAGCTAGCGTCAGTGGCAATATATATATATATATATATATATATATATATAGTGTCACTTTTGAAAACCCAATGAGGAGGCTCAGATGACTCTTCCGAATGTATCAGATACATTTTGAACTAATTTCATACTAACTTTTTCTTTTCTTGACATAAAGACTGCAGGTTGAGGAACTATTAAACACATTCAATAGAGAATTATATATTTAGTTTGGTAAGAATCTTTTTGACATTCAGATTCATCATGTAATAATAACTCTTTCGACCGTTTACAATATGTCATAATCCTCAGTTATTTTGTACATTCTTTCGAGTTTCAAATAAAAGGAAATGAAAAAAAAAGTTAACAAAATGATATTTATAAAGCTTCTTTTGGACAAAAGTATATAGAATGACATTTGATTATAAATATTTCCATGCCAACGTTCTGAGTGGGAAAGAGCTGTCTACAAAATCAGCATTCAACATCATGGTTTTCATTTGAGTACGAAGGCCTGGCAATAAAGCAAATGGGGAAAAAGCAAATATTGTCAAGTGATTGGTATCTTGTAAGAAATACTATACAGTGGGTAATGATCAGCAGAAATATTCAACTTCCTATCACTCAAGGAGATTCATATATATATATATATATATATATATATATATATATATATATATATATATATATATATATATATATATATATATATATATATGTACACATATATGAGGAGCGATGAATAAGTGTAAGAATCATATAAATTTCCAAACTTTCTGATTCCATGGTGCTTAATGCTTTCACGCACATATAATGAATGACATTTACAATGAGGTTATTGTATCATTTACAACGCTAATTCGATCGGTTTTATACGGGGGAATCAGTCCAAATCGAATTCCCACTGTGAATAGCACTGTAAATGTCATTACACACACACACATACACACACACACACACACACACACACACACACACATATATATATATATATATATATATATATATATATATATATAAGGTATATATATAAGTGTGTGTGTGTGTGTGTGCGTGTGGTGAAAGAGAGAGAGAGAGAGAGAGAGAGGGGCAGACAGAGAGAAAAAATTTTCAAACTGTATTTAATGCCCATGGTTTGTGTTTCAGACAAGGAATATACAATGAAAATGCAAATAGTGCCTCATACGTTTGAAAAAAAACACGTTCAACATCTCCAAACAATATGAAAATAGGCAGAATTTAACCAAATATTAAACAATACAAAAACTTTAACATATTAAACCAGGTATAAACAGAGGAGAGTTATGATCAAAAATTATATTTTCATGATGTATAAGGGAATTGAAATATACATTTTGAGACGTATTATGTACTTCTGCGTTTTTTATTTAATGACGCCCCTGCACATGCACACACTTGAACACACAGTACACAGAAAAACTAAATCGACAAATCTGAAAAAAAAAAAAAAAGAAAAAAGGCGAAATTATTCAGGAGTATTTTCCAACAGATCCATGTCATTCATCATCATTATCATCATCATCAGTCTTTCGATGTCCGTCATTGGACATTCACCCTCCCAAGGATTCGCAACACTTCTCTATCATCGGGTCGCCGAGCCAGCACCTTCTGAATTCGTCTAGCTCGTCCCTCCATCTAATATTCTGCAGGCCTTGGTTGTGTATGCGATCTCAGGGGACCCACGTCGTGAGTCGCAATGTCCATCTGTTATCCGCCATTCTTGCAACATGGTCAGCCCACTGCCATTTGAGTTTTTTAATTGATTTCTATGATGTCTCTGAATCTTTTTACTTTTTACTTCCTGTTGTTACTTTTCATATAATTGTGTGGTTGTATATGTGTGTGTGTGTGTGTGTGTGTGTGTGTGTGTGTGTGTGTGTGTAAGAGAGAGGGAGAGTGTGTGAGAGTGTGTGTGGGTGTGTACTTAGACAAGGAAATTATATGATTAAATATCTATTTGTGGACAAATGGTGTTTTTTTTTCCAGAAACATCCTGATAGAGTCGTGCGCAGATATTTCCAAATTTCTCGTATAAAGAAACAATTGTTTTCGTAACACTATATCCCATTAAACTAACTAGGTAATCCTGATAGTTTTCACATTTATATCACGAAACACAACGAATTTAACAACCCAGAAAAGTGTCTCATTTGGTTTTACAGAATATAGTTGACTTGCAATATATATAAGTCGGATTAGTGGTTCCTTTTCTCCGTGAAACAATTTGATATCCACTTAGAATAAAAATCACATTTGTATTGAATCTATGATATTCTATTCTTTCAGGATAATATAAGTATAATGAAGCATGATTAGAATATATTTACAATGAAGAAATATTTCCTTGCAATTTATCTCCTCAGGGGTTCACATGGATATACTATTCGTAAAAATTATTCATACATATATTCTATTAAATTTGCTTCATGATGAATTCATCAAAAAAGATTTTTTGATAATTCACCAAATATCCGTCTGTCCGTCTGTATATGATAGCCTACTGAAAAAAAAAAAAAAAAATTCAATGAAATCCAATCAAATTTTCTGTGTGTACTGATGTGACCTCTGGTAGTCTTTAGGCAAATTGGCTTTTAGAAACAAACCCTTTAGTATGTTCCCAGAAGGGATTCATATCAAAGTTCAGTCTATTTTCATGATCATCCTTCGATGGTAACATTAGTCTGTTACTTTTTGATGATGTAATAAAATAGTAGTTCTAGTCCTTTATCATCGAATCAATCCTTGAGAATCAAAATGTTTTTCATTCAGAAAGAAAAAGAAATATTTCATTACATATCTCATATTACGATATTCTGAGGTAGTACTTGGGTACTTTAAATATTACTGTTTTGTGGATGCGTGTTTTGATGTTGTACGGCTGAGGTACACTGAAACCTACGTAATGTTTTTTGCATTATCTTCACTTTAAGGGGTTTGAATATGGTTTTTACTTTTATTGAAGAACCGACGGGAAGACTTTTTCTTTTACTTCTCAGTATTTTTTTTTTTTTTTGTATTTTAGTTGGGGTACAAATAAGTAATGAATTTTTCAACTTTCCACGGTCAAAATTGTAAAGAGTTTTTCTTTTATGAGTCAAAATCGAGTGGGAAAATTTTTCTGTATTTCAAGGCGTAGAAAAAAGTCTTTCATTTTTTACTTTTCAGCGGTTGAAATCCAGGGAGATGAATCTTGTCTCTTTTGGTGGTCAAACGAAAAGTGTTCTTTTTTTCCAAGTCAATTTCATGGGGTTGTATCAAGGTGGAAGATTTTTCTTTTAGTTTTATTGGTTGAAATCCAAGGTTCATCCTTTTCACTTTCTGGTGTCGTATTCGAAAGGATGAATTTTCGATATTGGGTCTAAAAAGAAGAAAATTTGAATTCTTTACTCCTGGCAAAAAATATTATTTTTCAGTTTCAAGGGTTAAAATCGAGGGTAATTGTATCCACTATTAGTTGTAAAAGTACAATTAACTTTTTCTTCAAATTTATTGGAGGGAAACGTCAATATTTGCGTTCCAATTCTAGGGATTGAAATACAAAGGATCTCTTTCTTAATTTTGGATCCCAAAATCAATAAAAATATTTTCCCTAGGGGGGCTCTAAATCAACGAGATCATTCTTTTTTACTACAGAAAAGTCAAAAACGGGGGAATATTTGAAAAAATCTAAAATCAAAATCGAGGGGTTGTCTTCCTTTGCTTTTGGAGGACGAACATAAAAGGGTCTTATTTTTTACTCGTATGGGTGGAAATTCACAATTTTTTTTTCCTTTCTGGGGGCCTAAAAGGTTTTCTATTTGTTGTTTTTTCCCACTTTTAGAGATCAAATGTGTTGGGTAGTTTTCTAATATTCCAGTGGTCAGCATCGAAGGGGAATTGTTCTCTTCATCTAAAGGGTCAGAGTCTATAGAATTTTTATGGGGCATAATGGAGTGTAAGATATTATACTTCTGCTTTTAGGGGTCGTATCAGGCAGAAATATTTCCGGGTCAAATTTCAACAGAATTATTTTTTTCTTCAAGAAACATTGACGGGTGATTTTATTCTATTTCAAATTTTCAAAATCAGGAAGGAATCGTTTTCTACTTTTAAGTTTCAAAATTTCGAAGATTTTGCTTTACCTAGGGGTCAGAGTGGAGGAAGGGATTTCATTTATCCGTTTTCAGGGCCAAATAATCTTCTTTGCATTTTGTATGGGTCAAATACATTTTTTTTTCATTCTTTGAGGTCAAAATCGAATAGATTTTTTCTTTACTTTTAACGGTCATGATCTAGAGGGAAATTTTTTTTATTAGTGTTCATCATCGATGGGAATCATTTTTCCGACTTTTAAAAAACAATATCCTACAGTTTTTGTTTTTTTGTCAGTAGGGGTCAAAATCGAGTGAAAGATTTTCTCATGTGAAAAAAAAAATCGACAGGGAACCTTCAATTTCTATTTAAGGGGTCAACATCGAAGAGGGACTTCCCTTTTTCTTCTTTCAAAGGTAAAGGTCAAGGACTACTGTTTCGAGGTTTCGAATTTGTAAATAGAATATTAATCTCTTTCGAAAAAAAAATCCACTTCTCAATTGTGATAATTTTCGAACATTAGCCCTCTTTTTAACATTATATATTTTATTTAGTAATCGTCCTATTTTCCTCAACATTATGCCTATATTCCTGACATTTCACCTATTTTTGACATTCTTTCACAACATATTCCTATTTTTTTTAAATTAGCCAAACATCTATTTCCAAATTAAGCTTTTTCAATCTTTGCCCCATGTCCCACTTTTTGCATCAGTTAAGCATTTTTGCATTACTCTCCCTTTATTTTTTCAATATCCTGACCTTTATCACATTAGTCAACATCTTTTTTCACATTACAACTCCCCTTTACTTTTCAAACTCTGAAATGAAAAAGAAAACAAATAAATTGCTATCTGATTTGAATCTATCCTTCTATTTTTTAACAGCAATTTACACCACCTACGGGGGCAGTATTTCACTTAGTTTAAAAAATTTGATTACTGCTCTGAATATGTTGATGCAGATCAATGGAATACCACAGCGATTCACAAATTCAATAAATATGTGTCGAATATTTTCGATATATATATATATATATATATATATATATATATATATATATATAATATGTGTCGAATATTTTCGATATATATATATATATATATATATATATATATATATATATATATATATATATATATATATTCTGGATCTGAATGTATTTTCTTATCTAAATCAAATACACTGTATGTATGAAAAGATACTAATAAATTTCAAAAATTAAAATCATAGTTTAATTTTAGATTTGAGTAAGTACATATGATTTAGATAAAATGTATTGCATTTAAGACCGAGAGACATCCACACACATTATATATTCATGTGTGTGTGTGTGTATATATATATATATATATATATATATATATATATATATATATATATGTGTGTGTGTGTGTGTGTGTGTGTGTGTGTGTGTGTGTGTGTGTGCATTTGTATGTGTTTCGCTGATGGATGCACCTGCATTAAAACCAGTCAATTTTGTGTCTGGTCTTTTCCTACTTCCCCTCTCTTCCTGCTACGTGATCTGCCCATTCCTATTCTTGTCACTTGATTACTCTGCAGATCCACGTTGATTTTCTTATCTCAATTTTCCCCCATCACCATTTGTTATTGTTTTAGCTTTTTTTCAAAGTTACTCTCAAGATTTTCATAAACAACATATGGTTTTCAGTATGTGTCCATACCAAATGCCTCCCAACCAATCGTTATGCATCATCAATGATCTTGATGATATTATATTTTCTTGATCCCCCCCCCACCCAAAAATATATATTTCTGCAAATGAACAGAAAGTGAGATTGCTGTATTCAAATATTCCGGTTGCAGAAACTATTAAAGATGGAAGGTTACATATTTTTGCCTTTTCCTTAGAATGCGTTATGAAATTTTATTCAGATGGGACTCGGCCCAGCCCGTTCTACAAAGCTCGATAACTTGGACATAATTGATAATAGAAAAATGGTATTTTTACCTGTCGGAAAATATTACAAATATGCGGCTAATTTAGCTGCCAATGGTACTTTGAGTATTATTGTGCTTTTTACATCTGAGGCAATTTTTTTTTCCCTTTATTTTGCAGGTATATAGTACGGAGACTAGACACATCACACTGGGAAAGTAGTTTCACATCCAAGTAAGCAAGTATTATCTCATCTATAGTGAATCTAGAGAATGTATAAACATTAGTGAAGATTTTGTCGCTGAATCCATTGTTGAAGCAAGGTAAGGCTGTCAAAGTTAACTGCAAGTAGCAGATCATTAAAGTCACTTTCGATCAGTGTTTTACCTTAAACTATCCAAATAAAAGAACTATTTTAATAACAAAAATGTAGAAGTCAACTTTTTTTTGAATTTCATATTTTGAGAGGAAATTTGTTTACAAAAACGATGAGTAATTCTGCTGAACTCCACTCTTACTGAGTTGAGTCTCCCCACGTAAGAAGAAGAGGAATAATCTTGACATAATCGAAAGAGTAAACACTTAACTGTTTGCTTATCCCGTCACAAACCAATATATATATATATATATATATATATATATATATATATATATATATATATATATATATATATATATATATATATATATATATATATATATATATATATATATATAAGAAAAAAAAGATTTCCTTCCTTTAATTTGAAATCCCGATCAAGGGATGTAAAGTAAGTCTATGACCAACTGAGCTAAACTTACAAGTCTTATGGATGTACGAATCAATCATATCACCTAAGATTACATTGTTAGAATCAGAAAGTCAGAATCTTGACCTTTTGACAAACTATAATTCCAGAATTTACTTTCAGAGTCAGCGAATCATTGGAAACGGGCCATATGTCCTGGAATATCGTGAAATTGTTCGATATGCAAATGAAAGGTTGAAAACAACTGATTAAGGGTTGGAACTTAACTCGATGGGCGTGATAACCATTGTTTGGATGCTGTTTACACCTTGACTCCTTTCAAATCGTTTTCTGCTATTTCTCCATCTCTGTCTGAAAAATTATCTCAAAAAGTCCAAACAAAAAAATGTGGAAAGGTTGGAAATCGGATACACAAGGAATGATTACATTTTTGGGCGGGTCCATGTAGTGTTACTCACCAAGCATTGTAATTATAACAAGCATACAACGCGATATAACGTTTTCAATCGATTACATTTAGATTTCGTTGAGAGCTGGGCAAAGGGTTATGATGAAATCGACTAAATTTTGAGGAAGATCCAGGATTCTTCTCCCCGACCGCATAGCTATATTTCCATATAACACATTATCCTCAAAAGTTTCTAACAGATACCAAATTTTCTAGATTTCAAATGATTGAATGTTAGCAAAACTGTATAGCGGCTAGATTCCAAAGCTATGGATATGGCGAGTCTAGTTTCAATTCATTTAATAGTTGCTCACAATTTATCTGCAATTATTCATGTATGTTTTATGTCTCTTTCTTTGGTTTACACTCCAGCTCCGGACTTTTTCAGTGAATTTCAATGAAATTTTTCAGTTGGGTAAGCAATGGGCCTCAAAGAAAGTAATCGAATAGGAGATGAATCAAGATTTTTTCCTTCTGTTTTTGCATGATCACACTGAACAATGTAGTCAATAATTTCACATGAATTATCACAAACCTCAGAAGAAAGATGGGTAATGTGACGACAGAATAGTTGATGAATGCTCAATTAGATAAGAGTATGTTCCTCTCAAGAATTGTGCATGTATATTTTCAGTTTTTCTCAATAGATTTTAATGAGATTTGCTCAAACAATTTTTTAAAAAAAACTTTGGGGAGAATTTTATTTTACAGTAACATCGATGTTTTGTTTTGTGAATTGACTTTTCTTGAATACTTTTTTGTCAGAATATGTCCTAGCAGAATGATTGAGCATTGAATACGTTCATTGTTGAAGGGAGTGGTAGTTATATCCACTTCTGATGGGGATCTGGTTCTCATAAATATGAATTTATGTTAGTATATTTGTAGTTACGGAGGAGGCAATCAACTAAAAACAAAGAATTACATGTTCATAGTTAGGATTTGTTTCTAGTATAATACCTGATTAGCATATTTTTTTTTGGCATATTGATGGGCTATAAATAGAAATATCAAACATTTGCAGTATGTTGAAGCCTATACATCGAAAGCCTGGCTGGCTTTTCTTCAAATAGCATGATTATCCCTAAGTAAGAGTGAATTCACATTTTCTTCTAATTTCAGATCATATTTTTATTATTTTGCAACAATTAGTTCAAAACTAATTAAAACAATCCATCATGAAATGCTGTAACTCTGATGTGCCTGTCTTTCATTTTCAATTTTTGGGTTGGAAAAAATAGCCTAGAGCAAATCTTGAACAAAATAGCAATATATTTCAGGTCGATATGAATGAATTTTTTTTTACAATCATCTGTCATTAGTTCGTGTACATTGACAGAAGTTCTCCTTTAAAATTAGTTCAACTGCTAGGAAACATTGCACAATTCTGTATTGAAAATAATGTCCAAATGAAAAACTTTTTATCGTATTTTGAAGGCTGTGAAACCACCGTGCATTTAGAGATTTGCGTGTGCTTATTATTTCTATCAACCCTCGGATTAAGAAAAAACCTAATTTTATAAATCATCGTTTTTTTTTACAAATTTGGATTTTCAAAATATTTAAAAACTTTAAAAAAGGAAAAAGAACTACAGTTCAACATTGCACCAATCTTCCATGGTAGTACCAACAAAAAGAGGGGGGGAATTGAGGCAAGAGATGCAGACGGGGATCACTCACATCAACGTCTGGATCAGGTTTTATATCAACCCAACATGTTGACAATATCGATATCTAACATTCAAAATCGTGGTAGTAGTGGTAGGAGAAGGTGGAGGAAGAAGAGGGAAATGTGGCTAATTTAACAGAAGGTCTGCACAAAGTTTCATAATGATCCCCCATAATACGATTGAGGAAAATGATATTCAACATATTAAGAACCGACCAAA
This sequence comes from Thysanoteuthis rhombus, assembly GCA_963457665.1. Taxonomy (NCBI): domain Eukaryota; kingdom Metazoa; phylum Mollusca; class Cephalopoda; order Oegopsida; family Thysanoteuthidae; genus Thysanoteuthis; species Thysanoteuthis major. The sequence goes on along the minus strand of OY735203.1, from coordinate 19,095,895 downwards.
AACTGTCTAATAAACATGTACAGACGTGTCCTAAATAAATATCTGTTCCCCGGGCATAAACGTATCAGCAACATCAAGGCCATCCTAGCCCAGCTGCACATTACGTATTAATAATACATCCAAGAATTTCTGCTTCAGGCTCAAACTTCAACCTGTACGCAACGATTTCATCAACTAAGCCAACCCCTTATAATGAGAAAAATATTGTACTTACTCTGTGGGTGAAAAAATTGAGAACTTTACTTTATACAATGGACGATTATGGCTAAGACGCATTGAGAGAGAAAAAAGAGGAGAAGTGCATAGATAGGAAAAAATCCATTCTAATAAACAGAATCTGTGTAGCCTATCACATTATCCGAATTAACGTTCATAGCTTTCTATTTTTCACTCTTTTTCAGTCTCTTTCTCCATCTTATTCTTTTTTCCCTTTCATTTCTCTTACCTTTCATCCTTTTGTTGGTTGATGACGGAGGAATCGAATCAGCTGCTTTCTTTTCCTCTTTCTCTCTCCATCCCCTTCCTATCCATGATTTCAACATTGTATCCTTTGTTTTACATGAAGACTGAACTTATCATTACTGTTGAGTCAGAAAAAACAAAATCAACCCAGTAGGAGTTTAAGTATCTTTGCAACAAGCTTTTTTTTGTTTTTTGAAGGTTCATGTTGAATTTGTCCCAAAAGACAAAAGACTAAACTATGATTTGATTGCAGATAAAAGATACATTGCATTCCATTACATTATTACTCAACATGTATGACGGACTAACATACATCATAAGAAATAATCCATTGCACGAACTAATATGCTCCAGGAATGGTTATTGAACAATAGAACACTTACTCACAACAAATCATCTGATCAGAAGATATTGGGATACCACTTTGCTTGGCTTCTGTTGAATATGGAAAATCATTCAACTCAGTAGGAAAAACAGCAGCTCTCAACTTGGTACATGAACAAAGTATTCAAGACAAAAAACATACATTCAAAAATGGCATTGCAGCACTTATACTACAGCGAAAAAACATTTTTTGTTTTTGGTCGGAAAAACAGTGCAACAAATGCAACAAAATATAGCCAGAGCTTCTAACGGCGAAGCCAAAGAGTGCCTTTTTGAAAACTGTCAGGGAAAATGGGAGTTAACATAGAGGGATAATATTTGAACCATTTATGATAACAGATGACATTTCAATGATAATAGAGACATTTGATGAATTTTGATACATGCTGAGTAATCTCAGTAGGATAAGTAGAAATAAGGTCAAAAATGAACGGAGAACAAAGAATAAAATAATGTTTAACAATGAGGATCGAAAACAAACTTATGATTACAATTCAAGTCAGATAATGGATTTAGCGATACATCCAAAATTCTTTACGATCATATGGAAAGCTTTTTGCATGAATGAAGACATATTGAAAAGCACCTTACCGACGTACAAAAAAAGTTGCACCATGAATGCATAATACCAGCCATGACGTGCGAGTACAAAGCATTGAATCTGACAAAACTAACTGAAAACTGAATGCAAATTGCATAGAGAGCCATAAAAAGACTATTGCTAACAATCAATCGAAGAGTTAAGATAAGAACAGCGTGAATCGAAGGGCTGGACACAATGGAAGGTATAAAATGAATAATTAGGGTGGTTGGATTTCAGTGGAGATGGGCTGGAATCTTACCGAGAAAAAAATCAAGCAAAGCAAAAACGATTTATGCTCATGGAGCAATGCTCGTAATAGGAAAATACCTGCCACAAGATAGAGGGACGAGAAAGGAAAGTTAAACCTGAAGACATGATAAACATGGATGCAATGACTGTCATCATAGGAGAAAATGTGGAAAGCCTTTGTCCAGCAGTGGAATGATGATCGTGGTGATAATAGACAGTGAGTGGAAAATATTCGATACAATTTTTTACACAACGGTTTGTGAAATCGGATCATAAAAAAAATTTACACTAAAACCAATTTTCTGCCATTCTGTGCAGATCAATCATATGTTTATTTTTATTACTTTTTTCGTATAGCTGACAAAACAAGTGCACATAATTGGGGAAAAGTCCATACTACATTAGAATCGTGTGTATGATTCAAATTCCTTGACTCTCTAGAATTCACTATATATATATATATATATATATAGAGAGAGAGAGAGAGAGAGAGAGAGAGAAAGAGAGAGAGAGGAGAGAGAGAAAGAGAGAGAGAATCCAATTGTTATTGTTATATCAGATTGAAATTATGATTGGAATGATTTCCCATTATCACATACATCATTCCAAGTAGAAATGCAATATCTAATAGTACTTTCAATGCAGAAGATATGTAAAAGATTTTTTGAAAAGAACGATCAAGAAATTGACATCAGTGGCATTGACATGTTTTTGGAAATAAGTGACTGAAGTGACACAATCAATTTTCTTAAAAAGGATGTCTTTAGAGAGCAAGCTAAAAATTTATATGAACAGGGAATACCAGCGTTTCTGGGGAGGATATAACTGGACTTTTGTCGATACAGGAACTATCCTGTACCAAATGTCTCCTTATACAACACCATCAAACCAGATGGCTAAGTGGGCTGTACCCCCAGAAGTTTGAGTGTGTTGAGTGTGCAAACTGGCTGGTTGTACAATCGATTGTTGGCGTGGGCGTGGCTGACCTGCTGGCAGGTTGGTGCACACTCTCTGGCAGGCCTTCCAAGTCCTGCATATACCCTTGGATAGGTCAAAGTAGCCTCTGACTGAAGTAAAAAAAAATCTTGGAGATGATTTCTCTTACAGCTTCTTCGTTTACATTGTAAATCTATATTCAATTTGACTAACAGAATCGTAACTGAGAGAAGAAAAACACTGACAATAAATGATAACTTCAACATTAAAAATAGAGCTGAGGTTAGAAACCCTACAAACCCAACGGAGAAAATGAAATTGGTTAATTTAGGCTTATACAGCGGTACTGTTTTTGCCAACTCCCAAAAGTACTTTGAAATAAATCGGCCAGTTATTAAATCACTAAAGGAACTGCTAGATAACAAATAAATCAATGCTCTACAGTTTGAATATTTGAAAATAACTCCATTAAAGTATATATTCACTGTTATGTCCAACTGACTTTTGCCACCTCTCAGACAATTTTAAAATTGTTCTACCATGTTTTTTCTCTGTCTGAGAAAAAAACCTTAGATATCCAGTAGAGTCATTCTCTTGCTCTAACCTTTAGATCAAAGGGTTTACGCTATTACTCTGAATAATCTATTCCATTTATTGGCACCGCCTTTAGTCACTGTATACCTAAGAGTCACAGCGCCCGTTTGACGCTCTTCCAAATACCTTTTTTCCATTTCATTATGTCTATAGCGACCAGGAACTTTGGAAAAACAAATTGATCATATGAATGGACACCTGATTGTCTGACAACCAAGTAGAATGTAGAACTTTCGTCTGGATTGTGGTGACAGACACTGTGGATATTACTGAGGCCGGCAATCGATCGACATGGTGTTGATTAAGCCGTCCCTATTGAGCAAACACTACACGCCACCCTCAGATCTTTTTAACAAGCTGTCGCGTCATCGTCTATGAAGCTTCAGTTCGATTTATCCCGTGAAATCATTAGGTGAGGACAATCTCCCTCTCTGACACAATTATCTCTCTCTTTTTCTCTCCCTTCTTCCCCTTTATCACATAATACGCCCATAACCACCTCACCCTGGCATAGACACACACATTTACATACACACACACATACACACACACACACACACACACACACATATATATATATATATATATATATATATATATATATATATATATATATATATATATATATACTCAATTATGTCCAGTCGCTTCTAAAATAACCATATAAGTATGTAGATATGCATGTGAATATCTATCTATCTATCCATCTATCTATCTATATATCTACGTTTCAGTCAGTTCATGATTATTCATCTATCCATATCCTTCTCTCTCCTTAACTATCTAGCTTTTTAATTAGATGATGGTTTGACCGACGCCTATGTCAGTACATTAACAATGGCACAGATATTCACGAACATATATGATGCCTGCTTTGTAAATAGAATATTTTTCCGTGGGAAATACCTGGTGTTTCGTTTGTTTTATTCTACACTGTGTCCGGGGGTTGAGAGAGTTACGCATATGTCATCCATGCAAACAGTGTTGTTTTTTGAGCCCATGTATCAATGATAACATTTGTATGTCAGCTTTTTACCAGATTATTCACATTGTGCACAAATTATATTGACATATCTATGTTGATATGTACAGATACGTGTTCAAGCCTTCATACCACTTTCATATTCATAGATAGCAGATCCCTCGATCGCTGAGCAAAAGATAATGTGAATCTCAAATTTTTTTGATATGGTTATGATCTCGTTCAAATATAATAGACAATTACATACTTATATTTGGAAACTTCCCTCTATAAAAAATGTCTCTTTTTTCCCTAAAATTGTTTGCTTTCTGACGAAGGCAGAACAAATTTCGACAATTAATTTTCATTTCAAACACACGCAAACACACACCCACCCACACACCCCCACACACACATATATATATATATACATATATATATATATATATATATATATATATATATATATATATATATATATATATATATGTGTGTGTGTGTGTATATATATATATATATGAACGACCCACTAAATCAAGTAGGAGGATACTGAATAACGGCCCCCAAAAGCAGATTCAAGACAATTAAATTAAATCCTCAAAATTGTTTAGAGAATGAAAAAAAAACGTAACAATTAAATAATGGATACAACCCTGTAATATAATCAATGCATATTAAGTGATAGTAGTTGAAAAAAATATGCGTCCACTTTAGCAACCAACGTCGTATATGTAGTAACTGCCGATGTTAATAAAGGCAAAATAAGGTTATATATATAGGAGTAACCAAAAATACACGAAAACAAATATATATCAAATCATGGGGTCTCATATTCGATATACATTTGAAAACATACCGACTCTAATTGACTTTTCCTAATCAACATGTGTTTTCCAACAAAAGTGAAGACAATAAGTCTGGCCTGTGACCTCCCATCACCCTTTGATTCGGCTACAAAAACGAAAAAGAAAGACTGAACAGTTACCTGACCTGTCCCAACATCCTTTATATCTTTTAATGACAGTTTTTATACTTGACCTAGTCCGTCTATATGTACATTGACAAGCAGATTTGTAATGTAATTTAAACACAGAATCTGCATCATTCATATGAACCACCCAAAAAACAGATGCACAGGCATTCGTCAAAACATTCACACGCGCACATTTCACTTAATATTGAACTTTTTCAACGAAAAATAAATTTCAGTTGTCTTAGCAAAGCTCAAAATGCTTTATCAATCCTAAACTAAAATCTGATGTTCAGTGAAACGATAAGATTTAGGGGCCAAATCATACTGTCATTGAGAACTTTTGTGAACATCGTGTTGAATTACAGGAGCAAACACAGAAACGTAGGAAAAAATGCATCTTAATTGAAAAAAAAATCCTGAATCGGCGCAATTTTTAAATCAAATTTTGTAGAAGGACAAAGCGAGGGGTGAATGAACTCAAAGGGGGACAGAAGAATTTGACAAATTTGTTTTGCATTTTATCGTACATGAAATTTCATGGAAGGCTCTGGAAAAGGCTACGGAAAAAATCGGCTTTGGAACAAATCCGTACTCAATGAATTAGTCATAATTCGAAGAAATATACATTCACCGTCATCCATTTTGAATTTCTCTAATTGTGTGATTACTCTCTGTAGCTTGGCACCTGAAATGTCTTTGATGTTAGGATCCCTACGTAAACACTTTAGTACCACATTTTGTGCCAGTATTTCCCCAGGCCAATGCACTAAAATCTTACCGTTTTTTTTCCGACTGACGAATACTAAAATTAACTCCATAATTTCTGCAGTGAGATATATGCTAATCCGAATGCAGTCATCTCTGTTCAACTGCAAGGTGCATTATATGGTGATCTGAGCAACATGCTGGGAAAATCAAATTTTGACGATCCACACGAGAGACTTAACCATTGATATTACTTCAGTTTATCAGCGAAAAACATGCCCTCCGATTACAAAATCCTTGGTGATACAATGAGAACTGTAAGTGAAACATGTATTTTGTTTCGGTTATCTACGAAACAAGAATGCGTATTTACCACCATCTAAATAAACATTGAAATATTGACACGGTGGAATATGCACACAAATACCGTTTGCTTGACAAGGTCTGTGTTACACAAAAGACTAGTTTTGAAAAATACCAGTTATATAATGATCTGTTGAGTCGGTACGACATATCTCCTTGCTAGAAATTGACAGTGGATGCTACAGCAAAAGTCGTAAAGATCAATTTTAAAATGCAAAATTTTTTTTTTGTCGTTCTTCATTTAGACAGAGGTTATATTCATCAACATACAATGTCTACAGAAGTGTGCTAAGGGAAAAGATGGCAGAGATTAGTGGACGATGATTTGCTACTCTGACTGTTAAGGCAGTTAAATGGATGCGAAGTGATGCTTCCTTGTTCTTTGGAACTGTAGCTATGAGATTAAAATAACGTCGATTGGTCAAAGAGCCCTTTATGCCAAGCAAATAAAACAAACCAATTTATCTGATGATGTCCTTGACTCTTGTCTCTTCCCGGATGTTCCTCGCTGCCTTGTGGAGCCCAGTATGTGCACGTTGCATGGTTCTCAATTTGCGGATCTGTCTCTTGGTTAGGTCCGATATTCCAGCTCCTTAAGTGATTATAGGGACATCCTATTGGTTATACACCCTTTTTGTTTAATTGGATCTTTTCATTTTTGAAGGTTGAGATTGCTCTGCCAAAAGCTTGCCATCCTACTGTGATTCTTTACTTGATTTCTTTTGAAAGTCTCATGAAGATTTGTTGTCCTAGGTAGATGTAGTGTCTACTCTCTTCAGTTCTGTACTGATGATGATGATGATGATGATGATGATGATGATGATGATGATGACTCATTGGCAGTGGATGTGATTTTGGTAGCCATCTTGCAAGTGTTGAACATCACTACCAAATAATCAACAATGAAGATATGTATATATATATATATATATATATATATATATATATATATATATACGTATATATATATATATATATATATATATATATATATATATATGTATATATATATATATATATATATATATATATATATATATATATATATATATGAATATACTCACACACGCACACATTATGATTCGATTGATTGAGGTAAGATTCAAGCAACCAAGTTCAAAACCCTTCTGTTTTGGAATTCTTTGAATAATATCCGTATAAAAAGATACTCTGATGAGATCAATCAACAGCAAGTATTCCAAGGTATGATTTTATTGGCCAGTTCAAAAACATAAGACGTGATTACGATCAAGTATGTCAGAGAGATGGTTCAATTCTATTTCTATATTGATCAGTAATAAGGAATGAATGGATGATCTTGACCTTTCAAAAGTTTGAAATAATTCCGTTTCACTTCACGGGGACAGGATTTTCACGTCTAGTAAATCCAATGAAACTGACTTCGATTTTTGTTTAGTCAAAGAACACTCCACGTTGAGAACAATGCTCTCATAAATAAAAAGGTATTATGGATAAAAGTCCCATCACATTGTAACAAACTCCATTTTTTGACGTCAAAACGTTATCAAATAATGTTCCTTGAATGGAATTTCTGGCATTCTAGAAGGGTCAGTTTTTAGAATTGTAACTGCTATGCCTACAATCGGAATGTCCCTGGAGGAACCAACTTTGCAACCCCCTCAACCCGAAATTTTAAAAATACGCTCGGAACCTTGTTCATTTTGATATTTCCATATTGGCCTCGGTATTCCTCTTTTCAATTATCTTATCTTATCCTTGTTAGAATCATCAGATAAGTATTCACCTCCATCATCATCATCATCTCCGTCATTATTCAAAAGCCATCTTTATCTGAAAAACGATCGTCAGCATAATGCAATCTCATCATTTATTTCAATTATTTATCTTTCTATCAAATGAATTTGATTATTGACACCCTTTCTGCATCAAAACAAATATTTCCTTTGTCTTACTCACCATTGCTTTTCATTAACATATCCGTCATCATCTTGTTTGTCTTTGTTCTGTCTTTGTCATTATTGTGATTGAATCAGATACTGTTTCAACTGATCATCGTTATTGTCATTGACATTATCATGACAATCTCTTTCAGATTTCATGTTATTCAGCAATTTCCCTTCAATCATAACCAATGATGATAATGAGAGAAGGAATATCATGTATACTTGCATCTAATTTCCAATTTTTTTCTTTATTCAATGTCTATTGATGTGGACACTATTGAACATCTATTACTTAAACCCTGGTCTAGGGGTACATGGTTCCGAAAAATACTTTTATCACTTATTATAAGCGTAAGCACAGTCTTCAACATTGTCTCATTGGTGTTTCCTATTTTTACAATTTCTTCATCAAAATCCTACTAGAGTATGAAGTAGATATGAAGTAGATATGAAGAGATCGAACCTATAAAGCCAGGTCGAATTGGATAGTGGTTTCAGAAAAATGTTGGTAGACATCACAAAAAAGTAAAATTTCTTACATCATACATGATGTCAATAATGGCAGTTTTTCGATGTGATTCGAAAGAAAATATATTTCTCATATAATAGGTTTACTAATTCACAAAATAGACTTAGAATGCAATGACTTTTTTTTAAAGTGTCCGCAGAAAGCACCAAAGAAAATAATGGACATTTGGTGAAGATCCACGCACGGTTATCGCTTACATTTTACCTACTATTAACCCTAAAACATTTCCAAAAGTGTCCTGTCAATCTGTACAATATTCCCAAATGTTTTAATTAAATGTAATTAAATTTCTTGGACAAAAGATTAGAAAAGAATCAATGCAATTCTGCAGCAGATCCATGATCAATTTACTCACTCACATTGAAGCTATTCATCCTAGCCTTTTTTTTATTTCAGTCCCTACACTCGATTTCAGTAATGGTTTCAATGAATTCCTATGAAATTTCCTTATAGGTTGGCCAATTGTCTCCAAAGCGGTCATTTTACATTGATTCGATATACAATCACTACCAGACGATCTCTCCAATATTTTGCATCACACAATAACTCTAAAAGTTTACTCTCTTTCCGATCAAAATCTCCAAAAATCATTCGTGAATTTCAAAGATAGTTTGCAAAAATCGTGGTCAAAAAGCTACGGAAGGAGTGATTGAGATTTCGAGCTGATTTATCAACAAATACCTCCCATATGTTACAGCTACCAATGCACACGTATGTTTCATTTTCGAGTAAACGATTCGTGAATAGTTAAAACAAATTTGATTTTATCAACTTCACTCACGTTTCCTTTTCAACTATATACAAAATGCCAATATTTTTTGCAACAATATTCCTTCTGACGAACCCAGTAAAAATCTGTCATCATGGAAATAGGGCATTTTGGGAAAATTTTATTCTTTGATGATTCTTACGTAAGTTTTTTCTTCTGGATTCACTTGGGTCCCCATTGTTTGATCATGTTTATTATATTTTACAATTCAAATAGTCACCTCTCTTATCAGTTCCCTGAGTCTTTTGTGAAAAGTTAGAAATCTATACAATATTTTACAGTATAGCAAAGGTTTTTCATTGGATACGGTAATGGACACCATGTTGAACCGGAGATATAATTGCGAAGTATTTTTCCAGGATCACCATTGTATTTTCCTTAATCTTTGTCAAAATACCAAATCATGCTGTCAGGGACTGACACATCTGGTTGATGCTATGTTTTGAACGTAAACCTGTGCGACAAGGAATCACCATTCTACAATTGCTGTAGCTATTTTCTCTTGCAACTGTCAATCATAGGATGATATTGTTGGGATATACAGGGGCATATTCATGGTGTAGACTAAATTTTGCTACTTGTGGTCTATACCTGTATAAAGGAAAAAATTAACATGACCTTGTTGTTCCTTATTGGCTGCACACTTTCAGATACTGGTGATATCAACTTAGCTTTTATTTTAAATTCATTAGCATTGACTTATCCTACATTTCCGAATCTGGCGCTCCGAAGAAATTTTGACCATTTTTATAGTTTTCAGGCAGGTCTTTAGAAAACTGAGCATGGAACGCCGCCTGCTTCTATTACGGTAGCCGGGAATTCAATTTGCCATATTAAAATCTTTAAAAGATAGAATAGTCCAAAGATCCTTACATCTTGTGCCAATCGACGATTTACTCAACTTTTTCTTTCATTGCAGTCAGCATGTGTTCAACTTTTTTGGTTCTACTCGTTTGCTTAAATGTAACAAAATTGACCACATTCAAAAGTTCACCAGCTGAAATTGAAGCCTTTTTAATCATACCAACGGTTCTTTTGGATGAATGTCCAAGTTCAAAACAAAATTAGATGCATATCCACTAGTCTACTAGCGCAGTTACCCTGAATACTACGGTCACACGACTGAATGAACATAGTCTAGCTCCCTACTGGGGAGAATGCCTTTTAGTACCTGTTTCCCAGCTGATAGCTTGTCTTATTACATGGGCGCAACCGGTTCTTTGTGTTATAAAAATTGATGGACCAGCTCGATACTTTGTCCATATTATCACAAACCTCCGAAGTGACTAACTGTTATCATTACTTTTACCTGCACATCAGTGAAATCACATGTTAATCCCACGTTAATCAAAGTATTGTGTCTGAAGTTCTTTTAGTTAGATTGAAAGTTGATGAATCAAGCTATTGTTCTATGTATTTTTATTTGCTTAATCGAACTTAAATGCATAAAACTAGTGTTATTTTATGTATTCACTTGATTGCATGCTTGCAGAATTAACTGATGTTATTTCCTGTAAAAGTTAAGTTAAATTGCAGGTTGGTTCTGAATGAATTTCAGTGACATTTTTGAAGCGTGTGTGATGAACCAAGCAGAAAGTGTTTGCATGTAAGGGCCAATCCGGAAATTTTCCAAAGACATCTGCCCAGCCATACTTACAAAGCACAGTACCTCCAACAGTTATCAATAAATTTCAGTGAAATTGTTGGCAGCGAGCTGAGGAAAGATGATTCAGATTGAGGAATTTTCTACTATCATCCTTCGCACCCTTGCCTTACGTACATTATACACTTTCTTCTAAATTTCTCTAAGAATTCCTATGCAATTTTATAGAGAAGAGGGTAATAAAGTAACGGAGCACAGTTTACATCTCAGGGCAGATCTATACATTTCATTGTCACTTCTCGTGTATCGTGCAGCACAATCTAACAACACAGCACAATATGACAAGATTGGATTTCTGATAATTTTAATCGATGAAATAAAAAAAATTACTTGAATACGCGGTGATTTCACCCGAAAATGCATCTTCACATCATGCTACCCCACGGTCTTCCGATCAACAAACTTTGATAAAGGCGGAATCAGACTTGCAGTTCCTTCAGTAAATGTACTCGTCTATTTATAAATATGAAAGTTCTTTGAAAATATTACTTTCATTGTCATAATGGGGACAGTATTAGATCAATTCATTTCCTCATTACCATTATTATTATCCCTGGCTATGCCGTTGCCTTTTATCATTACAGGCACAAAGATTTCCGCTCGTCGAGTTTAGCACTTAATTCAATTTACTTTCTTCTGCTTTATCTTCTTTCGAAGGATGTTTCCTAATGGAGTGCCAGGTGGATTCCTAATGGTTTATGTAGTGGATCAATTCGGTCGGGTCAAATGGAGAATTGTCCAAAGGTTTGAGGGCTCTCTAATCCAAACAATACTAAAAGCATTAGGAAGAATCGAATTCTCACCACACCCAGCACACTTTTAAACTGCTTACAAACACGTGAAAAGAGCACGGCTCATCTGGTAAACCGTTGGATGAAATCACTGACGCACACATACACACTATCTTCCAATTACACAGAGGGGCGTACATACACGTACGCACGCCCACACGTACTACGCACACAGGCATGTACATACGCACGCTTTCACTCACACGGACACAGATGTACGCATAGACATGATCGTGAGTTAATTGTGAAAGTTGCTTGATTATTGGAGCTTAGTGCCAACCCATGTTCTGCTGTTTCTGGTTCCACGACTTCACTTGGTTGCATTTTGTCGGCCGCACATTACCGCCGGTAATATCCCAACATACATTTCACTGGTCAAGCATTTTCTTAGTTGCATATTCTCGATTCGTCCAAATACCTTCATGTACACACACACGTACATAAATGCACGTATACACAAACAAACTGTCACATACATTCAAACTGGGAAACGAATATACATATATGAACACACCTGAGCGGGAAATAGGAAAACCCTGTGTGACAGTAAAAGTACTTGATGAAAAAAACATTGAGCGGTATATTTCCGGCGGTAACTATCCCACATAAGTTAACAAGGGTCTGTTTATTATTTACTTTGATTCATTCTGCATGAATATTTTTTTTTAAATCATAAATATATATATTACAAACTGGGGATGCAATATATCATAATATGATGTAATGAGATATCTGATGTAAGATGGCTTTATTTCATAAAGGAAACGATACATTCTGGATACATGATAGAATGGAGATTCACTGCACAAAGACATATGTTCCTGCCCTGACTAGGCTTCTTCCGGTGAATAATTAGGTATAATCTAAATTCCTGTTTGACATATTTTGAGAATTTTTATTTTCTATGTCTTGATGGGAAGGCTTCCCTTTTCGTTTTATCTGATTTCTTTTATTAGATTTATAGTTGGTGTATTTCTGTTGGTTTTTATAAATTATTAACCAAAGGTTATGGTATGATAGTTTGCAGTATCAGTAAGTGATTGTTGTTGTGTGATCTCTCCCAGAATCTTTTATTTATACTCAGATACTTTACATTTCTCCACATGTTAGGATCCCTGTTATATGTCCATCGTTGGTTGTATGATTATTTAAGGTTCAGTTTACTCCCTCTTGTCTGAGGTAAACAAATGGATTAGATTGTCCTCTAAGATTGCTTCGTTAATGAAATATCTATGTTATTTATTATTCGCGTCTCTATTCGTGGTTTATTGAGTTATGTTAATATGAATTTTGAGTAGTGCCGGCATTTTAACACAATTTCTTTTTCTTCCCTTATTGTCTGTTTTTTTTCTCTCGTTTTATTGTCAAAACTGAATACCTCCTTTTTTTCATCGTGGCATAGGTGACATGGATTTCCAATATTTGAGGATATGCTATATTTTCGCTCTTGAATCTCACTTAATCATCATATCTAAAATTCATTTCGATGAAACCGGTATCCTTCAAAGCTTTTATGCAGTCAATATAAACAATGTTGGTTATTTCATTTGAAGAATCGTGTATCAGTCTGGTTTCAGTAGGTTTGGGGATCTTTCCAAAGATGTCGTGTGAATGGTTAGGACTAATGTTGATGCATTTAATCACAGAATTTTGTTTTCTCTATGGTTCATCGGCGTTGTTATTCAAGCTAAAATTAAACATCTAAGAAGTGTATATATTTTTTTAACGTCAGCCTTGATATCAACTTTAGAGTTCATTTTTCTTTCTTTAACGAAATATTTCTTCGCATTGCTATTCTTTACAATTAGTAATCCGTCGTCCTGGTATAGTTCTATATATTTGGAATGTAATTTTCTGGTGAGGTTATATGAAAAACATGCGGACAGCTCCGATCCGATATCTCAGCTGAATAAAGGCTGCCCATAGAGACATCAAAACAGCAGACGTCGTTTTTTAGTCCATTGTCCTTGAATGTGGAATAGTAACATTCATCTGCTGTGTTTGACTGTTTGTATGTCTCTGTTGTTGATATCAGTGTGGGTTTCGGCAAATTCTATGGCTTCCTTGAAGATAACTTTGGATATGGTGCAGTGGAAGTTCATGATGTCAAGTTGTATGACGGCGCTAGGATTTTTCTCTTTGATTTTGCTAGACAATGTAATAACATAATTGGAATTAATCAATTTGTTAAGTGGTACTTTATATTTGAGGCTATTGTTGATAGTTCTTAACAGTGTTTTCACCAATTCTTTCTGTCTGTAATTTAGTGAAGTTGATAGGCCCTGTTGATGATCTACTGATGAATTCATGTTTGTGATCCTTCATGACAATGTACACTTTTTTTTTGTAGTTTTCTTACCCAAATGCAGACGTTTAGTTTATCAGCAATGCTTTTTCCCTCCTTGCTCATGAATGTTTTTTGGGAGTATTTCTGAAAATAGTTTTGTGCGCCGTTGTTAGTCAGGAAATCGTTGTAGATCTGGAAGTTCATTTTATATATATATATATATATATATATATATATATCATCACTTTTATCTCCTTCCACAAATATGTGGTGCTAGATTTGTTGATGTGTTCATTTTTTTAAAAAACTTTTCATTTTGTGCAGCTGTGTTTTTTTTTAATGTGATGTTGGTTACGGTCATGAATGAGTTATGATCAAATTGTGACAAAGAGAATGGCAAAAACGAGAGTCACCGACGGGAAACACAATGGACAGAGAAGATGTAGCACTGAATATTTCCAAGGATAAACTGCAACTGCGAAATCTCTTGTTATCGCTATACCTATCATGTAATAGCAATGATGTTAATGCTGATGAAGGGAACCGACAGAAGAATGTTGACAATTATAATCAAGACAAAAAAAGGAAAAGATACCAGAGAAGAAAAATGCCACGAATAAATCTGTACTGAATATCGACATGATAGATAAGATGAGTTAATGATTGTAAAAAAAAAAAAAAGTTACTTCATCATTTCTTCTAATTGAAAAGCTGTCTGTGCCGGCTATTCAACTCGAAATCAAATCATTTCCTCCGTAGAGCTGAACTATATTGGGTGACGTTAACTGCGCTATAGCAAACAATAGTCATCTGGAGACACATGAACACACACACACACATATATATATATATATATATATATATATATATATATATATATATATATATATATATATATATATACGGAGGAAGCCAAACGTTTTATATATGGTTTCAAGCTATGATAATTTGTAGCAGGCTTTGATAGAAGTATTCAATCACTATGAAAGTTTAGCTTTCCTTTTTCCACATATTATTGGATATATTCAACTCTTATTGTAGAATGTATCGATCTATATGTAGCCCTCTTTCTTTCTATCTCTCTCTCTCTCTCTCTCTCTATATATATATATATATATATATATATGTGTGTGTGTGTGTGTGTGTATGTGTGTGTGTGTGTGTGTGCGTGGAATATGATAAATAATCCCCCCTCACACAAAAAGATTAAAGTAGGAAAACAGGTCAGGGTTGATCTCTGCAGCATAGAACCCCCATCCCAAATGAAGGCATATTTCGGAATCAATATTCATGCATAAAGTCAGGTTGATATAATGAAAATACTACTAGGTATTAATTTTTGCAAGATGGACAGAAAGGGTCCAGTTTAGCAACATATATTAAGTAATTGAAACCTCCACAAGAAAACAAAATTTTCAAATACTGTGTTTCAGGATACAAATTCATTCAATGTCAATAATTTTGTCTAAAACACTTTTTAAAAAAATGGCAGTTAAAATCTTTCAATCCGCCCCAAAAAGTAAACACTTCTTTCTTAGCACATTGCCCAGCCTTCTACTGATAATTCATGGAAGGATTTTGCTGCGCACAAATGAAAACATGCTTGATCTGCCTCAAAATTTACTCAAACGAAAACATTGTATAAAACATTTGAGGATAATGTACAACGATCGAGGGGGATAATTTCGAAAAATGCCCAAAACTGCCCTCAAATTTAAAGACTCCGCCAGTATTCCATGGCCCGCACAAAATATCACTGATATTCATTGTGAACAATTTGAAATATTGTGCTGTGTACATATTGCCACGATGCAAAAGGGAGTGGGTGACCACGAGGAACTCCTTGATTGCAACTATTTTCACAATAGCCCGTCTACATTTTTCAAAAAACATCATGCAGAAATTTAAGCAATATCATGTCGACGAGAGTAAGGGGAAAACTATCATTATCATAGGTAAAAAAAAGAAAAGTTTCAGTCTGTTGTTTAAAATGGTTGGTCAGGGATTTTCTTATCGGCCCACTTGTTACTTCTGAGTTTAAATATCCAATGTTAAAGACACTCAGAAATAAATCTTACTGCTTAGTCCGAAACGTTATACAGACCATTTAAAATTGCAATTGGTGAGACTTATTACACGAATGTCAGACAATCATTGAATATAATGACACGACATAGATCCTCAGATATCATTCGCAAAATTGTGGCCAACAAAAAGGTAGATGACGTGATGAGCCATGCAAATTCAGAAAGTATTGACTCAGTGATACCCATGATAGAGATGTCGGGCAAATCTTAGAGGGAGATTCATATCCAATGACCGATGCTAAAATATTGCTGCTGATGATATTGATGAAATGTTCGAAGGTTTTATTGATTTTTTGAGGAATCAACTATAAAATGCCTAAATGATCTTTTGTTGTTCAGATAACTTGTAATTCGTTGAATGATATCCTCTTTTATTTATGTAACCCTAGTAATTATTCCAAGTTGAAGGTAGAATAATTCGGGGGTTAATATCTAGTAAAACAGGTCTGGTTAGTAGTTCAATATAACCTGTCACGTGAGCTGCATCTCTTGGCAGGATGCTGTGTGGGAAAGGTCAATCGAAAAATTAAAAAGAGGTCAATAGAAGAGTAAGTTGCATCTGTAACAGTTTTTTGAGCGGAGATCAATGGGGACCCTGAATACTCATGAAAGGCAGCATGGACATTGCCAAGCATATATTAAGGGATCAATATATCATGAACTCATATTGCTAATTCAACAAATTGGAACTTTTAGGTGGGGGCAGCGATTTGGAGAAGAGAATTTTCTTCACAATAGGGTGTTTGAATTTTCAGTCTCATGTTTCCATTGATACTGTCTGTATACTATACATATACGTAGACACGTTTGTGAATATATAGATGACATACATAGTCAAGTAGAAGCACTCAAAAACTGGTAAAACCTGTGTTGACAGTTTGGTTGATGGTTCCCAATAACACCGTGAAAATGATCTTGCTTTCATTCAGGAATCTATACAAATGCTGTCTAATGTATTTGAAAGATTTACACGTGAAAATATTGGCAATACGACCGTGAGAGATAAACAAATAGATTCTTTCTGTCTGCCTCCCACTTACTGAATTTGTGAAGATCAATTTGCAGATTGCGTATATTAATAATTTCTTTGTTCTGACTGTAACCCCGGGCTGAGAGGATATGAAATTATGATATTTATACTTTCGACACATTGTTTCGTTTCGAATTAGGAATATACTTGGGATGGTTGAAATGGCACTATAATATTTTTTTCCATTAATAGAGATAGCTGCTACTTGTATTATTCCGATAGTATTTAGTCATGGTTTGGTGTGTAGAACAAAAGTAATAAAGAGCTATAAACAATTTTTGATCTTGAAAAAAGATTCACAAACAACACGAATAAACATGCAGACTTTTATATGTGACTGACACTTATGATTTAGCAGTATACACAAAATAAGATGTTACAAACTTCAACATAAATACTTGGAAATATAAATTCCACTGACCTGACTTTTAAAAACATCATATAATTATTTTTGCACTAAGATAAATGATAAACGTTTATCATTCAATCAACAATACAGAATGGCGCAAATTTTATGTAGCCTGATGAAGGAACAGCTGTGTCAGTATTTATGTTGCAGTACTATGAAGTATAAGGCACTTCACTTTGCTCGAGTATTGTGTCAAATGAATGGGATTTTCACTGAATCAAAAGCCATTTCAAATTCAACAAATGTTACAGCGACGGGGATTCAATATTCTAATGCTTCCTCCATAAGATGGTTTACTGTATGGCCGATGGTTGAGTAGCTTCATTCTGAAAACGACTTGTTCTGGTGGTTGCTTTTCATATAATGTTTTGGTGATTAGGTTGGTGATCACTTCACAACTATGTACATTCAGTTGAGTGGGCTAATTTTCTCTAGTTTTTGAGGGCTTTTGATCCCCTGTTTTCGTATAATAGCATTATGAATCTAACATTCTTAATTTTTTGGACTTTTATTTGTTTAAAGCAAAATTCGGTGAACATGGCCAGTTTTCGACCCAACTTGTCCTAAAAAACAAGAGAATACAAGTAATGCATTCTTGTTTCGAAATTACAGTACTATGATTTCGCCTATCCAAACTTTTGGGATTTTACATTGTTTCAGGCGTAATTTGGATAGAATTGCTAGTTTCCAATCCCACTTGTCCTAAAAAGGAGTGCACTTGAGCAATCCATCCTCCATGAAAACCTAACTTGCAAGGAGTTGAAACATGGAACCTTACTAAAAGATCAACCCTCTAAACTGAGGACCACGCAGTGTGCACCTAAAAATTAAAAAAAAAATCATATTCAACCTCACATGGATAAATCATACAGATTATATTAGAGAAAAGACAGTACTCTGAGATATTATAGAAATAGTTAAGAAAAAATCTCAATCTGAAATGGGTGGACATTGCAAAGAAGTCTGACAACTGCTAAATATTACGACTCACAACATGGATCTTGATACATCGCTTGCGAAGTCTCTCTTGATTAGTAACTTTTGCTTACATTTGCATTTCAAATAATTGTACATACGGTTACAGCCATCTGTGTATAAAATGCACGTACTAACCCCTGGCAAAAATATCTTGTGTATCGTGGATTATACTTCTATTCATCTGCATGCTACAGTGTACCTCAGAAATCACACAGCATATACCCATGTTTCCTTAATGTACTTTTCTAAAAGACCCTTGAACATGTTTTTGAGAATAAGTTTTCAAAGATTGAACACTTTCAAGTTTCTAGTGGAGTGGGCTGTTTGATTCCAATCGTTTGTCACATGGTAAACTGGGGATTTACTTTGCAATGTGCTTTTCAAAAAAAAAAAATACATAAAGAAGTGGTGGGGGGGAGAGAAAGGAGGAGAAGGAAACATATCTATCTGAATGGAATAGAGATAGAGACAAAAGAGGAAACAAAAACATTTATATCTGAAATTGAGAAAATGCCCATACATGCAAGTGATTCTGTTCAGTGGTGAAAGTGTAGGGAAATTTATTTTATTGTTCTGTGTCGGGAGTGAAGGGATATTTTTCACTTTTGGGGGTCAACAATCAGGGAAGAACCATTACAACTGCGATGTCGGAAGTGAGCGGAGATCTTTTCATGTAGGGCTTCTCAGTGAGGGCCGTATGTACGCCTTTGAAGGAACAAAAGTGAGGGTGAAATTCATTTCCTTTTTGAACGCAAAATAAGTAGGAAATTTTCCTTTATTGTCGGTCCAAATATCCACCTCTCGCAAGACGTACGCTGGTATCTCATATCATCATCATCATCATCATCATCATCAGTCTTTCAACATCTGTCGATGGACATAAACTTTCCGCAGGATTCACCGCGATTCTCCATCATGGGCGTCGCAGAGCCAGTATTTCATGAATTTGTCTAGATCATCTCTCTATCTTGTGTTCTGTCGGCCTCGGTTTCTCATGTGATCTCTTTGGTTCCATATTGTATGTTTTGAAATTTCAGCTTGCTCTGCTGAAGGCTTACCATCAAAAAGTGATTTTTCAGTTGATTTTCTCTTCTTTTGAGGATCTCATGGAGAGTCGTTGTCCTAAGATTTGCATTTCATTTAGTAAGATATAATCAAGACACTAGAAAAGTGGGTTATACTTATACTTACGTAAGGGAACATGAGTTAGCGTTTTAATTCTTGTTTTATTTTATTTTTCTCAGCACATAAAGATCCATCTCGATGATATAGTATTTCACTATGATAATGTATTCATCACCAGAATCCGAAACGAAGGGAGACAGAGAAATGCCCTGTCGAAGCCTTCAACAGCACCAATTAAACAAAATCTATAGCACAAAATGTTATCTGTATTTGTGGGAGTTCATTCTTTATACTGATTGCTGGAAACTGAACAGTTATTGTGCAACGCAACATTAAGCAATCGGATCGCTCTAATAAATCACTGGAATTGAAATGATCTTTTTTTGGCAAGGATGTTGACCCGTCTTTTTGTTATAAATATGACACATCACATGATCAGGTAGCTGGAACGAGAAGGTCTTCTGCATACAACGTATTCTTCAAACCTTTCACCTCCAAACTACTGCTTGACTCGCTCCGAGCAACACTCATTGTCCGGTCAGCAGTTCAAGTTCAGTTTATCGAAAAATCCATCAAAGAATTCAACGAATGGAAATCAAAAAAAAGTTTTCATGATGGAATACCAAATTTAACTAATTTGTAGTTCGGAGCCGTAGATGAAAAAACAAAAAACAAAAATCAAAACAAAACAAAAAGAGTTCATGTTCAATTAGTAATTTCGATTGATTCGTTGGTGGGGTGGGGTTTATCATATGTATAAGTCATAGGAACGTCTAAAAATATCCGGAGCATGCACTTTTCGCCATTTGATTATATACGTTATAGAACTACAAGTAAACAATCCATGCCTGACAGCCTTAGCTCCTACATATGTATAATACGGTAGAAAAAAAAAACAGTATGCATGCAATGTTATTTTATATCAGGAAAAACGAAAATTGCATCATTCCCAGTGTATCTCATGAACCAGTAAATAAGTTGGTCATCAAATACAGTCATTGTGTAGGCGAGGGAAAATCATAACCTCAATTCTTCCTATGATGTTATATGAAAAAAAGTTTTGTCCTCAAGTTTCGTCTACAGTGATGTTTTGTATCAAACACTTCAATGGGAAGTTTTCTGTGTTTGATTGGATGCTTTCTAAACAACTTGATAGTTTATAACTCTTTTAAATCTTTGAATAGGCCACTGACTTAGCGACAAAAAAAACTATCTGTATTTGCCTTTATTTGGGAAACGAACGATCGAAATAATTCTCACATATTCCCTAGATAGTATCAAGTATCAGACGTCTCATTTTCTGACATTAAAACGAAAATGAATGAATTTGTAGTCTTTGCAATCACTCCATTTTTATAGATTCGTTGAAGCAGTGAGACCACGCATGACTGAACCGTCATTCAAATCACCAAATAGCTAGTTATTCACATAGAATTTAGGACATTTCTGTATCAGTCTTGCTGATACCACCTTTTGAGGAGTGAACCGATCGGAAGAGAGCGTACGAAAGAGTGTCAGTGGAAATTTAACGGCTGCAAGTATCTATAAGAACTGTTCTTTCTCAATTAGCCTAAATGTGTATCTCAAGGGTGAGAGTTTAAAGGCGATTTTCTATCGTGTCTTATGAAATACATTGACTAGAATAATAGAATTTAGTAGAAACGGACGATTAAAGCTTTGACTTTTATCCCATTCTTTTACCCCCTTTGTTTTTTGCTCTTTTAATATGGTTGATTTAATATTTTTACATTTCTTTTCTCCTCTCTTTGACTTTTTCCTATCTAATCTTTTTTTTTTGTAGTTCTGTTCTTCTTTGGTCTTTTAATTTGAGTGTCTTTATTTTCTTTCCGAGCGTTCATTCCATTCAGTTCTTTCTAAACCATTATTATCGTCTTATCTTTTCTCCTTTTCTCAATTACAGTTCAGTGTCTTTCTATATGGCTCTCCCTCTTTTTTCAACTTTCTTTCTATCAGATTAGATCTATTTCCCTCTATCAAACTACAAAAAAGCCCGCCCCAATACACTGATTACTAATTTACAATCGAAATTCATACACCGTTAACTCAATTCTCAACGGATGCTTTACTAAAATATGACCTTATGACCAGAAAAGCTAATCAAGATGGATAAATGTCTCTCAACTCTATAATATGCCTCTAACTGCGCTATACCCATACATTCATGCATAAAACCAGGCATACATATTTACACACAGACACATTCCTGACATTAAATGCATGGTAGTTTGAATCAAGGTTTATCTCGATGCTGACAGAGATCAGTAGAAAGAGAGATGAGAAATGTGAATCAACATAAGTGAAAGCGAAAAAAAATACTACGATGAACATCGCTTATGCATGCGATGTAAATTACTATGTATGTATACGTGTTTGTATATGGATATATGTCTTCGGGGGAAGTTATCTGCTCTGTTGTTCATGGGACTGGTTAACAACAGTCAGTTTTATAAACCCCTCTAATTGTCTGATACACTCTCTCTTACTTACTCCATACTTTTCCCCTATTCCCTTTCTTTCTTTTGCTCTCTCTTTCTTTCCCTCTGTCTCTCTCTCTGTCAGATTCTCTCCTATCCTCTCTCTCTCTCTCTGTATATATGTATATATATGTATGTATGTATGTGTTTCTGTGTGTGTGTGTTTGAGTGAGTCTATTTCGATTCATATATTCTTGGTTTAAGTAAAAATGCATACATAATGTGTACATTATTGTATTTAAAAAAGGTTGTTGACCATGAGGCGTATGTAACCACGATAAAAGATGCAATGTTCCTCTCACCCTTGCTCTCTCTCTCTTTTTCCTCTCTCCCTCATTCTCTCTCTCCCTCTCCCTCTCTCTCTCTCTCTCTCTCTCTCTCTCTCTCTATATATATATATATATATATATATATATATATATATATATTATACAAAACCATATGCATTAATACGAACCCACCTCACAGCTATGAGTCTATATTGCAATATATGATTAGAACTAACACCAACATGAATATATGTGCATATTTTTATCAATGTATATGTATACAAGAAAACCCTTGGGTATTACTACTTAATTCTATGTTTCCCCCAATCAATCCATCTATAAACATATTAGTATATACACACACTTACTCATGGACGTATACATGTATCTGAATATGCAGTTATATGTATAGAGACAAGAATATACTTATGTATGTTACTGTATGTGTGTGAATTTCTTATTTGTATTTCTGTATATATATAAGTATGTATAAAAGCGTATGTTTGCTTCATAATTTGTTTAGGCTCGGAGCCGTTTTGATCTATGTTCGTCTGACGTCAACATTGTCTGATTCTATTATATATGGGCGAGGTTCCACGGAATGATCTCTAGGGTGTAGGAAAGATGCCGCACCTAATCGAATATTGATGAGATTCACAGCAATTTGTAATCGAATTCACAACGGGTCTCAATATGTGGCATTACACTATCTCGCACTTCGGTTCTGTCTGGTGACGGTCGACAAGATAGCCACTTGGCTAATCTTTGTATTTCGACAAGGTTCCATCGCGACCCGACCTGACATGTATGGGACGGTTTAGCTCTCTTCTCGCATCAGCCAAGATGTTTTAGGAAAATCTCACCGTGCACTTTCCTTTTTTTTTCTCTCCTTTCCTCTTTTTCTTTCAATCTACCTTTCTTTTCGTTATTTTTCCACTCCTTTTCATTTTTCTTTCTTTTTTGTCCCTTTCTTTCTTTCTTTTCACTCTTTGACTTTTCTTATAGCGTTCCCTTCTGTTTTTTCATCTTTCTTTCGTTTGTTCGTTTCTTTGTTCCCTTTCCGCCATTTTTCTTTTTCCCCCTTAAAACCCCACATTTAATTTTTTATCTACCTTATGTTCTTATTTCATCACTCCCCTTTTTCTTTCCCTACTTGAATTCTATATACACTATATCCATATACGCTCTTGATGAGAAATCACACACACACACACACACACACACACACACACACACACACACACATATATATATATATATATATATATATACACGTTTAATTCTACAATATTGATGACATTAACTATCATTGGAAAATGAATCAAAGCACTGAAGTGATTTGAACTTTGAATCGACGACCTTTTTTCAGGATGTTATAAGAATTGAGCGGGAGACGGAAAGAAAAATAAGGATGTCTATCTTTTTACGATAGAGTGAAGACAAAGGTATTGAAATAAGATTTTTGACTTTCTTCGATGTATTGAACAACATGATGAAGAATGTCTTTTTATTTCCATTAGGTGAGTGGAAGAGAGGATGTTTATATATTTTTTTAAAAAAGGAAGAGAAAATACCATCACAGGGAGATAATCGTAAAGAAAAGAGATTGAGTTTTCAAGTACATTCCTCCACACAAATTAATATATATATATATATATATATATATATATATATATATATATATATATATATATATATATATCCTAATGTTACATATGTAATCGCAATGTTGTTTGAGATGCCCATAGACATGAGAAATAATAATAAACCCCAAGCCTAGAAATCGAATCAATCATCATGGATCGCCAGAACAAGCTTATTGAGAGGAAATACATCGAAGAAGAGATCAATAGAATTCAAACAAACAAGCAAATACCGCCTAAACATATATTACGTTGAGACTGTACACCAGAGACAATTGAATGTAGCAAATTAGTCCAGATAGTGTACACAGACAGAGACGACAGGGTTGCAACAATTATACGTTGGGAACTAAGCAAAAATATGGGATCCGACCATGCAAGCATATGGTATTAGAACAAACCGGAGATTGTCTTACAAAATAAGAGCCACTAATTACGCAGGGATTTCGACATCAACAACGAGAAGAATGGGCCTGGTAGTCATTAACAAGGGAGTGAGAACCGTCCATATTATAGACACAGCTGTAACTGCAGATCACAGTGAATATGAAAAAGCTAGGAAAATACTATGACAGTGAATAGGGAAACAAGAAAGTGTAGAGCGTGAAGGTCAGAGTTGCATCTATGACTTTTGGTGTATCTGATCGCTTGAGTGGTTAGCAATGACGTAAGAGTCAGGGAAAGTGGCCCAGCAGGAACTATACGAACCGCAATACTGCTGTGATTGGTGTGAATAACATGAGATGAGGGCTGCAAACCTGAGGACACTTACTCGCACAGCTTTCAGCGATGACCACTGTGCAACTGGTGTGAAACTGTAAACCACTACTAACCCCCAGCTTTCAGCTGTGGCCTAGAAGGGAGAAGAGGACAGAAAAAAAGAAAATAAAGACATAAATGGTGATGGAAGGAACCACAGAGCTAATATGATTGGTGACAGAGATATGACAGAAGGCCTGAAAACCTGAGGATACCTACTGTTAATCCACTTCCAGTAATAACAAGTCAGCCTGTGTGGAACTATGAACCGAAGCACTGCTGTGGACGGTTGGAGTGTACCACCTGGGGAGAATTGCTTTTTCCCAGTCTCAAGCTGTTACCACCAGATAAGTGTTGTGGATAATAATAATAATAATAATAATAATAATAATAATAATAATAATAATAATAATAATAATAATAATAAAGGATTTTCCAATACGACTAGAACTGCACTTTCCAAAATGATAGAAGACTACATCACCAAGACTTGAATGGGGATTGAAGTCTTAGCATAAAAAAAGCAGTCAGAGAGGCAAGCAATATCTAGACCAGCGTATGAACATGCCAGAAAAACACCAGAACCTTAGATTGGTTATAACTTTGAAAAATTCACCACATTACATATTAGACTTGATTATCATCCCAAAATTTGCCCACAAGATGGTTCGGACCCAAGATGTGATGACCCAAAGCTGAAAAACGCAGCCTAAAGAATACTGAGAAACCAGGTAAGCAACTACAGGCCAATCATGTGCATATAATATATGTGGAAAACACTGACTAAATGGATGTCTGAGAGAACTTCAAACAAAGTGGCGTATCACTTCCTCAACATTGATCAGATGATTCAGACAGGAGTAAAGAAAAAAAAAATATGTTGCAATGAGATGTATTTGCTACAGATTAACAAAAGACATCATCCCACATAGCTAGATGCTCGGATTTCTGGATATTCAAGATAAACAAACCAAAGCAGTTATTCATAGCAATATCAATGAAAACTAGAAAGTAGTATTGACAGCTACAGGAGAAAACTTGACTTAGGTAAGTATGAAAGAATGAATATCCCACGTGGGCTCTCTGTGTCCACTACTATTTGTACTATGATACCACTGATCAGCAAAGGATACCAGGTCTCTAGAACTGGAGGGAAATTTTATGACATCATATACATCGACAACATAAACTTTTTCTGCGCAAGAAAAAATACTTCGAAATGTTCGTAAAACATAGTTTTTAAAACATACAGTAATGGTTTCGATAGTGGAGTTCCGATTGTGCAAATGCACCGAAGAAGGTTCATGGTGGAGGCAGATATCGAATTACCGGACAACAAGCGTCTCAAAAAGGTGTTAATCACAAAGGAATTATATAAATACTTATCAGTTCATGATTTTGTTGCGATAAGACGGGGGGAAATTTAAGATTTACCACTTGCCCGATCGGTAAGCTTTTTACCTGAAGAAAATAATCTCAAATCAGCCCTCAGATCCTGAAATCGAACCAGCATAGCTTGAGGCCACAACCACGAACCACAAACATTCAATCCCATTATGGTGGTTGGAGACTGAACAATTTGAAACACATTGAAAATAAATTGATGATATGAAGACCAGAGAATACATTGAGACACTGTTGTCCGTCGATTGTGAAGACCGGATGGAGCAGAAATCATAGCTTCAAAATTGGAAATCACTCATTCACCGTCTCTTTTTCCTTCATCCTCTCTCTGTTTTCCTCTCTCCTCCTTTCTATTTTCTCATCTCCCCCTTCCCCCTCTCATATATATATATATATATATATATATATATATATATATATATATATATTTTTTTTTTTTTTTCTCCTCTTCCTATGGCGATACCTGCTGAGAATTCCACAGATATTGTTTCAAACAAAAAGTATTGATATATTTTGACGGAGTGGTTTTATTGTATTTTTATGAAAACGTACTGGATCTTGTTTGCTGCAAAACTGCTGAGTACATTGTTCTTTTGCTATGTACTTCCATGGTCCCTGAAGAATACTGCATGAATTGGATGAAGAAAGCAAAAAAGTAAGTCTTCAAATGAACTTCAGCAAGACAAATGTCATGTTTTACAAAAACAGACACAGAACAATCAAAGTAGAAAATTCAAAGCTGGGGGAAGCAGTGGCAATGAACGTGCACGAAATACCCAAAATGTGGAGAAATAAAGCAAACAAATTTCTTATGCTCCGCGTGTTTTTGTTAGTCAGCTAAACGTTCAAAAATAAGAAAATCTAGTTAATCCTTGAAAGAAGATTATACAACCATTATTCCAATGGGCATCAATTGAGCTGAAATATTGAACCCAAACCAAATGACTGAACCCCAAGCTAAGAATAATATAAGTTGCACTAGGGGAAATCATGTGCAACGTAACATGGATAGATAACTATACAGCACAGTATATTAGGGAAAAGAGATAGCCAGAAATATCGAATTGCAATTGGCTAGGTATATGTCAAGATTGTCACACGACTGAAACAAGTTCAGAAAACGTCGACTCCGCGACCCAAATGATAGAGAGGTTCGGATAATTTTGGGGAAGGTCTATGTCCAACTACAAATGCTAAAAGTCTGCTGTTGCTGCTACTGCTGCTGCTGCTGCTGCTGCTGCTGATGATGATGATGATGATGATATTAGTTCCAAATGGTGGGTATAAGGTATAAGGTAACAATATGCTTACTTCGGACTAGAAAAGTCCAGATTTACAAGCCGTGATCGCACTGATTATTATTAGTGTCGACAATCCCAATTTTTCGCTTCCCAATTGTATGTAGGCTTCAGTGTTACCTTTTTTTCCCTCCTTATATAAATTTTCTTTTTGTTTGGTTCCTTACAGAGAAATGTCAGGAACAAAGAAGACTCTAATGCCTGGAATGTAACTCTGCAAAGGTCCCATGGGAAATCTGTATAAGGGACATGAAGTAAGTTCCTGAGGAATCCCCAATAGAATTACTTTAAAAGAAATATGTTGAAAAGATTTTCTATACGTGTATATTCTTCGAGATGGCCTTTAAGATGGCTGACGAATAACTATAATTCTCATCACTTGTTCACTATTCACTCAAACCAAGTTTTGCCAACGGTTTTTATAGCATGACGTGTGCTTGATCAAATAACAAAATTCAACTGTGAAAATGTATGAAGAAAAAATTATTAATACATGATATCTACAAACGCTCCCAATAAATGTAAACGAAATTCCGTTGAATGGTAAGGAAAGAGCTAAAAAGGTAAATTTTGAAATTGATTAAGGAACTCATTCGTGATTGAGATATATTTTCCATTTTTATACATTATATATCACTGTATTTGCTCCTGCCTCTCATCATGATATCTCCAAATGTTCTCGATAGATTTCAGCAAAATTTTGTGGATGTTGTAAGACTACTGATCGAATATGTGGGTCGGTCTACGTATATGTTCTTCAGTGGAAGATAACTTTTGCATTTCTGTTCATAAATTCCTGTATTTATCCTCTTTGTGATATATTAAAAGGTCTCAATGAATTGTGATGAAAATATTGGAAGGAAACAGTCGGAAGGAAGTGATTTAAAAGTTGAGCCGATGCAGGGATTAGTTTTTGCTGTGAGATATTTTTCGGTTTATTCCATTGATTTTGTATTTTGTTCCTACGTCTCAAGGAGATATAACAAAATTTTTAGATGAATCTCAATGAAACATTTATAAAGACGGGTATATTGTAAGGAAAAAGTGAAAGCATTTGGGGTTGGATCCAGGGATCTTTTTTTGATGGGGAGATGTTTTTATATATTATCTTTTTCTTCTTCATACATTTCTCTATCCAATCATGGCTGTTCAGTATCTCTGAAAGTTCTCAACAAGTGTAAATGAATTTATAGGAGGTCTGGCAACAGGAAAGAAAGGATTTAGTTTTGGAATGGATCTGGAAATCGGTTTAAATTGTTAATATACCTCAAAAAATATGCCTATATAGAAAAAGCCTTCAAACGAAATCTTGAAAATTATTCATTTTCAGTTGTCAGAATGTGGTAGACTTTTAGAATGTTATTTAAAACACCTGATTGTACAAAAACCGTTTAAAACCTTTTTGTTGTAGATTTGGAGCATACAGCTGACATTTTTTATTTCTATTCCTCTTCACATCCTACTATAGGTTTATCCATCGTACAAGCCCTGGTCCATATTAGGTCATACGGTCTAACTCACTGAGTTGCCGGTTCAAAATAAAAAATTGAAAAAATTGGTGACAATAAAATGATTTACAATTATACATGAATATATCTAATAATATGATTATCAGATCCGTCATAAATGTTATTTATTATACTTCAGAGTCATAACCGCAAAAGTAGTCTTTTACTAAAAAAAAAAGACAGTATGATGCATTTGTACACAATGTATTCAAGTGAACAATCAGCTTATTGCTTGAATTCGAACTGGGTCTTGATCGGAAAGGATTGGACCCTTACAAAAAGGGATCAACTATTTATAATCAGGCTGAAAAAACTTGATTTCAGATAAACTTCCCATGGGCTCCATTTGAACCCCATCAATAAATACATTATGATAACGGACAAATACAGCTGAAATGATGGCAGAATCTGATTAGTCGAAAGAAGTCTGGCTAATACTAATATTCAAATAACCCCAAACTGCAGAAGTATTAAAAAAAGCATGCTATTATGATACACTTCGAGAATAATATGAATTATTTTCATGAGATACTGATTATATCAGTCTAGATTGTTTTGCTGGAATTTGGATTCAGTGGATTTTTATCAACAAAGGAAAAAAATCGTTATGTTTTTCTCTTTGACAATAGACAAGAAATATCTCTGACAAGGACTTCAAATTTGTTTATAATGTTGGTTGATATAGCAGTGCCGAAATGATTTAAATGTTGCATGAAATCTCACAGTGAGCTTACAAATACAAGGATAAGTCAATAACTACCTACATTTGTAATATTATCATCATCAGCTTGATAGTATTAAGTTCAGCGAAAGCGTGCAAGGTTGTGGTGCACACCTCTGTACTACAGTGAACATTTGTCGTTAATCAGTCTGTCTTCTTTATTCTATCGTACAGATACCATGGCTTACAGGCTCTCAGTTTGCACAAAGGAAGAACAACTGAGCGATTATCCGCTTCTTTTGTGGACTGGAGGTGTACCAGGATCTGAAATCCATTGAAGTCTTTCAGCACAGAATAGGAACAGCGTCCATTGCGGAGTGCGTATGAATGGATTGCAAAGTTCAAAATGGACGGCAACGACTGCACAACAACGGAGCAGGACACCAACTTACATCAACGACTGCACCTTGATTCTTACGGACCAAAGAGTTACTATCGTTTATGTGGCAAATCATATGCAAATCAACTACGGTTTAGTGTCGTGTGTAATGTTCAGTATAATATGACCCTAAATTGATACAACTGAACTGGGATCTGAGGTATTGGAGCATTGTCGTTATAGTTCTGACCTTGTTCCATCACATTACCATATACTGGTCCCCTCGATGACTTCCTGAGAGATTATCGATTAGCCACAGACCACGAAATGAAAGGTGGCTGACAGGTCAACGAAAAACATTTTCCTTAGGACATATCCAAACTTGTGAAAAGCAGGAAGTAGATAGAAAGTTCGAGATTTCGTGAGTTCTGTACTGTTGAACTTATAAAGTTCCATTCCAAATGTTTAGATAATTATTGATCCATCGTTGTATATTACGAGATTGGTAGTGAAATGTTCAGTTCTGCCGTCGAGGATCAATACAATTCTTTGAAAATTGACAAAATTCCAAAATGATCCGTGCTAGAAGACAACAATATAAGGAAAAATTAAAAGAACAAAACTAGTGTTCTGTGTTGAATTTATAGAACTGTTATATCAATCTAACAATCTATCACATGAAAAAACTTGAGATATACGCCAAAAAGCAACATATCTTTATTCCTACGTTGATTAATATTTCATGTAGAAAAGTGATAAATATCAGGATACGTGTAATGCTATTCTATTTTGAAATATGATTGAAATAGGCCTGGTGATTTACTCAATACAAACTGCCATGTAACCAACATCTTTTAAAAGCAAATAATGTCAGCAGTGATCAATGCAAACCGTGGGAAAATGGTTATCTAAGGGTTAGTTTCTTTTCTTGCCCTTGAATGCAGCCAAACAAAAGACTTAGGACTGGTTTACTAAAAACACACATTGCAAATAAATCTCCAACTAAATACCTATTTAGAGAATGAATTTCCAATATGAGTAAACCACGAAATTATCCTCAGTCTGTTATCATCCGTCCGTTGAACACTTTCTGGCGGTCTATGAATCTACACATTTTACGACATCGCTGAGGTAGGAATTTCAACTTAGCTTGGACATATTATCTAGTTTACATATGAATCTTTATTGCAGCTTAGAATTTCATTCGAGATACTCACGATTTACCTGGACTGCTATTTGCACTTATGCAAGATATTCTACTACCTTACACGCCAATCAGACATTCGATAAAAGATGATTGCTGAGCAAGGCTTGTCTCACACATTGGTTCCATTTGTGAGGGAATATATAGAGACTAATATCAATAAAGAGATATTTGTCTTTGAGAGGAGCTTAATCATCGTCATTCAATGGGCGTCGCTCCAGAGCAGGGATTCTCAAGTAGACGACTCCTCCAGGGGTTGCGTAATGGATACTGGGGGATATATTCGTAATTCCTCTTTTTGTTTTTCTTCTTTTTAATAACTATCCAACTAGTGTATTTCTCTATATGAATATATATTCCCCCTGGTGCTTGAAAATGGCTGAAAGGTATTTACCATTTGGTGAAAAATGATTTTTGCTTTTCTTAGGTTTATGTAATTCAATTTCGAAAAATGAGCAGTACCTATACGTATATTTTTATATACTTCCTTCACTTTGAAAAATATGTGACTAAAATAAATATACTTCGAAGGGTGCTGATGTTCAGCCTATCTAAGGTGCCAGGAACTCTTAGGTAGGCTCTGTTGCACATATTTTCCAAATTAATTATCATTAACACATCATTTGCACCAATCAATCTCCTACGCACTAGATGTCAAGATCATCAGCTTCGAATTAATTACTTTTTTGAATTTCCCTTGATTAATTGAAGCAAGTAGGACTTTCCAACCCGTCCCTTCCCCCATTCTTCGACGTCTAAATTTTATCCTTCGTTTTACTTTCTTATCTACCGTCTTTCATTCCATCCATTCTCTGCATCCCCGTCAGCAAGTCGCCGGATAACATAGTGACATATCTGCGCCAGTCAATCGATGACGGATATTTTGATAAACACTTACGTTGTGACCTCCTCTTTAGACTTTTTTTTTTCGAGTACTGTCTCTTTCATTCTCTTCATCACAAATTAAATCAAACGAGTATTATGTTATTCATTCAATCATATATCTGATCATTCCTGCATTATTTACATTTGATCTTATGCTTACCTTTTCCTCACCAGGCCCCGGCATATAGTTTCAGGTGGATATGCTGTGGTTTAATACATTGCTGAGTCGTACTAAATGCTTAAAAAATGGTACACAATGTCTGTCCACTGAGCACGAGAATCACGTTTCATTTACTAAAAACAAATCGCAAAAATGATGAATATCAAATAAAAATTGTAGTTATAATTAGATAAAGTTTCTTACTTTGGGTTAGCAGCAGTTTTGTTCATGGTTGATTCGTGAATCGAATATAATCTCTTTTTTGAAACTAACAATTATGATTTTGTGTAAACATATTTTTTGATTTCATTGATTTTTCAATCATAGACATACTTATATCTGAATAACCAATTAATATTTGTTTTTGTTGTATAGATGTAAATAGTAGTTATCATTGATATGATCGGTTGTGGCCAAGAATTTGTTCAGTTTATATCCACGGTTATTTTCGTAGGAAAAATTATTTGATTTGACTTTTATCTACATTTCAAGTGGTATCATATGGATATCAAAACAAAATCGACCCTCTCTCAACCTAAATTGAATGTAGAAAAAAATTGCCTTGCTTAGTTTTAGTCATGTACATTATCAACTCATGAAGCAATAACGATGACCGTTTGAAGCTTTTGTTTTTCGAGATTTTAAACGGTAGTATTTGTTAAATCTCTTGAAATGCGTTTTTTGCTTTACGGATTCCTTTGGAAAATGTGATCTGAGATCATTTAAACGGATATTTATAGCCTGAAACCGTCTTTTTAGTGGAGGTGGTGGGTAAAATACAAGTATTAGGGAGGGATATTCTGACCAAGGTCTCTCTACAGGCATAAATATGATCAGGGGACCCTTGAAACTTAGAAACCGCCAATATGCATGGTTTCATCTACACATCAACCCAACAAACAAACACACACACACACACAGAGGGAAGAAAAAGAGAATGGAGGAAAAGCAGAAAAAAATCAAGATATTTTGTTTGTTGGTTACGATTTTTTTTCACATTCTTAAAATAGGTAGCGCGCTATATAAGAGATTAAGAAATTTTGTGAATTTTTTCCAACTCAGGAAATGCATCTGATTGTGACTTTACATTCGTGTATACAGGTTTGAATTTAGATTCGCAGGGTGGGGGATGAAGCAACAATACAGTTACTTTTGCTCATGCCAGAACGTACTTTTTTATTATGATTAAAGGGTAAGTTTAAAAAATTAAATCAAATCAAATAAG
>OY735203.1:18984702-19059702 GCA_963457665.1 Thysanoteuthis rhombus | reverse complement strand
GGGAGGAAGAGTCATCGTATTCTACTGAGCCTGATCTGATTCTTATACAAATAGTCAATCAACCCCTAGGCCTAGTTGTTAATCCCTTCTGCTTTCAGCCAGACATCATGAACCATGTTTCTTCAACCAGAATCAATGGATTTGCATTTGCCTCAAATGGTTTTGTTAGCTTATGTCACATCCATTCCTTTTCTTCTAGTTTGTATATATTCTTACTTTTAATTTGTTCAAAGTTTACCTTCACCTGTTTTCACCATTGCTTACGTTATAACAGCGTCAGTGTTGCTTCGAGCAAGAATACTAAACGATGGACTAGAGACAAAGGGTAAATCCCAAAATTGATTAAACAAAAGAAGAATTCTTTCCCCTACTCAAACCCGACCAACTGTTTATTCAATTTTAACTTCACAAAACCATCTGTGTGGAAATTGTACAAATGATCTGAATGGCAATCATAACTGCATGCAATATACTACATCTTCCGGCTGAAATGACACATTTTGCATTTTCACCATTCATAGTTTACCTATATTACTCTGAGAGAAAATGCAAAACGTCATGTTTGCTTGAAATCGTGCCGTTGAAAAGAATGCTGTAGAATTTCCGGAAGGTCTCGGCCTAAATCAAAGAGAGAGAAAGTGTATTCCGATTAGTCTGTTGTGCTTTGTTTATTTTATAGATTAAAATGTGCTGGCGCATAAAGATTCTACAAAAGAGCCAATATCTCTCCGATATACTCTATGATATTCTATACCTCACTTTGGAAAACTGATAATTCTTATTCTGACATTTGAAAGGTTACGCTGTTTCTAAGACGTAACATTTACAACTTAGTGGGCAATATCGACCGTCGCAAATATCTTAAATTTGTTATTGTTAAAAGTCAACTGATGTTAACGGAGCAGGCATCCCTGGTAATACATGGAATTTGTTATTAAAATATTTGTAAAATGACTGCCTCAGCTTAATTACGAAACGTCCAAGAACTAGGCAAATTCACAGATCAGATAGACGACGCTAGAAATGATTATAATTCATAAACAGAATGAATACGTCGTAAAAGATGATTAACGTACATTTACAAGTATTTAGAGTGTTTGGTAAAAAACAAAACAAAAACTCATCGAACCCCTACTCCCCAGTGTAAATTTAACAATCTTTTCACATTGCTTGCAAAAACACGTCTCAGTAGAAAATAAATCATTTTTTTTTTTCATAAAGAATAGTTGGTTGACAGACTTGCTTTTTTCTGAACATGCACGTACAAAGTTAATTGATGCTTATGGGGCAGGGAGTGTATCAATCAATCCAGACTATTTAACACCTTCAACATTTTGTCGACAAAGAGTACATGAGTCTAATAACTGGGGGTTCAGACCGTCGGCTCTTTCCTATTTCAATGTCAAGTAGTGGGCTCGAATAATCTTCAACTTTAATGCACCTTTCACGGAAGGCAGATTCTCAGCTTCTATTTGATTCTTGCTGAACAGATACCACCTGAGATCACTTTGCGATTCCATTGACTAGGGAACATTTGGACTCTCGAATCTCATTGTAAATTTCTGAGGACCCAGTATTGCTGCTGATATGTTTAGCCCAAGTAAACTTTTTTAGATATTGCTTATGATAATTTTATATCAATCTGGTACCAAAAGCATCTTCTGAAAAATGTTTTGCATTTTGTATTTTCATCCCTGGAACAACATCCGATGATTTGTCTATTTAAGCCTATATCAGATTGAAAAGTTGGATATCTGATGTAACCTACGTAACATAACCAATTTCTTGAACATTGGAACAATTGTCATGATTGGCATATCCTTGTAAATATATTCAATATTTCAAATGATACCGTACACCATTTGCTACTGTATCTGAAAGATTACAAGCCGAATTAACTTTACACGTAGCTTTTATCTTGTAATTTTGATTTGCATTTGAACATTTTTTTCCATGTCTGCACTATTTTGAATTTTGTTGCTTTATTCCTAATATCTGACGAATAACACGGCCATCTCCATCCAAAGCTAAAAAGACCCTAAACAATTGTTTTGTGAGAGAGAGGGCGAGAGAGGGCGTGAGAGGGAAAGGGAAAAGAGGGGAGACAGAAACAAAGAGAGATAAAGGGAAAAAATACTATTATTCCACAAGGAGGCTCCTGTAAGTGTAAGGGATTGGTATGAAATAAAGAATAATCACAGCAGTTGGAAAAAAATGTGTATTTAATTACCTTGATAGCAATTAGAAAGTTAGTGTTGAAATTTGTATTTTTAGCTAACAGAAAAAAATTCTTCAGGCCATATGTGTGTGTATGCGTTAGTCCGTATCTGTGTGTGCACTTCTGTGTCTCAAACTGAATCTACGTTCAGTGTGTTGGTTCATTTGTTTTTCATAAGGATTTTTTATTGTTGAAACGAAAGCATTTTGAGGAAGCGTTAGAGGTAATCGAAAGATTTGCAATTTTTCAAAGTCTATCCTGAATTCAGTATATGCTCTGTGTTTAAAAATGCAATTGAAAACATTATTTTCATCTCTCACGAACACCGTAAAAAGATTGAACATTAAGTTGAACCGGTACGCCTTTGCGTACAACTTGCAAATAAGGATCAGTGACTGATGAAACACTGATACCACCCATAAACAAATTATCAGGAACGTACTGGAAACTGCGAACGTGTAGAGTAGCGATTTTATGAACTGATCCCAAACTAAATTCAATGGAGTATTGGATCAAACATGATCATATTACAGCACGAAGGCTGACAGGGACTCTTTGATCAATTATTCTACCTTGTCCCAAATTGTTTGATTTTATTTTGTTGAAGATACTTTTCCGTCGCATATGGGGAGTATACAAGAATGTTTTGTCCGAGTTAAGTTACAGAGTTAACCTTTTTAGACGCCAAATGTGACAATAGGAACCCCCAAAATATACATGGCTAGTCACATTCACTTAATTATAAAGACATTAGGAGAAAAAAAGTGGAAAAAGGTTAATAAAAAAAAAGGACTGTGTATAAGGATTTTCACAGTGGAAGTAAAAAGATGGACTGTAAGTTTAATAGCATCAAAGATAAAAGAAAAGAGGGGGGTAATAGAAGAGAAAAAAGTAAATGGTCATATATTTCTGGTATCTTGTTGAAGAGGAGGTAATTTCAATTTTGTGAAAGAGATATCGATAGAACAAAACCTCTGTAAATAGGATAGATTAACCCGTCGTGAAAACGAGTCAGATGGTGTAAGGACCGCCGGCTTTTGGTCTGTGACTGTAGCAGCATATAAACCTCATTATATTTCTGAGTGGAAACGAATGCTATTCATGTATTTTTAGTCAACTGAAGAAGAAAAATCAACGTTGGATCTTGAATCATGACACCAGACTCGCAGTTTTAGTTTCTTCCTATGCTGCGGCCTCGGTGTGCATACACACGAATAAATGCCATTATCTTTCAATTGACGCTGACTACGTAATCATAAATGGGAAACATGCCCACAAATTCAAAGAAAACATCCAATACCCGTTTAGATATATCAAAAAATGATATCATACTTCACATCATCCGTATAAGAAACCGGACGCATGAAGATTAGCAAATTTCAAAATTATCCTCAATATCATTTTATTTCAGTGTGTAAACATCCTATGGAACAGTAACAAATTTACTGTTTAGAAGATTTCAGAGGAAGTATGCATTTAACTTATAAAATAATGAAAAATCGAAGCTTTCATGGATTTATTGTTAATTCTTTTTATTTATCATTTGATCAATTAGTAAAAAAACACATTTCAATATTTCTGCTTCATCTTTTTTGTAATAAGTACAAAAGGAGAAGGGGTGGAGAAACCATCATCATCATCATCATCATCATCATAATCATCATCATCATCATCATCATCATCATCATCATCATCATCATTCTATTAGCGTACATCGTTGGATATAGACACTCCCCAAATTTTGCTAGACCTGCCTATAATGGACATCATGGACCCCATACTTCCTGAAATATGTACCCCCCCACGCCATCTTACTTTCTGGCGACCACATTCTTGGATATGATCGCTTGGGATCCAAAATAGCCGCCAAAAAGGAGAGAGCATAGCTAAAAGCCATGTTATGTTCATTCGTCACGTTTTACACTTTGAGCTGAAGCCACGCGTAGATATGAAAGATGACCTTACTGTGGGATAGATAAAAGGGTGAAATAGTAGATATGGGGTGTGTTTAACATTAAATTAATTATCACTTTCGTAATTTGGCTCTCAGAACTTATGGTTACCACGCAGATATTCCAAGTCTTTCGGAGGCAAAAAGTTCAGAATGTTGATCCCGATTATAACCACTCACAACTTGTGGGCCTTTCAACTTTTATGGCAAAGCAATTTTAAAGAATTCAATGATATATGGATGGAATGGATGGAATGGATGGAATTGGTGAACAGAGGAGATCTCATGAGAATGAGAATGGTTTGATAAGAAAAAATCATTATGAAAATGATAATCAATTCAAATTATTTTGAACCTCTTTACTCCCATAGAGTTATTTAAGTAGGGATAAGCCAGCCAAGATAAGATTACTAGATTCAGTCACGATAAATAAGAAGAAATTCTGTCAGCTAATGGGCAATGCTGATCATGGGGGCCACTATGATGAATTGTGAGAAATTAATAAGTTCGACAAATACATAATCTTAAGAGAACGAAAAAACGTCACAGGACACTTCTTCCAAGTGGTTAAGAACAGATACATTTGAACATTAAGAAATTGAAAGAGATTTTCAAATTTTGGAATAGTCCTTAAGTGTTACCAGCAAATAACAGAGGTCTGGATTTCCATATAGACCCCTTCAAAAACTATAATTGGGCCTTTGTCCTAGCCAGATATTTTTATGGGGATAACTGTGATTCGGTAATCCTGGCTACAAAGCACGATTTTGGTGACTTAAACATTGGGTACATATAATAGGGATATTAGTATTATTTAGATAAATAGAATCATTGGAATCGGCTCAAAACCATCAAGGAAACAGTAGCAATACTTGTTTTTTAATTTTTATTTCAAAGTCTAATGTGTGAAATTATGCTCTGTTGTCCCATTAAAACCATTGAACATTTCTATAGTATTGCTAAGAGAGTCAGATGGATATTAAGTGAATTTACCGTCCTAAATGATAATAAGATATAAAGCTCGAACTCAAATACAGTCTACTTTTGTAAACTGATGGAAGATCCTCACAATGGCTATAGTTTCAGCCGTCATTACCCGGGCATATAGCATGTGCGTCTTAGATATGTTAGATAGACTTTTGACAAGCAATTCTCCATATGCTTGTTTACACATAGGAGTGAGTAGGAGAGGGATCCATACCTTTCCTAAAGGCACTAGTTCCAGTCAGGTTCGAATTCTCGTCGGCAAGTCCATTTTCTACACAGCTAACCAATTGGTCACCAACATTCCCTAAGACTTTCGATGAATTATTGTGATATACTGAATGAAAATTTCATAAGGGTATAACATATAAAGATTTGCCTGAAGTCCAGATTATAACCGCAGACACACTTTGTGGTCATAACCTTATCGGTTGTTGAGTTTTGTTGCATTTCCTGAACTATTGTATGATAATAGTAAATTTTGGGTACGCTTGAACGGAGAAAACAAGAAAATATTGGACCAATTTAGCATTAACTTATATTGGGAATTGAATCCATCGAGAACAACTTCTTTTTTGGTAGGGGTTTTCAAAAAGCATTCAGCAAAAAAAAGGAAAAAAAGGTGTTAGGTTCATGAGTAAGCAAATTAGTGGCCATAAGTATAGTCACCTTAGCTCAGACCGTACGTGGATTTTACCAACACAGGAGTGAATTTAAGTGAATTTTCATGAATGTTGGTTGTATTTGAACACCTATCATCAGCAATTATTTAAGATATACGATACAGGCATTGAGGTTAATGTTAGTTACAAACAGGTTATTCAACTAGCTTGTATGATGAACAATGTGAATCACTTTGTTCCTTAGTTTATGAAATGGACTTATTGGTCTGGTTATATGTCCTTAAGTTAAGATTATTATTGCCATTACTATTATTCATATACTGAATATACGCTCTCTGTATCATGCCATATTTAGCATATGTACTGCAAGTAGATTTGTTGGGCTTTGTCAAGGGAATAATATAGCTGCATACATATAATCGACGTATTTCCCAGGATAGCACATTTGAATATAATTTGTATAAGATGCAGAATAATTTAATATCAAGATTAAACATAATACCTCAAACAGTCAACTGATATCAACCTATTTTTTTATCTGCAATCTGTTATATGGGTGAATTAATCAGAAATTGTTGACAATGGAATTGTTAATCATTCACCCACAAAATAAAAAGCTCACAGAGAGAGGAGAAGGCATCGATTTGTCAGCAACAGTTTCAGTTCTGCCTTACATTAACAGCATTCGTGATGTAGATATTAGGAGACAATGTCACCAAAGAAAAAAAAATAGATGGATACGTAGATACAATAACGATATGTAATGATCCTAAAGTAGTAGATATTTTCCATGTGACTGGTAATTGAAAAACGAAAAAAATTATTAACCATTATCTTTGCGAGCGAAACAGTAGAATTCCGCATTCTTCGGGCAATGGAAAATAAAATGTAAAAACGAAATTACAAACGGAGTTCTGGAAATAATGAAAATTGGTGACAGCTGCTAACGTTACAGAGTAAGAAATAAAAGAAAAGAAACCAAAAGAAAGCGTTGAAGAATAACGGAACAGTAAATAATAATTGCTGTCTATGAGACTTCACAACGTTTGTGGTCTAGTCGGAACAGGAGTAATGGGCGGACATTTTG
The DNA here is from genome assembly GCA_963457665.1 of Thysanoteuthis rhombus. NCBI lineage: Eukaryota > Metazoa > Mollusca > Cephalopoda > Oegopsida > Thysanoteuthidae > Thysanoteuthis > Thysanoteuthis major. The sequence goes on along the minus strand of OY735203.1, from coordinate 19,052,839 downwards.
CAGCCTTTACACAGAGTAATCGACATTTATTATTTATGCCCAGAAGGGGCGGTTTCGTTTTTTTTTTTGTTTTCGTTTTTAGGGTTTTTTTTTCCTTCTGACTGATTTGCAGGATGGGAAGCGGGTGTAAATAGAAGTTACAAGAGAATATTCTTGACTGATTCCATCATGTCTGGGTGTAATACCACGCTCCGAAATTTATCAAGCATCGATAAGCGTGCTAAATCAGACACGCCTCTGGTAGTAATTTTCTTCTCCGGCACATTATACAAATCCGAAGACGTGTAATCTTCATTTTGTCTCTACTCCTTCCCTTCTCTTATTCTTCTGCTTGTTTTTGCTGTGCACTATTTATCGTTCACTTACCAACGTAATTTTTTCTCTCCCTCACATCTTACTTCCACCTTGGTTTTTCCTACACCAAATTCTCGGAAGTTGTCATACTCAGCAAATACGTATTTTTTTTACGTCATCTGATACTATCAATACCAACAAAAAAATCATGGATAAATTTGACTTTTGACAAGATATTTTTTGGGGGTAAGAAATAATCAAATCAATTAAATTAATGAAAAAAAAAACAGGAAAATTGCGCAATTCATTATATGGATAGATTTAGGCTCTTATTCGTGTAATTAAATCATCATAACCCCACGAATTGCCGACCAACAGGTTGAGCTGGATATTGATTCTTCTTTTTTTAGTGTCTGTATGCCTGTTCGCCTCATCAGGAACTCTTGGTCTAATTTTTAGGTAAAAAATCGTGACGATCTGCTCAAGTCTGATACAAAGCAAGATCTAAAACCATCCTATCATGTTTTGAGAGAAGACATAATTTTCTAGATTCATTTAGATAAAAAATCTACCTTTTTCAGGTTTTTCTTAAAGAATTTAGATAGTTATTGTCAATTTTTTTTCGTGGTGAGTTTTGATAATATTTGTAGATGATGGGTTCAGGTACACGCGCGGGTTACAATGATTCATTAATGAAGGATATATTTATTCTTTACATCATTCACCTGAATATTTGATTCTTTCTCCCTCGATATCAATCTGCTCTCTTCTTATCTATAATAACTCTCAGCCTGTATCAACAGATTTACTTCAATGTTTTTATTATTTTTCAACTTTTCACCATAATGTTTTTTTCTGTTATCTAGAAGTGATTAACATAAATGTGATCATAATCGTTTACCTGTGCACAGCTCATAGAACAGCAGAAGCAATCAGTCTTTTCACCGATGGGCAAGGTACCAGATGTCACTAGAAGGGACACATACTTGTTTTAGTGCATAGCTTGCTTGTTCGTAGAATTCCATGTCGGAGAAATCATCGAAATCTTTGGAAAGCACGTGCACGAATTCAATGCCTTTCGGTTCCAGCAAAAGTATTGTCTATTTTTTTTCCATGCCAGAAAACTCATATTGATATCTAAGAAGTCAATCATCATCATCATCATCATCATCATCAACAACAACAACAACAACAACAACAACAACAACAACAACAACAACAATAACAGTCTTCCAACGTCAGTCGTTGGACACAGACTTTCTTCAGGATTCACCACACTTCTCTATCATGGGCGTCACGGAGCCAGTACTTTCTGACTTTGTCTTCCTCATCTCTCAAAGTAATACTCTATCGGCCTCAGTTTCGCGTGTGATCTCTGGACATCCATGTCATGAGTCGCGTTTTACTTGATAATGAAATATCTGACACCGGTAAAATAACACATTTTTAAAATCAACCACTGGAGATCTGTAGTAAATGCCGATTCATTTATTGATGCAATGGGTTATTTGAAGGCCATTACACTGAAACTCTTTCAAGTTGCTCTGCATTAGATCTAATCACCGAATCTCTTTGGTGACTTTCTTGTTTTGAAAGAATGGTTTTAACCAAATGGAATTGTTACAGACGCGCATGCCTACGTAAAAACACATTTTCCTATGTGCAATTGTGTGATAATAGAAGACGGTAGATCTCATTACTTTTCCGTTTACAGATCCCTTTCAATACGCGTCTCGCATTGAGCTCCTCTGGGTCAAGGACCCATGCTCCTTATTGGTTTACGATATCAAAGGATTGTGTCTATTTTGCAGACATGCTGACGCCATCTACCTCTTTATTATTCTCTTGGTGATAGCTGCCATTTACGTAGCATCTGTATCTTGTCAGAGATATCTTGCCTTCTTTCATTTGTCTTTGTAGGAGCGATATTCATTACTTTCGTACGTGAGTAGATCATTCTATTGTTTCTTTTTGAGTGAGTCGTGTCCGTTTTGTCAATTATGTATCGATATCATATATATATATATATATATATATATATATATATATATATATATATATATATATATATATATATATGTATATATATATAAATATATATATATATATATGCATACATATATATATATGCATATATATATATATATATATATATATATATATATATATATATATATATATCATTTCAGTGAATTGTTTCCTGATACCTTCAATGTAATTCATGAAATTCTTTCAAAATGTTCTTATGTTTTACACATGTATATGAATACACCATGAAAAATAGATGGAGAGTAAGCAAACGAATTGAAGAAACACACACACACACACACGCAAACACACAGACACACAAAAACACACTAGTTCGACGTGTGTATATGTATATATATACATATATAAATATATATATATATATATATATATATATATATATATAAATATGTATACATATGTATGTATATATATATATATATTTGTATACATATATATATACATATATATATATATATTTGTATACATATATATATATCTATATATACATATATATATTTATATATACATACATATGTATATATACATATATATATATAAATATATATTTATATATATATATATATATATATATATATATATATATATATATACACGTCGAGCTAGTACGGTTTCAATGGGATGATATGAAGTCAATAATAAAAGAATATACTCAGACATATAGTACTACAACCTATATGCAATTACAGTAACTCCTTTATCACATTATGTAAATACTCTGAACCCTTCCAGCTCCGAAAAGGAGTAGGCAAGGTGATACCAGTTCATCAAAACTCTTCACAGTCTGCTTTGAGATAACCTTCTGAAACATGGACTCGGACCATAGAAAACTCAAAATAGACAGCGAATACCCAAACAACCAAAGCTTCGCAGACGACATCGGCTTCTTCACAGAAAACGTACACGACCTGCAACTAATGCTAGATAAAATAAAAAAATGAAAGCAAAACAGAAGTGTTGTGCAACACTCATATTGAGAATAGTACATAACTGTCAAAATCGAAGTTCATAACTGGGGAGAGTGGAACGCTACATATACTCAGAACAACGAATCCCTATCGAACCGACAAAGAGAAAAGAAATCAATCAAAGAATCACTCTAGAATGACAAGCCATTGGCTGAGCAAGCACAAATTTCAAAAACAAGACGATCCCAATAATCCTAAAAAGGAGAGTATTCGATCAATTCCTCCTCCCGATAGATTTATGGGACTGAAACATTGAATCTAACCAAGTGATATACCGACAAACTTAGGAACATGCGTGCGTGCATGAGATAATCATGCACAACCTCACATGGAAAGATCACAAGACAAATCAGTATATCAGAAAGAAAACTGAGTCCAAGACATTAAAGAATCTATTATAAAACTTAAATGGCAATGGCCAAGCCACGTTGCAAGGATGGAAAACAACCAATGGACATTATGACTTACAAAATAGATTTCTAGATATCTCATGCGAAACTGAGGAGGACAGATGGCAAGATCGAGAGATGAACTAAACACATTTAGGGGAACTCTGACTCTGCAACGCCCATGATATACAAACTTGGTGGGTCCTGGGGAATGTCTATGTCCAACGACAGTCGTAAAAAGACTGATGGTGATGATGACAATGATATAACCTGATACATATTTTCAGACAGCCGGCTATAAAGAGCCATATAAAGAGTAAGATTAGATATTTGGTTGAAAGAGTAAGACAAGGTGATACCAGCTCACCTAAACTCTTCACAGCCTGCCTCGAGATGATCTTCAGAAGGCTAGACTGGGAGAGTAAAGGAATTAAAATAGACGGCGAGTATCTGAGCAACCTCAGATTCGCAGACGACATAGCCCTTTTTGCAGAGAACCTGAATGACCTCCAACTAATGATAGATGAACTAAATGAGGAGAGCAAGAAAGTCGGCCTGCACATGAACTTCAGCAAGACGAAGATCATGTGCAACAACCACATTGGAGATAAGAACACTAAGATCGAAATCGAGGACACAGAACTCGAGAAAGTAGACCACTACATCTACCTAGGGCAACGAATCTCCATGAGACCCTCAAAAGAAGAAGAAATCAAGCGAAGAATCACACTAGGATGGCAAGCCTTTGGCAGAGCTAGCTCAACCTTCAAAAATAATAAGATCCCATTAATCCTAAAGAGAAGGGTGTATAACCAATGCATCCTCCCAATAGTCACTTATGGAGCTGAAACATGGAACTTAACCAAGAAACAGACCCGTAAGCTGAGAACCATGCAACGTGCACATGAAAGAATAATGCTGGGCCTCACATGGAGAGACCACAAAACAGCACAACACATCCGGGAAAAGACAAGAGTTAGAGACATCATAGAAGCCATAAAAAATCTCAAATGGCGGTGGGCTGGCCATGTTGCAAGAATGGCTGACAATCGATGGACATCACGACTCACAACATGGATTCCCCGAGACCATATGCGCAACCGAGGCCGGCAAAATATTAGATGGAGAGATGAACTAGACAGGTTCAGGAAGTACTGGCTCCGTGACGCCCATGATAGAGAAGTGTGGCAAATCCTGGGGAAGGTCTATGTCCAACGACGGACGCTAAAAGACTGATGATGATGACTGATGTTTATATCGATTCCACTTATTCAGTCAACACATACTTTCCTGATTTCCAATTTATTTTCAGATGGAAGGTACAAAACTATTCTCCCTACCCAGGGTCCTTGAACTTTTTTTTCTTTTTTCACAGCGCACTGGTTCAATGTCGCAAATATTATCGTGGATAGGCAAACTCGACTATGGGCAATAAATCAACTGTGTCACTGATGAAAGGCAAGTACACGCATTTACCCTCTCTATAGAGCTAATCTAACGTATTTATGATCAATAGTTAAGGGATCCTCTTTATCCTATGGAGAAATGTTGTTGAATCATATTGTTTTCTCTCGACTTGTTTACATATTCTGTGCTCTGGTCATCAAACAGTTACTTGACCCCCGAAGAAGGAGTGGGATGTAAAATACTTCATATTTAGACATGAGTAATAACAAATCCTCACTAAAGTGACGATATAATCTTTCATTACTCAATCCATGGAGATTTCGCTTGACAAGAAAATGTCCTAAAATTCCTTACCTGTTGCCAATATATATTAAAATCACGTACCCCTTCGCATATGAATGTAAAACAACAGCTACTGTATTTTGCATCCATATATACATACATATATACATACAAAAGCTGATAGAAAACTATTTGTGGACACTTTGGTGGCAATTTCAGTTGATTGTTTTCCAATCAAAGCGAATTTGCCTACTGCCTACTCGCTACAATGAGAATTTGATTGAATGATTCATTGAAGTATTCTCCAACATTGCGTTTAATATGTTCTCCCTCATGATGATGATCAAACCAACCTATCTTGCAGTCAAAAACTGATCGCTATAACTTGGTAATTTTGCAATAGCATTATACATTTGATAACTGAAGAAGATCGTTCCTTTGTGTCTCTATTTGTCCGTCTTGAAATAACGTAGCCTTTGCACAACCGAGCTTAATACATCTAGCACGGATCTCAAAATGCACTTGAATATAATCCAATGACTAAAAACCTGAGTGTAGCATCATTCTTGGTAATGTTTAGGTTCCCTCTCTAAATTGTTTTCCCCTGGAAGCAGTAAAGCCAAGGGAGGTAATTCCACTTCTGAATTGATATTTTTCTTGAAATTTTTCATCTACATTCATTCTTCCAATTGATGCAGGAATAATAGTCGACTTTTGGATAGAAACAACGATACAAATTATCAAACCATTTACTACACTGAAACTATTCAGTATTTTCCGAATGGAAAAACAAAAAAAGCCAAAAAAAACTTGTATGTTAACATTCTTTTTTTTTTCATTGCTGTTTATCTAGATTTCTTTGTTTAAATTGATGTTTCCTTATGTTTTCGACAGAATTTTACACATGAAAAAAGTCATCTGCATGAATAGAAGACTTGGATGTAAAAGACAGTCCTTCAAAATATCATTTTTAAATCATGTTTTAAATCATATTTTTTACGTCTAAACATCAGAAATTGCTATTTAGATTCTTCTTTCGAAACTGAATCTTTTCAATATTTTTGACATAATTTCACACGTGTAAAAGTTAAAGGGGGTATTTATACTCGTATATTTAGATATTTGTCATCACGAGTTGCGTCCAGTTGAAAAAAAAAGCATCACTGTCCCACATCGAACAGATTACCAATGTCGCTATTTAAATAATTCGAGAAAAAAACTGGTATTTCTATTTATGTTTCTGGCAATTTTACATATAAAAAACGTTGCAATTATTCATAGTCCTGTGTTTGAAAATTTTCAGACGCTTCTTATCTACGTTGAGTCATTTTTGGTTGCGAAAAAAAAACCTGTCCCGGTTCGAAGATCGATCAGACGTTTGCAGTTTGTATTTACATTATATTTGTGTATTTCTTGTTGTATACAAATGTGCAAACATTTTATTTGAATACACATAATCACATGGGGAGTTCACCAGACACCATATTACTACGAAGACAGGAGTCCAAAATATAAAAAAAAGCCACTAAAATACTTAAATGGTATGTTGAAAGAATGGCAGCCAACCTCCATTGCTTGCCCACCATCCTTGGTTACTGGATATCAGACAGCATCGAAATGTTAACATTAAAAAGACGTGAGATAGCTCTATTGGATACCTATGTAGGAATCTAAGGCACCGTTAGCATTTTGTAAGAGGTGAATTCAGTAAAAGCCATGTTTGAAGTCAAGCGGAAGCAAAGAAACGATCATCACAACTCTCAAAATTGATCCCTGTTTATCACATGTGTAACCGAACCCGACGGATTTCAAGAGGAAAAGACGAATTGAACAAGTTACTTGAAAATTTGGCGCCCATGATAGAGATGTCTGGCGAATCCCAGAGGAAGTCTATGTCAAATTACGGACGATGAAATGCTGCTGCATCTCCCCCTGATGATGATGATGATGATGAGGATGATGATGATGATGATGATGGTGGTGGTGGTGTTGGCGGTGGTGGTGGTGGTTGATTTTTTTTTCCTCAGCCTGTGCTAATGTGTGTAGACTTTCGAGTGAGCCTTTACGTTCCGGGGTCAGGGTTTTCAGGAATCCAACTCCTTGGGTGCATACATCTAATATCGTAACCATGGCGGTAGATGGAGGGCTAAAAAAGAGAGTGGTCACTACGTGTTGTGTGATGTGCTGTATTATCATTTGGTCGTGGTTCCGTTGTTGTTATATGATTTTTAATTGTGTAGGACCTCATGTTGCAGTTAGAATTCACGGACACTCGATTTTACTTATTCATACATGTTCATACATTCCACCACTTCAATTCAAATTGTCCCCCAGCCCAGAGAGAGAGAGAGAGAGAGAGAGAGAGAGAGAGAGAGAGAGAGAGAGAGAGAGAGAGAGAGAGAGAGAGAGACGGGGGGTTTAAATCCTGAAAAGTTTTTTTTTTCTAATATCAAACTGAATTTATCTCTGTTGGTGTAACTCTCTGTTTATTCATTTATTCATTTATATATTTATTATTCACCTGATGCAGGGGTTCTCTCATACATTTATTTCTAATTATAATATATTGAATTTAGAAATAGCGTAACAATATTTTACTTTCGTTATTCAGTTTTGATTCTGAATAGATTGCAAAACATTAAATAGACCATAGCAGCAAATATGCTTTAATCAGCAAGAGATCTGAGGTAGACGATTTTTTTTTATTTTATGATTTGGTTCTCTGATAGAAAGCTATCTGCAACATAGAAAAGCCGCAAGAGACTCATTGGCGTGTGCTGCAAGTCAAGCTTGTGCTTGGGAAGAAATTTCCGCTGCTTGTTGAGAACTCTCCTTTTCTTGATTTGTGTCTTTTTTCTCGCACGTGCATTAGCAAACGCATTGAGTTGTCTTTCAGTTCAGACTTATGACGTTCATCCCCCCAAAGAATAACAAAAATAAAATAGTGTCAGTTTTGACGATAATGATTGAATGTATATATCAAGCGAAAAACGTGTTTTAGATGAACACAGTATATTTTGATATTCCGTAGAAAATGAGCCGTATTGAAACGTAGATGTAATTATCTGTTCCATGTTCGAGGTGGGGAGGTAGCATTCTTAAAATACATTTAGATAAAGAAAGAATATCTAAAAACTTGAAAATACAGAAAAGGAATGACCTCTTCGTCTGGTGATCAAATTAATTCTAAAAAAGCTTAGAAAATTGTTTCAAACATTTGATGTTTGCCTTCTAATTCATCCAAACCTTGTCAATTTCTCCAGCCAAATATAGACTAAATTCTCTTTTTTTTCTGCAATTCCAATCAGACATTTTCGACGGAGTGATTAATGAGGGGTGCAATATTCCCCAGAGGGTCAGGATCAGGCAAATTCCCAAGGCTGAGGGATACGAAATAATTTGACGGATTACTGGAGATTAATAAGCAGAACAAATAAACATTTGAGAGGAGAATAAATGTATTACATATCTACATTTGAACCTAAGGCACCGCCGGCATTTTGTAAGATTTGAATTCAGTAGACACCAAGTTTGAAGTCAAGCAGAGGCAAAGAAACAATCACATGTGAATTGCAGACATGCATATACGCACATATAGCATTATTCATACTGCGAGAGAAAAAGAGGAATACGAAAACGAACATTACCGGTTAATCTCAAAGGCGAAATAGCTATCACTTGTACAACTGAACATGCTTACCAGGCTTGCTACATGCGTATTTGTTTGGTATGTCAGTGCCAATTGTTGTCTGTGGATAGATAACGTTTGTCTTTGAACATTCTGATGTTGAAAATCTCTGCATATATTTAAGGGGCTACTGAATAGTTATACATATATCAAAGACATTTCCATTTCATCTAGTACTGCTGCTGGTGAGAGCAAGACATTGTTGGGAGTTTCGGCCTCTCCGATCAAACACAGCCGGTAAAAATGGTACTAGGATCAATTTGAGTTGCCGGCAATACGCTCTAACTACTTTTTTTTCTAACTTGTCTTACAAATACCAGCGTTCAAATATCAAAGAGATGCATGCTCAAATATACCAACATCTGTATTAAAATCACTAATTAATGCAGCCAGTCAAGTACACTGTTCGAATGTATACATATTCTTGATATATATATATATATGTGTGTGTGTGTGTGTGTGTGTGTGTGTGTGTGTGTGTGTGTGTGTTTGTAAATATACACTTGTTCTCACACATATGTTTGCGTACTTACTTACTTTACACTTCTTACACCTGCAACACACATATATATACACAAATACAAATATTTACACACACACCCACGCACGCACACACACACACACACACACACACACATATTACTCAGGAGTAAAGGCACTTGGGGACTTCATCTGGTTATTCATAAATTAATTAATCAATATGCTATACACATTTAGAGTGGGGTTCCCATCCTCATAAACATGTGTGTAACTTTCATTTGTCAAAAAGTTCCCGTAAAAATCAAATTTAGCATCAGTTCGTCCGCTTTGGAAGCAAAAATTGGAATCAAGCACGAGGGTTGGGTCATAATGGTCTGTCTGGACATCGTTGTGTCCATTCAAAAATCTATAATGATATGGTTGGATATCATGTTTTAAGTAGCAGCAGTCATAGGTATTTTATTAGGTATGCTGGTTAGAGGGTACAGGTACCTTTAAGTTTTTGTTATCATGGATACTAAGGAGCTACATAGTAATTTAATATTCGACTGTTTTTGGTGCTTGGTAAATCATCATCATCATCATCACTGTCATCATCATCATCATCATCATCATATTTTTAACGTCCATTGTTGGACGTAGATCATCCCCAGGATCTGCCACAATTCTCTATCATTGGTATCGAAGAGCCAGTATTTTCTGAATTTGTCTAGTTCATCACCCTATCCAGTACTCTGTCGGCATCGGTTTCTTATCTGATCTCTGGGTTTCCATTTTGTGAAACGTGATGTCCATTGTTTGCTCATTCTTGCAACATTGCCTGCCCAATGCCATTTTAGTTTTCTAAAAGATTTTTTGACGTCTCAGATTCGGGGCCTTCTTTCTGATATATTGTGCTGTCTTGTGATCTCTCAATTTGAAGTTAAGCTTGATTATCCCGTGCATGGTTCTCAGTTAGTGGGTCTGTGTCTCGGTTAAAGTTCATATTTCAGCTCCATCAGTGACAATCAGAAGATTGCATGGGTTGAACGTTCTTCCTTTAAGGATCATTGGGATGTCTAGTTTTTTTTTGTTTTTTTTTTGTAAGTTGAGCTTACTCTACCGAAAGCTTGCCATCCTAGAGTGGTTCTTTGCTTTTTTTTTCTTCTCCTTTTGAGGAACTCATGGAGATTCGGTACATGTCTTTGTCCACCTTGCCGAGTATTGCATCTTGTATCTTGGCAGATATGTTCTTATTCTCAATTTTATTGTTGCATATGACTCTCTTTGTACAAAAGTTCACACGGAGGCCGACTATTTTACCATCTTCGTTTTGTAAATTTTGCACAAGTTTGAGGTCGTTTAGGTTCTCTGCAAAAAGGACGATAACGTCTGCAAATTTGAGGTTGCTCAGATGTTCGCCATCTATTTTGATTCATGTATTTTTCCAGTCCAGGTTTTTCCGGAAATTCATCTCAGGGTAAGCTGTAAAAAGTTCAGGTGATCTGATATCATGACTCATTTTTGGAACTGGAAGTGTTCACAGTCCTTATGTAGCCTGATGAAGGAGTAGCTGTGATTGTATATATGTTGTAGTATTTTGACGTATACAAGGTATACACCTTGAAAGGTGACGGCCGTTAAGACCATAGAGTCAAATGCCTTCCGGAAGTCTATAAATGATTCACTGAGTGACATTTTGGATTTTGCTACTTTTTCTTTCAGCTGATTTATTCAGTGGATATGGTCCATGGTCGAGTAACCTCTAATAAACCCAGCCTGGTCCAATGGTTGGTTTATATCTACTGTTATAGTGATCTGGTCGGTGATATGATTTTCCGAAAAGTTTGTATATGCAGTTTTGTTGGCTTATTCTCGAGTTTGTCCGATAACTCTCTCCCTCTCTCTCTCTCTCTCTCTCTCTCTCTTTCTGTTTGCCTCTGTCTGTCTCTTTCTCTGTCTTTGTCACTTTCTGTCTTTTTCTCTACAAAAATATACTGATGTTGACCTAAACACTCAACCATAACATAGTACAATATTCCACTCAATGAGGATATTCATTAGATGGTACAAAAAGCAATATAAAAGAGAACCATCTATGATACCCAGGTATTGAACCCATAGGCTCTCCAACAATGATAAGCCTGACTGCATACCACTTATACCCACCTTCATAAACACACTCCCATTGTTAGCACACATTATCAACCGGAGATGAGACATCTTCACCCTTAAAACAGATATCAGAGAAATGTACACAGTTCCAAAGTTCATTGCTTATCACAGACCCAAAAACATCAATGACAACAACTATATTATAAATAATGAAGTTTCACACAATAATATCCTTAGAACCACTAAATTCTGTGAACCATGCAACAAAAGAAATAGTCTAAGTTGCAACCACCACTAGTACACAAACACCTTTACAAGTTCTATCATCAGAGAGAGTTACTACATATACCATAGCACTAGCTGACGTAGCAAAAACATAATATACCTTCTAGAATGTAATAAATACAATTTTCAATACATAGGCAAATATTGGTGGCAATTTCACATTAGATCAAACAACTACAGACTCAGAGTTGAAACAAAAAACAATCCTAGCAACTTACCGTAAAACTACACTTTCGCAAACTTAGTCACAATTTTGCCACAGACACTAGCTCTAATCTCATTTAAAAGATAGAAAAATACTCCCATCAAAATGACAAAAATTCTAGAAAGACATGAAAATATGTTGATCGACAGACAAAACGGAATCTTTCCCCTAATGGACTTAACACCATAACTAACAACCCTTATCACATAGATATCTAAATTGTAAACTTCCCAGTGAAATAACAGATACCACAAATACTTGGAACTTCAAAGTCACTCAGACCCATGACAACCACTACCTTACTTTGTCATATCACTTGTACAAATCAGATCTAACATACTTTTGATGGCCAGTAAGGTAAAAGCCTATGCAGTTCCTTAACCTCATCATACCTTCATCTATATTATCGCTAACCTACATACACAATCTAACACAAAAACACTCCCCCTAACCTGACACCCTATGTCATCTCCATGGGATACCATTTTTGCTCACGAGACAAAGCTCCTGATAGTACACTCATGTTCCATATCAAACTCATAACCTCTAAAGGTAAACCCACACCCACACACTACTACAAATGGGAATACCTCCTGAAAGATGTTCAGACCGTTTACGGATAAATAAATCAATCTTCATACATTTCACTCCTAAGTCTGTCTCCCTCTCCATAGTTCAAATTATATACACAAACATACACACACACACACACACACACACATATATATATATATATATATATATATATATATATATATATATATATATATATATATATATATATATATATGTGCGTGTGTGTGTGTGTATTACTATTATATTATTTCATTAGACGAAACAGGGGCAATCAAAAATTATAGTTTTATGCGGTTTATTTTAATCCTCTCTCAGGTTTCCAGTTATTGTAGCTCCTATGGTAAAACAAATATTACTGATAACCCAGTCTCCCCACGTAAGAGAGATGTGTTTAAGTCTCTTTGTAAAAACACTTATTTCAACCAAAAACACTTTTTCTTGTATATGATTCGCAACGATTATTCAACAGAAATATACGGCTGTAAATAAATGGGTTCGTTGTTTTTCAAAAAAAATCGTTGAGCGAATGTGTCCAATGTATACTCTCTGAGACTGTTTTCCTACTTAATCGTGAAACGGAATGTATCCTAACGAAAATGCTGTGGTGCATTCTACAAACAAATTAAGTAAGACATAATTATCCAGTGTCAAATGAATGGTAAATATCATTCGTGAAAACTGATTAAACGTTTTTACCTGACATGTGAGTGGAATATGCGTGACTACCTTGAAAGATAATTAATTCCATTGAAATGTGTTGAGTTTCTCCGGGAATTGTCATTTCAAATAATTACTTTGTATTCCTTTGTTGCAAATATCAGTTTAATTTGGTGCATTTCCAAAATTGAATTAACCTTGTGTTATGCAATATATATATATATATATATATATATATATATATATATATATATATATATATATATATATATATATATATATATATAAACTCCATTATACGATATCAAAATGCTCATTTGAAAGAACTCCCGTAATAACATATATCATTCGGCTTAAACAATGTAAATAGAATAAAGTAACGAAGCAAAGTAATTTCAATATGATGTACCAAAATCTATAACCATTCTGTATGATCATATATCCCTTTCTAAATAACATATGATCAATCTCAGAAAGACACCCAACTGTATCAATAACCAATCCCCCATTTATATATCCTACATTTAGAACTTCACACGGTCACACAGATACCTACCTATCGACACCTATGTATTGCACATTTCACTTGTATTATTCAAAGCAATCTGACGGTTTAGAACATCCAAGGGACCGTCAAGGATGTACAACATACATCCCTCAACGAATATTCGATTATACTTTACAAGAACCCCCTGACCGCTCTATCCTGATTAACTTACCAAGTACTAGAAGAGCCCTGAACTGTGCTACTATCCAGCTCTCAAATATTCATGATCATCTATGCTTGAGAATACCCAACCCCGTCCGACCAGTACAACCAATAAAATATCCACAACTGGTACAACAACAAAAAAACCTGAGAATACCACAACTGATTTCTTATCATTCATAATACAGTTCAGATACACTATTAGGACCCAAAAGGATTTTTTTTCTCTTATTTTCATTTTTGCTCCCAAAACAAATCTTCTGGTGCAAAAATTGTTTTTTTAGGGGAATTTTTCTACCAACAAAAGGTACACAGTCGTAACTGAAGATAGGAACCTTTCTCAAAACATGAATAGCATACTGATAAATAATTTTATGTATTGAAATAACTACCGAATAAAGTCTCCAAATACTTCTACTCCTGGGTCTGTCTCATCTTAGATTGTTTAGACACATGCACACTCGTACAAGGTATATATATATATATATATATATATATATATATATATATATATATATATATATATATATATATATATATATATATATATATATGTGTGTGTGTGTGTGTGTGTGTGTATGTCTGCGTGTATGCATAAGAGTATATGCCTGTCTGTGTGAGGGCAAAAGTTATCCAATAAACTTTCCATTATCACATCTCACAATTGAAAAAAAATTGACGGATCGTTGAAGGAAATATGGTACCCTGAAAAATATTGTGCATCCACATATTTGTGTACATAGCATAAACATACCTCGACAATTTGCTACTCCCCATCTATTCATACTTCATTATACTATGCAAGAGTGTCAGAAACTTTTAATAATTATCCATTATGATTCAAATGATCCAATTATGTTTGGTGCATCTCCAAAATTGAATTTTAAATCATCGAAAATGTTTCGACACTCTGTTCTAACAATTCATGTATGAAGGGTAATTCAAATAGTTGCTTTTTCCTCAGTGTTTCCCGGTTTGTTTTTGTTTTTTTTCTGCAAAATTTCCCCAACGGTATTGACATATTTTGTCACCACCTAAAAAGTTCAAAAGCTGAATGCAAGAGTCACTGTCCAGTGCTCCATTGAATTGAGGAAGAGTTATCAAACGAAATTATACATGAAATGAATTCAGGGAAATGCGCCCCCCCCTCAAAATATTCATTTTTTGTTTTCAGGGCCAGGGGTCTTATATGCAAGCAACGCTATGTTGGCAATTACAAAATCACCTCCTCACTTTATTTCTTTCATTTTCCTAACTCTGGAGTCTAATCTTGACAAAAATGTAATTTTTTCCATCATCAACATAATCATCATCATCATCCTTCTTATTAAGGTGAACATCAGTAGCAGAAGCAGTTGTACTTTCAGAATATGCCTATTCCATCACGCCATCTCATATTTTACCGGCCTCAGATTCGCCAAAGATCTCTAGGGATCCAAATTGTAAGTCATGATGCCCAATGGTTGTATGACATTCTGCTGTCAGTTATTTATGTCTTGTTTTCGAAATGTATTTCATTCTTTTCGTAGTATGTATCCTCTCCAGAGATCTACTAAGCGTAGTTTAGTACGTTACATGACCAGAAATCGCGGTTCAACAATCTCCCAAATGGAAAAAGGAGTACTTACCTTTAAAATCAGTATTTGGAATCCTAACTGGTTTCGATTTTCTTGTAACTGTTGTTTTCCTTTTGATTTTATATCTTTTCTCTCTAATCTCTAATTTTGATGTCGTTATTCAGCTTCTTATTTTATTTTATTTTTTTAATATACTCACTACCGTGAAAAACAAATTTAAAAACAAAAACAAAAAGAGTGTGGAAAGCGAAGTGGTAGCCATTCTTTAAATAAGGGGCACTTCCTGCTTGAAATAAAGCATTGAAAGTCCTCAAATTTATCCGGTGTATGTGATTGATGAGCAACTATGTCATCCACTGAGTAGGGTTGTGTTCCCTTCATCGTAAAAAAAATAAGTTTTTTCATTGTCCTACTTTAGTATATTTTGTTGTTTTTTTTACGGAAATGGATTTATTCTTGCACCCATCTCCCTGAATGTCCGATCTTTCAAATCGAGATAATCTTTCTTCCTCGAAAATCGACATTCAGAGTCTTGGTATTGTATTTAGGTTTACGTATTGGCCTCTGGCGACAAAACAGAATAGTGAATTTCTTTAGTAACCAAAAAGATCATTGGTTCATTTTTTTCAATCATGTTCCAGCATTCGGGTTATGTTACATCTTTTTTCTATATCCCCTGTTCCATTTAAAATCACTTCACGCTGTTTCTCTCACATGAATGTTTGGTAAGAATCAACTATAAATTCTACACGGTAGCCTTATTTTCCACCTCATACATCCATAAATGTATATATATATATCTACTAGTCTCCCGAAGCTTTTTCTGTACAGATGAAGAGATGATAATCAACATTTTGAAGCCAAGTATCCTCAGCAACGTGTAGAAAAGATTAAAAAAAAATCAAAATACATCGAGGCATCCACGGTGTAAATTAGTCAAGATATACAGACGGTATGAAATCACTCTTCGAGGTTAAAAGCTGCCTCAAACATGGACCCAATTTTCTAGACAATACAATTCTACAATCTCTAGCAAATTGATCCTCTTTTTTTTTTTTTTTTTAACTTAGATCTGTTATCTAAACCCACTTTTGAATTGTACTCTTGATTACTTTCCCAATCTTATTCATAACACCATACAATTTCTTTATTGTTTCCGGGTAAAATTATTTTTTAATTGGTTATCTGTGAAAAGTTGAGGGAATGCCTGTCATACCCTCTAAATCTTGGTCTTGCGATCAGGACAGTAATATTCATACATTGCTTCTTCCTTAGATTTATGTGATTACAAATGAAAAAAATTGCTCGTTATTTAATAGGAAATAAGTAGATTACAAATTATCCCTGTCCTGATCACCAAAAGCAGTCTTTGAAGGAATTGATAGGCATTTTCTATCTCGTAAAAACATTGGCATCTAGAGAGTGCATACATCTACCCCACAATTTATCACTTTTCACGCTCGTTTTTCCATGTGTCATTGTAATTCACAGGAAACTTTTGGAGATATCGTTTAAAAGACACAAATATTGGGCAATTTTATGTGAAATTCTTTGGGAACTTACCAAGATATTTCATGAACAGACATGAATTCTTTGGCTATATTATCTGATTTGGAAGATTAATATCGATGTAGGGGAGGCAATTATACATGGGTCCATCCGAAATACGATCCTCCTTTTCGTAACGTATTGCCCAACTCTCAATGGAACTTCTGTGAGATTCAATGAACACCTCTGAGAATATCACGTGGACAGACATGATATTTTAGCGTTCAATGTGTTCTGGACATATCACTACAACATAAGGAACATCAATTTGCAATGATTCTCCCTAAAGTTATCAATTTTTTTCTATCCTAATTTCTACCCAACGACTAAAAATATTGAGATTTGTTGAAAATCTTTGGAGATAAAATGTTGAAAAATACATCAATGTATGAAATAAATGAACCGAAAATTACCCAGTAAAATAATTTCTTGATCTGCTGCAAAATCTGACCAACACTTTTCTGCACCATTGCCCATCCTGCAACTAGATGTCATTGAAATTCATGGAGACTTTTTGGAGATATTTGGTGGTCCGACGAACGGAAAGACTGATTAAATGACAAACAGAGAGACAAACAGACAAAAAGACGAAAAAAAGCAATATAACACATATACGTCTCCAAGTTTGTTGGGAGAAGTAATTAGAAAAATATCAAGCTAATTACCAGAGAACAAACACAATTAAAACATGCAGCACATTCTTCATGAATTTATTACTCATCTAACAACTTTCCTCTCCCTTTTTGTTCCCTATATTTATCCCATATCAGTTTACTCCATAATTCTCCTGAGATATAAGACCATTATGTTTCTCACAAACTAATTATGCTGTTTTCTATCATTGCCTCTCTACGTTTACTTTTTTTCTTTTAACCACTCACTTTCTCTTCTTCCTTGTTCACAACAAAACATTTAAATATTCTTAGCAATCGTATCATCGAGACACATGGGAACAACTTCGTCCGCATCACTATTAAATCAACGTAACGTTTCTCGGTTTTTCCTTTTCCACTCAGGACCACCTCGACCAGATTCCTTTTGTCTTCAATCCCGCCATCGGCTAGGATATCAACTTCCTTCTAGTCAATGACGTCGCGTGAAAGCTTTCACGGATGCACAAAAAGAGCGTCCCTAATAGAAATAAGCCATTGTCACGAGTGATATCAAATAGTATGTGCTTTTATATGTATGCCCGGGGTGGGCAACCGCTGTTATGAACCGTACTCAATATCATCCAGCTTGATAGCCAACTGCTACCGATCCAATTTTGAGAGGGCGTCATATTTCGTCTAACAGAATCAATGGTTGTTGTCTTTTGATTAAACGCAGATCTCAAGCAAGAGATTTGATTCGAACCAACAAATGGAATCCAAAATAATAACCTGTGCAGATGGTGAGGCCATAGAAAAGCTTAGATAGTTTTGCAACGTAATTGAAGATACACGCAGCATTGTTCGGATACTTTCATTACCTTTGGCGGAGATGTGCTGATGCAGACTTAAGGAAATGGGTAAAATAAATGACTGATTGCAAAATATGAGTTAAGAGTAATTTAAGAAATCTTTTATAAATCTTCATTTATCTAATATGAAGTAGTAATATGAAATTAATCAGATCTTTACCAAATACTATTCATAGTAGTTTCATGTCATCACTTGCCAGATTGGTTTAATGCTAAACAAATAAATAGGTGCATCAATAAGTATGTAGATCAAATAAAAACGTTTCAGTTATTCAACAATAGAAAAATCTATTTTACAACGTGATCTCCTTCTTTGTCAATGCTATTGGACCAACATGTTTGTTAATGATAAGATAGCAAACATCATACAGTGAATTATTTTGGATTGTGTCAATTTAAAAATCGTATTTTGTTACAAACTTACTGATCGACCAAAAATTTATATATCCATGATACAATACATTTTGTCAGGCATATTACTGTCATGGAGAACAAATCTCTAATGTAGCACTTTTTTATTGCTGTGTATCCCATCATTGTGGCCTTTGACTAGATTACGTTTAGTGTGCACTGATATGACCAATATGATTTGCAATCATAGAATAGTAGATTATTCCATTCGAGATATAGATAAATTGAAATTGATATTGTGATGAGATCTATGCCATTCAATTGGCAAACTGTAATTCACTCTGCAATTTTTTACATGCTGTTATTTCCTGTTTTTGTTTTTATTCAAAGCCAAATATGCCAAGAACCTTGATTCTGATGCAGAAAAACAAATTCAACAGCATAACAAGATCATGCCCTACACTTAAACGAATTTGATGCTGTAGTTTTTCGAGAACAGATCCTCATAAAATGAATTCAATTATACCATCTGCAGCAGCTAACGGGGACCCATTTTAAACCTACAATATACAATAATGGTCAAAATATTGCTCAGTGATTTCTATTTAACCGAAGCATTTTTACCTTTTTTAATAAATCAAATGCAGGTGGCTAATCTTCACATCCATTTTTTTTTTACTTCAAAATCCTGCCATTGCTCATAATTTTCATTTGTCTATGGTCTTAAATCGATAAATAAATTTATTCATGGATCAATAAGTACTAAAATGTTCACTAAAATCCAATTATGGGTTTGTTTAGGGAATACTTTTGAATATCTGATGCCAAGAAAAAGTAATTCAAAAACTATATTTGCATTGCGACTGAATATAATAGAGGATTAATTTTATTGCAAATCAAATAATTTGAATTATCATTTGATTTACACTTTATTTAACGTTTGGGATCTCTCTCACGTACCACATGACATTGGTTGTCGGAAAAGTTAAATACAGTTTTCAAAGTGAAAAAATTGAAGCCTAAAGTTGATACAATTGACTAGAAGCGACAGCGAGAAATATCTGCTCACGTGTACTCCAACGTCAGCATTACATAACCGATGCCATATGCAATGAAATGATGTGCCTTTCATGCTAAATTATAGCTCCTTTGATTCAAAGTTCTTGCCTACTAAGTGGAACAGAAAAAACACGTATATATTTCTCTTCCTCATTTCATTTCTTACTGTTTCTCTCTCTATCTCTCCCCTCTCTATTTCTTTCTCTCTCTCTCTCTCTCTCTATATATATATATATATATATATATACACACACACACACACACACACACACACACACATATATATATATATATATATATATATATATATATATATATATATATATATATATGATAGCTTACATCATTTAATTACTGAATGAATGTGAAGGTAATTTTAGCGCTGTCATTGCATCTCATGATTATGCCGTTTACAAGTAAATGCTATTCGAACGGGTTTTATATATACATTTGTGCACGTGTGTACCTTCTTGTATGTGTATGTGTTTTTTTTTTGTATTTTTTGTGTCTGTGTGTTTCTATGTATGTGACTGTGTTTTTCAGAGGGATACCAGATAATAACCTTGCTTTCAGGGTTAGGAAACCTTTTCATGTATATATGTTCATGTTCACGTACGTAAAGTTCCGCATTAACGTCTGCATCGATAACGATTTTTCACTTGACTTAATTCAAATTAATTCAGTTTATCCAAGGTACAATGCAGTGTTCCTAATATAAGATTGGGATCATTCTTACAACACGATTCTGTATTCAACAAAACTCCGAAAAGTTAATTTAAAAAAAAACAAACAGAAAAAGAACAGAATGTAATCAATTTTTTTTCAAAGGAATATCATCTCATTACGCTAATGTTTGTGTAATTTTTCACACTACGGATGGTATTGATAAAAAAAATGAGATAGGAAATGTGAGAAAGAAATGACCAAAAAAATTATATCTGAGTAAGCAAAGTTACTAGGAGAAATATTGTGATAAAAAAAAATTCTATACAGAAAAGTAAGAAGAGTTTTATGTGTGAATTTATTACTGACATTCCTCGAGTGTAATTGAATAAGGACTGGGAAATGAAAAGTGAATAAGTAAAACCAACATTTACAGAATTGGTAGTATAATAAGAACATAGAGAAATATCATCGTTATCATCAGCTGCAGGAGCCATTAAAAATTACTGCTGAACAAAAATATCTACATCTTTTTTCATATGATGGCCATGATTGGGTGTACCTCTCTGATGTCTTATCGCTGAACCTTTCCATCGTTTGGTCTTTTGCACCATATGTGTCTCCCTTTTGTGTCTATGATCCTCATGACACACACACACACACACACACACACATATATATATATATATATATATATATATGAGTGTGTGTGTGTGTGTGTGTATATATATATATCACATATATATATATATCACACATATACATATATATATGTGTGTGTGTGTGTGTATATATATATATATATATATATATATATATATGTATATATATATATATATTCTAGAAAGCTTTACAGCTTTAAATACTAAACATTAGAAAACTCTCCCAAAAGATTTCTTGTGGCTCTTAGTCACCTGATCCCTAATATATGGCAATGCAATTTATGAATTATTTTTTCCATTGTCTTTTTTTTGTTTCACATATATTTTGTTATAGATATAAATTGAAGTTGTTTACTTTGTAATTGTTTCGAGGATTTTTTCAAAACAAAACAGCCATATAAACCTGGTACCCGAGCTGTGTCAAATATACATCATCCCCCTTCTATTTTTACTATGTTTTACATGCTGTTCATGTACTTAAATACGGTTTGATGTACATTGTGTATCGATGTTATTCCATAGTATCTATTTTTTCAAAACTGGGTGCACTCACGCAGGTCACCAAAAAATGTTTTTTAACGCAGGTCACCAAAAAATGTTTTTGACGATGAAGGATCGATAAGTATACAAACAGACATGACTTGCAGTTCCTGTCATTCCTTTTAAAAGTTCATCCATGTGAATATTTAATGCGTTTATCGGTTTTATCATTGACTGCATGCAAACCAACTCCTGATATCATCTTTAAGAATACTAATTACAAAGTAAAATAAATTTTGCAGTCGATTCTCTACCAATATATTCAACTGGAGAATTTGACAGTTATTTTCGACCAACGTAAATGCTAATTTTTCTGCATCGTTATTTTAACACTTTCAATAATCAAACAAGGTATTATTTCAAACATTTTTGAAATGAAACTACTTTCCACCTTAATAGACTATGTAGATACTTTATAGTTGGATGATGGAGTTCCTATCAAACTACTTCAGACAATGTCCTTTGAATATTATCTTTTTACATATAAATGACACTTTATCTATGCATTTCTCTCCACCTTTCTCTCTCTCACTATATATATATATATATATATATATATATATATATATATATATATATATATATATATATATATATATATATAAATAGATATATAGATATATATATATATATATATATATATATATATATATATATATATATATATATATATATAGTTAGATGGAACAATCTATGAAACTAGTATATTTCTCAGAATTGTTATAGTAACTACGGTCAAGCGTTTCCATTATTTTTTATTCAAACCCACGCTTTTTGCTAACTTTAATGTCAAACTACTGAAAATCATCACATCTAACCGAAGATTTCAATTATTAAGTACAAATTTATGAATAGCACATAAGTGATGGTGTGTAATGATTTGCAGACCGGACTAAAAAAAAGACGGTTGTACACCATATTTCCAATAAATAAAGAGAATCGGTGTCATCTGAAGATTGTTTTGTATGTTGTAACACAAGGATTAACAGGAATGAAAAGAGATAGAAGGAGGGAGAAAGAGAGACTTCCTTCAACCATATCGTCTATCACAACGTTCCAGCTGTTTTACCTTCCTAAACATCCACAGCGCTTATTAACTTAGAAACCTCACGAAAATGTCTCATTTTATGGGGCCAACGATTAGTCCTGATAGTTCACATTCTTCAAACCGTCTCTTTTAACTCATTAGCATCCTTGATTGTGCACTGATTCAACTCAAATTTTCTCTTCAATAATTTGTTTATTCAAATTTTTGTTACAAAACAACAAAATCTGCTCCACATCAAATTTCTGTGCTCGCAGATTACTCAAAATCAGTAGCTCCACTGCCTAATTCAGAAGATGAAATAGTGTTTGAACTCGAAACTTTATTAAAAACCTGTTAGGCTTTTTTATTCACCAAATTATATCCTGTAAACAACGAACCTGGCGAGAAAGAATCACTGTGAATGCAAATGGGGGTATGAGAGTGAACAGGCAAGAATAAAGATATTCACATTCGGGTTGATAGAATTAGATCGATATCTATAAAAGAATGTAAAAGGATAAAACTTAGTCGAAAATATGTCTCTCGATCCTTTCTGCACCATGACGATATCCTTTCATCAAAAATCTAAAGCGTGCAAAGTATTTTGGCAAATAAATAACCCAAACAAAATGTGCATTTCTTCCAGCACTGACAACTCAAAACAAATAAAGAGATTAATTATGCATTTTCGGCACATTTATCAGGGAACAATGCAGGCGTTCTCATAAAAAATGAATAGAAATAGGTTATGTCTTTACTTATCGCCATTATTTATCATCTCAGATGTTAAAGAATTAAAATAACTGCCCACAATAGCTTGGAAAGCTGACGGCTACCGGAGAAAGAACGGTCAGGTGGGAAAACTTGATAGCGGTGATAAAATATATTTGGCCATTCACTTAACATAGACAAGCTTTAATCATTCAATTCATCCGTCCGTTCGTCTGTCTATCAGTATCTCTGTCTATCAATCTCTCTCTCTCTCTCTCTCTCTCTCTCTCTCTCTATATATATATATATATATATATATATATATATGAGTGTGTGTGTGTGTGTGTGTTTTTGTGTGTGAGAGAGTATATATATATATATATATATGTATATATATATATATATATATATATATATGCGTGTGTGTGTGTGTGTATATATATTTGATAAAAAAATGACTAATTGGGAAATATTTGCTCGAATTGATCTACCTTCGGTTATGAGTGAATAGCAGAAAAGATACGGAACTAACGACTCCAATCCAGGAGAAATCTAGCACACACATGGCTATTCTAAACCATTTAGCTACGGTGACTTTATAGTTAATAGGGAACTTATCATACGCTTCAAACCAAACCTTGTACATGTTTCCATTTTAGGCCTTGTAGTCATCTTTATACGATAAATGATAAAGCAAATGATAGTTATTTTAAAGGGAATGAGCAAATGATAATGTTATCATATATCATCCAAGGATGAATTATGGGGAGAAATGCTGTTCTATTGAAATACATTTGATTGACCTATCAGGGACATCGCGGAACCAGTACTTTTTTGGATCCGTCTTGCTTGCCACACCTTCTTTTTTTTTGTAATTTCGGAAAAAATTTCACATCAAGATCTTTGGGGATCGATTTACTGAGTCATGAAGTCTAGTTGCTGTCTAACATTTTTGCAACATATCCAGCCCGTTGCCATGTTAATGTCCTGATAGTTTCTATGATATCCCAGGCTCCAATCTTTTCTTGAGTATACTGTGATGACATGATGTGGGGTTGAGCATAATTGTATGATGTGCATCTTGCATGATTCTTAGTTTGAGGTTCAGTCTTTTAGTAAGATGCCGCGTGTATGCTTAATAAGTTTCTACAAGGAAGATGCATTGGTTGTAACCACTTCTTTCTGGGAGTATTGGGATTTTCTTTTTCTTTAAAGTCACATTTCACTTTCTAATTTTTTAAAATCTAGTGCAATTCTTTGCTTGATCTCCTCTTCTTCTGACGATTTCCCGGAAATTTGTTGTCTTAGGTAGATGTAGTGATCTCTATCCAACAGTTCTGCGCTTCCGATCCATTGGGGTGTTTCTGTCTTCAACATACTTGTTGTACATGGTGTTTGTTTTGCTTGAGTCAATGTGGAGGCCGACTTTCTTGCTTCCTTCCTTTGGTCCATGTAGCATTAATTGGAGATCATGAAATTTACTAACCAAGATGAAAACGTCGTCAACAAATCTGAGATTCTAACGTATACGAAGTCTTTTCTGATGCTTTCATGTCCAAAGTTTGGGTATCAGAATATCACCACAAAGCTGGCGGTGAAGAATATGAGTGAACTGGTATCATATTCTCACTTTTTTTCCTCGTTGAAGGGCTCAGAGTCTTTATGCAATCTGAAGAAAGAAACGCTGTGTCGGTAGATATATTCTAGTATTCTGTACTTTATTTAATTTTCCCTCTCAATAATTGCATGTTTACTGTTTAGTTTGTTCAGTTATTCTCCTGGTCTCATCATTTCGGTAATACCAATAATGTCTCATTTGAATTTTGATTTCGGTTCCCAATTGTTTACGCGTACGTCAAAATAGAGAGTCCTGCCGTTTAAGGTGCCAATGTAGAACGATTTTCTCTAGATGATATTGCAAAGGTTGCGTTTGGCAAGTTGCTTGAAGTATGGAACGTTGGATGTGAGTTTGATTTTCATCGTTGCCAGCTGTTTATTCTTCCGATTACGGGTACTGATGAAAAGCAACTGAAATTTACGATGGAACATAAAGCTGGTCAAAATTCATAATAATTTCACGAAACACAACTTTAAAATAAATCCTGATCCTTTTTTGAATGATAAATATACCCTAAAATTCTGGGGGATAATTTTGAGATGATGGTGAATAAGTTGAGATTTGATGACCCTAGTGCACACCGTAGATTGGAACAACGTGACCCTTGTAATCAGTCATGGAGCGTAGGTTTCATGAAATATAATCACAAATTAAAGATTACTGCGATCTAAATCAGACCATATTGTATTCAGACCGAAAGTTTACGAGTGTTTATTGCAATATGATATAAAGTTGAGGGCACGCTGCTTTGGGACCCAACACATTGGCCTCCACCAGCCACCATAACTTTCTTCTGAGTTATTGCCTAAAATGATGTCTTATGCGCCTAAAATTGTATTAAACGAACGTGATTGGATTGCTAGTATGTACCAAGGGGGTAGCATCGAGTCAAAGCTGACATAATAATTCCAAAACCACAAGGGAAATCCCTACCCAATATTACGAGACACCCTAAACGTCAGGATTGAAGTCAGTAATTACACCTAATAAAACCATTATAAAAATTGCCAAGTCAATTGATAACGTTTAATTAACCGAATTACTCTGTGACGGCATTGGGGACAGGCCACCCTACGGTGGCTTTCATCAGGAAACTATGAGTTTTAAGGATCATGAAATGGACCATGGAAGTTGTTCTTAATTCTGAATTACTTCTTGCACAATTGCTTTTTGGGAAGTATTATTTTGTAAAGTATTTTGACACTTTTGACCAACCATTGTAAATTCGAGCTGCTAAGATGAGTCTTCATCAAATTTCAATAAAGTATTCGTTGTATCGCGTGCTTTCTCCTGCCAATATCATTTATGAGAGCCATTCGATATGTCATATCATGGAATGGGTCGGAGCTGTGCATGCACCAAATTCAATAGTCTATATGCTAATTAGGCATGCGTACACATGTGTACTGCTGCAATCATACGTGTTGCATTGGATATGTGAGAACAGCACCTCCGCCGCATTTCTCTAATGGTTCCTTTTTCCCATGCTGCTGGTCATCTGGCTTGTGCAAAATTTTCTCGGCCTTATCTTTGCCAAAAGTAGAATCTAGAAGAAAACATGCCAAAAGATGTTCTTATAGATTTTACTGAGAGTAAAGCCTTTACTATCTCTTACTTAACGTGGTTACGTAACAGAACGTTTCAACATGCAGTGGTGTCTGGGACAAATGTATATATATACATATATATATATATATATATATATATATATATATATATATATATATATATATATATATATATATATATATATATATATATATATATATATCTTGGAAAAGTTACATCACGGTGTTTGATGTCGATGTAAGATAAATAATTTATAGTGTTGTCTGTAAATAAGGTGTTGCTGAGGCCAAAGAAAATCAAGACATTTTGTCGATGTTAGCATTGACAAATATTTGCTCGTCATCCTTGCTGCGATGCCACAGCAGTCATGGATATAAACATGCTCCCTTAATCGTACAGCATTTCCAAAAGTCAATCAGACATAGGCAATAAACTTTATCACGATACCTGCAATACAAAACCAGGGAGTTATACAATTTCAAAATGACCATATCAATTATTTTTCGCTGATAATCAATCAGTTTATGTTATCTTTTTTTCTCTCTTATTTCTTATATTGTAAACATCAATCGATTTCTTTGAGGTGAGGGCTTGATTTTGAAAGATTGCTTCAAAGTTGAAAAATTTCTTCATTTTTCCCGAAGACCAAGTTTATCTCCAGAAATGAGTAAGTTTTACCAAAAAAAATATTTTAAGGTTTTAGCCGGGGAAAATGTATTCACAATGTGACTGTAATGCTGAACCAGACTGTAAATTACCGTCCCGCATACATAAGTAGCTCTTCGGAGTAAGCGCACAAATTATCTTTCCTTTATGAATAATTTATTTATTGTATTGATTCTTTCATTTCATTTTATTTTTCAATAAAATGTTCTTCTTGAAGTAGATTTTCAAAGTATCGCTTCTGATAAAGCAAAAGTATTTTTTGATAGATGTTCGGAATATTTATAATAATTTTATGAATTCATTAACCATGTATAATTTCATTACCTCTTACTACTTAATGCAGGTCTAAACTACAAAACGAGATAGAGATAAAAATTGCAAGGATACGTAACTTCTTACATTGAAAGTGATACACCTTTCGAAATATTAGTGAATAACTGATTTACATTGAACATTCACAATTCAATATGTAAAAATAAAAACAAAGAATTGAATTAAAATTTCTGCGATTAAATCTTTAGAATTTTAGACGTTGAAAACCTCTGTGTGCCCATATGTGTGTGTGTGTGTTTTGTGTGCATTTATACATGCTTTTATGTACACATATCTGGGTATATTTATCCATGATCACAAGCATTTGAATAATATTTAAGTACATAATTCCATATCATTTATGGAATTAATATAGACTTTTTTTTTTACTGAAATATAATTTCAAGTTAATCATTCAAAAGAATCCGTCAAGTCTCCTTACACCATGCCGTATTTTTTTTTTTTTTGATCAATCAAAACATGGGGAAAGATAGTGCTTACTCTTATAGAAAAAAAAAGTATTCTGAACCCCGTTTGGTTTTCACTTCACTGAATTTAATCCCCATTTACCATCTATTCATATCCGTCTCTTCTCGAAACCTAGCCTATGAGGCAGGTTATAAAGTGTTTGGAGGAGCTGATAACTATTGAAATCAGAGATATCAATCAGTTGATGTAAAAGTACGACAAGGTATTTTTGTTGATTATTTTACTGATATTTACAAAAAAAATTTCAATGCTCGAAACACACCTACTGAGGGATTCATGTTTCTTCATCCCAAGCTGCAAATATATTGGTTTGGTGATTCTGCATTGTATTAGATTGCTTGTAACTTTCGGAGACATTCTTCATTAACCACTCTCATAGGCGTTTAATGATATTGAGTTTGGGGATGATGACCCGGTAGAAAAAAACTGTTTTACACTCAGCTCTTTGATAAATTATTGGTCAATACTTGTATCTTGCGCTGAAAAATAAACCGTGTATCACTAATCATAACCTCTTCACTGGCTAAATCCGATCCCAGACACATGACAAAAACGGGAGTGTCATTTTCCTACCATAACCAATGGAAGCCCAGATCATTGCCCAATCATCTTCATGAGCACACATTTATAGGTTGCGGGTCATGCTGTTAATCTTTGCCAATCAGATTTAACTTGTTTTTGTCTGAAATGTTGATCCACAGCCATTGCACATCCAGCGTGTGATTATGACTTGCAAATGTTGGTCGGTGTCGTTTAAAGATCATTTTGGAAAGTGGTGCTGCAGTCTGGTCTGGCGCCTGAATCCTGATCCCATAATTGTCAGTCTGTTTCTTCCTGCCGACTTGTTTTTGCTTTCAGAGGAGCCATACACTGATTTAGATTGCAGATGTCAAGGTGCGCTGATAACTGCCCTCTCACCATTACTTGATATGTTCTTGGTTAAAAAATGATCTGTTTCATGGAAACAATTTTTTATGTACTTGTCTGACTTAGGTGAATCTGTCCAGGCATTGCACGTTGTGATAGTCCTTCATTTCGACGCTAAAGAACCTAGCAAGGTTTTGAGGTTGCAATTTGGTAAATATTTGATTTGGATATCGTCAAACGTAATCATGTGATTTTGTTTATTAAAAGATATCCAAAAGTTACAATAAAACGAAGGGATGAAAAGTCTTATACACTGCTTACAGAATGTGCAATTTATTTGATGATTCATTCAAGAGTTTATCAAATTTTTATGGATTATATTTGAAATTTTGCAGCATGTAAGCATAACACTTTGAAAGAAGACATGCTTACTACCATCACGTTTGTATCAGAATCCTGAAACTACAATTGATGTTACGATGATAATGTATTGTGTGGTTGGACGGAGAGAGTATTGTCAAAAGGTACTAACAACAATAAACTGTATGGGAACGGATACATATGTATTTAAAGGAAGAAAAAAATTCACCCATAAATTGTAGTGGAGTGTCGGAACACTTTTTATCTATTATGGAACACCACTGTCTTAAAAAAATGTAACTGATAACTACCCCAACGTCACTTTTTCTCTGTGTCTAGCCTCTCTTCATCTCATTTTTGGGGTTATAACTTTTAAAATGTGTACACATACACCACTGGATAGCATTCAACAACTTTCCTTCTGATCTTTCCGAAAGTTTATATTTTGTGTCACTATGGTCATTTAAGACCAACCTTTGATGATTCTAGTTCGTATAGGTCGAAGAGATGTCTGGCGAGGAAGCTGGGTCAGGTAAAGTTTTGTAGTCTAAGAAGAATCGATCCATTCTGTTTGACCAATTTTGAACGTCAACTTTGCTGTTTTTGGTGCAATCTGTCGATTTACAAGCAATATTTCCTTGCTGATATGGTTTTGCCAATCACAGAACAGTGTTCATAAACCTCTGTTGATTTAGGTTTGGTTAGGAGAAGTATTTTTGGTGCTTATTGGGTGAGAATGTCGACCTATTATTAAATAGTCAATTAATAATTCCTTTGTAGCCTTTCGAGTCATTTTGCAGGGGTCCCACCTCAATAATTGACCTGAATCTACCCCAGCTAGATCCCGAAAACTTCCCGTATTTTCTAGGTGCACAGTCTCAGTTTGAAAATTATCACAAATATTGTTGATTTGTACATTTGTTGAGGGACCCCTGGCGTAATATGTGGTTGATATTTTCAGTAAAATAATTGAAAATCAGGCTTTAAAGTGATATATCAGATAATGATAGTTAAATGATGTCTAATGAAATGACATGAGAGTTCCAAATGAGAAAAAAGCATTTACTTTTAGAACCAACCTAAGGGATTCAGCTATTGCTCGTGCATCGATGATGTCCATTTTTTCATTTGTAGGTATAGAGTCGCTCAAAAAAAATTGAAATTATTATGGAATTTAACTTACGTATAAAACTAACACAGTTTGTTATTTATTAGCTTGGACATTCTAGGACAGGCTTTGATGGAAGGTTTAAAAGTGCGGACAGTAAAGCCTCCACGAAGTAAGCAACAGTCGCTCCCAGTACATATTCGGTATCCAGTGAATCCAGACTGTTTGCTTGTATTATCACCCACTTCATGTTCAGTTTTCTCAGATAAACCTATGGGCTTTAAAAATATATTGACAGGATCATAGTGGATTCCACTCTCTCTTGATATATATATATATATATATATATATATATATATATATATATATATATATATATATATATATATATATATATATATATATATATAATCTTATAATACCATGAGCCGTTGAATATAGTGCCTCTTACGGATAACGGCTCCATTGATTTCCGCTTTGTCAGTTGGAGCCATGACAAATATTTTTTGAACCTCTTGAATATAGCTTTATACTAAATGGTTTTTAAAACCAGGTGTATTTCATGTGGTTGTTTGAAGCATTTGAGCCGATACTTCTTTTTCATGGGGAAATAAGACAGTCCTTCCTGTAATGACTGGATGCTGATCAATTCATCTGGAAAAAAAAAGGAGAGTATGATCTACTTTTCAACTTTCAATCCCTTTAATGAATTCGTCATTCTACTTCTATAGTTTCAACGTTTTGAGAGATGATTTTGGTTTTCTTTCCGATCACATATGGCTAATATTTTTTACTCTGAGACTGACAATCACATGGATGATCAGTTATAGAACCGATATGATTGATAGCGATATATATATATATATATATATGTATATATATATATATATATATATATATATATATATATATATATATATATATATATATATATATAATGTCAATGGAGAAATACTGAAAATATATTTTGAGAACATTTGGAGAGCTGAACTTCCTGTATATTAGATATTTTCATAAAATTTACAGGGATAGTGATATATCAATTTGTAATAGAAATTTGAATAAAACTAAAAATAATCCACTTGATCAAAGAGTGAACCAAAATACCAATACTTATATATATATATATATATATATATATTTATATATATATATATATATATATATATATATATATATATATATATATATATATATATATATATATATATATATATATATATATATATATATATATATATATATATTCTTTCATAATTTTGGGGTAATGGTATTCTTTATCACTGGTCCTAAGGTGTGAATAGATTTTCCGAAGATCATGGTGTATTTAAAATTTTGAATTTCAATTTTTATTTTATTTGAAATAACAGAACCTTGTCAATTATAGAGGCCTTCTTAATTTACAATCTCCTGCAGAATTTAGTTTCCATGTTAGCCACGCCAGTTTGGTTGGAAATTATATATTGATACATACGTGTGAAGGGGTTTATCGTCAATTTAATAGAGCAATCAGTATCTGACTCCAATTGTATACTTAACTATGTAATCAACTACTATAGAATCATAATGTTTCTATTCCGTACGTGGGATGAAGATCAGTTAATGGTTTCAAGCATTGGACAAGGCTTGCAGCTGATGATTCTAGAGGTAAGAAAAATGAAGAAAGGGATAACTCTGTACTTCGGAAAGATCACTTCTTTCTTTTCATCATCGATGTATGCATAGAAAATAGGAAGGCAAATGGCTAGTTAATGATGTCAAATGAATATATTTGATGCAAGTGGTAATGCATTTAGAAAGATGCAGATAAAAAGGTAAGGAACACGGATTAAAACAAAAAGGGTATTTATTCGGCTGTGTGTAAATTGTATGGATTCGATGGCAATTGGAAGAAGTTAGAAGTGAATTTGATTTGAAGTTATCTTAGTATTTGCTGGATTATGATATTAATATTTCATTAAATGGATTTATTTGGTATCGAATCAGACGATATAGTTTTTTAGTAAACCGATTCGGAAGGGAATTCTGGGGTCAGGTAAATGTGTTATTGTTATCAATAATCAGATATAACGATTTACAAACGTACATGCTTGCATACATGCAAACTTATATGCACTATAATAACTGTCCACAATAACGGGTTAATTTGTTTATAGACCGGCACCAAAGACTTTGA
The DNA here is from genome assembly GCA_963457665.1 of Thysanoteuthis rhombus. Classification (NCBI taxonomy): domain Eukaryota; kingdom Metazoa; phylum Mollusca; class Cephalopoda; order Oegopsida; family Thysanoteuthidae; genus Thysanoteuthis; species Thysanoteuthis major. The sequence continues at coordinate 19,019,991 of OY735203.1, read as the reverse complement.
AGCTATTTCATTAGGTCACTTGTTTTTTTCAACTATCCTAATGTCAAAGGTTCCAAGACTCAAACATTTTTATGACGGGATCAATATATCATATGGAGGTTTATTCAAACAATTAGACCACCGTAATTGAGTGCAAACGAACAAGTAACTAAAGATCTGGCATATAAGAATATACTACTAAATATATATATATATATATATATATATATATATATATATATATATATATATATATATATATATATATATATATATATATATATATATAATCTTCAATACTTAAATAATAGCAACAGTGCCGTAAAGAAAACACCGTCATCATGGTTTTTTTCATTCTATACCAACTTATCCTTCAGATATCTTACACGATCAAAATAATTACAGTTGTGCGTTTGATCTCTCCGGTATATTCAATTCTAACAATGTTTATTGATATATTGATCGTATAAATTCGATGTGATCTGATTATATTGCTTCCTGGAGTCTATTGGTTTTTATTTCATTCATTTCCTGTCGGCGTCTACTTTGATCATCAGCAGATGACGTAATTTGTATTGAATTATGACTTCAACTTATGATGGATTTGTATATTCCCAGCATATGTGCCTCGAAACATTAATTCTGCAAAACGCATATTGAAACACACACACACACACACACACACATATATATATATATATATATATATATATAATTAAACATTCACATTCACACAAACACGCACAAAACACTCATTTTTATACTTATATATACACACACATACAACCCTGAACATAACAAACTGCAAATATGCATTAATATATAGTATTTGAGGCAAGCCAACTTTGACACTGTTTTCAACCCGGGGAACATCGACTAAATGATGGTTTCCAATGTATTGTGCTATGCACTCAAAAGTTTCGCCCTGTTGTTCAATTTTATCAATACAGTATTGACCATTAATACACTAATATATGGACATATCTTTTTACATGCACAAGCACAAACATGTATGTATGCACGTATATATATATATATATATATATATATATATATATATATATATATATATATATATATATATATGTCCACTGATAGTGAAAATAGTCGTTAACACAGTAAAGGTCAGAATGAGCGAACAATTTATCTAAATGTCATTTTTGTCAGTATCAATTTTAACAGGGTCATGGAAATTTCAGAAACAGTTGTTTTTAGATTATGCCTAATGTAAAATGAGGTTTTCAACGAAAATTAATATACGAAAATTGTATCTAAATTTTTTTTTTCCATAAGAAATACAGTGCTGGAATCGAAAGAACATTCCAGAACCCTCTCATTGGCATACAACAATTTAAACTTCATTAAATGATTAGTAGCAATGCATGTCTTCAATAAGTACAAATAATCTAGACTTGACTATGAGGCCTAGTACAATATTTAGGAGAACGATAATCAGTTTGATATCAATCACACCGATGAAAACTAATTCAAATTAGTTGGGTCCGATGGCAAACAGTTAATTGGATATCGTGCAAGTGGGATGAATACTTCAAAAGTTCAGAGAAGAGAAATATTATCCAATGGGCGATGTTCTATTCTTATAGCAGCGGAGAGTAAATGTTACTGTGGATTTATTCTTAGTGGACCAACATGTCATACCTTCAATACAACTATCCTTCAACTAGCCAATCATTTTACTCACGGCAAAGTCCCTTTTACACTGCTAACCGTGTGAAATACCTTTTAGAGAGGGAGTTGAAATCTTGAAATGCCATATGCAAAGTCCCGACTTAAATCCCATCGTGCAATTGTGGCAGATAACAGAGGACAAAATCCAATCACTTAACCGATTTCTTGGGAGGATTGAAAAATGAATGGAAAAATATTACTTATCGTGCCAAGTGGACATTGGTGTACTGGAGTAATTGCTAACAAAGACCCCTTTATCCGTACGTGTTTGTGGGTAAATTATAATTCCCAGTTTGTTGGTTTGTCTATTTTTCTTTTTAGAATCTTTGGGAACGTCCAGTTTTTTAAGTACATGGCTTTATATCGAAACATGTGTAGTTACGTATGAAAATCAAGATTCCTCAAACTAAATACAGACAATTTTGGAGCATTATCAGCTTCATCGATGGCAAAAGAAGGACTATTTTTATTATAAAGCTCCACCGTCTGAAAAATTAGACATTGAGCTACCATAGACTGATTGTGGTCTTTAATTTTGTAAAGCATCGAGGTCTTAACCTTTTACTTTGATCTATATATGTTTTGGTCCTCTGATGTATAAAAATACATTTCTTATTCGTCAGATGAGCATTGGTCATTAAGTTTGGGGATATATATAAAAAAAAAATATGCATTGGACTGGTAATTTTTTTTTTACCCTGATAATTAATGTTTTGTTTCCGAGATTTCCTTGAAACATACAAAGGTAAGTTTGGCGTACTGGTTAACAGCGTTGAAAATAAAATCAGTTAGTCGTTTTCAGATCTAAGCTAAGATCGTTCAGCGTTGCTCTATAATAATGCTTTCGGTTGTGGTATGGATTAACCCGTCTCCTTTTCGTTTTCGGTAAAATTGCATCGTGAACTGGGATTTACAACTATTGCAAAGAGGCAATCTTAAGCCCAAACCATGGAAAGGAGCCCTATTGAATAACCAAGCTAAAGCCTCATCGAATTGGAATACTTCAGCTTTCCTCTGGGCATCATAAGTTGAGGCTGTTATTTTTAACTTAAAATTAGAATGAATATGAATTTAATTCCTGAAAAATCGGATCATTGTCATTAGCAAACGTTAAAAGCTCTTTGACAATCGTGAATTAAGAGTAATATTCACATCCGAAAAGTATAATTTGTTATAAGCATTCACATTAAAGTTTTGTAATTAGAAAAAATGGAATATATAGTTTTATCTATATTGTATAGTTTTCTTCATGTCTGTTTGATAATGATTTATTGCGAAGAGCTATGAGAATATATAATTCCAATAAATGAAAAAAATCGAAAGATATTGTGGAGGATAAATGAATATAATCTGAGTAACGATTAGGGCTTCTAGCATGGATAAAGTGGAGGTATTGATTTTCAACACCAGATGATCTTTAATGATTTTTAATTCGTTCTGACTGCAACATATTATCGAATTTCCCTAAAAATTATTTCAATAAATCACTTAATCGTTGGTGGCAATTGATATATATATATATATATATATATATATATATATATATATATATATATATATATATATATATATATATATATATATATATGTAATGATTGACTACACGTGTTAATGTATCCACCCTGTTTCAGTTTTTTCGGGCAAATAATTTGGTTTATTCCAGATTCCTGCTCTGAACATTTCTTCAGGGGATATATTTTGTAGTTGTTAGGATCTTCCCATATATATATATATATATATATATATATATATATATATATATATATATATATATATATATATATATAATTAAGTGGTTGACCATTGCTTGTTATGTTTCTGTTTTATTTATTGGGGATGATGTGCTATTTTTCGACAGTTATGAATTATAAATCAGGGGAGTATGGTGTGGGCATTTTCGTGATCGGCACGTAGTTGATCCATCAGTTTTTGTGTCGTGTTTCCTCCCCGAAGGTGTTTCATTCTTTTTCAATCTGTTTCTCAATGTTGGGGACCATTTCATATGATATTGATTGTTAATTCAGTTATTCTGGCTTCGGTCTGTTTCCACATGTCTAAGATAGTTATGGTTATTTGTTCCATCAAAGGGGCAAAGTTAAAAATATCTATGATTGTAAATTCTCTGTATATTCGTTCGTGGGTCATTAAGTTATGTCTGATAATGGAAATTATGAGCAATGTCGAGATTTTAACAGTACTTCATTTTTCCTGTTCAATAATCTGTTTTGTTTTATTGGTAACTGCGAGGATTTCTAATTTCTCGTTTCAGAATAGGTAACAATGGGTTTCAATTTTTCGGCATATGTATGCTTGATTGAATATTTTTTGTTTTACTGTTGTTTTGAGCTTACTATCAGTTGATGTACATTAGATATTACCCTGACTACAATGAAACAAATTTGCGACAGTCTCCTCATGTGCTCTCATGAGGGCAACCGAAATACTTTTAAAATGTGGACAGGCAAATGGTGCTACTAAAGTACACCTATTATACTTATTGTGACTAACGATGACGGATGTTTTATAAGATATCATATCGTCTGAGTTAGTGAGCAAAAGTAAATTGTAAAAGAAATCATGATAGTCATTTTACAAAGTGTTTTTTTTCTAATATCAACTGCTGAAATAGAATAACGTCGCCCATTGTGTTGCCGTTGTTGATGGTGATGTTTGTTAAACATTTGGCATTCAGAAAAAAAAAAAGAAAAATGCCTGATATTTATATATTCTTTAATGGTAAGGAAGTAAACAAGCGTGTGTATTGTATCCCCCCATCAAACCGACTTTGTGTCTCCCTCTGTTCTTGGAGAGTGTTCAGATGAAAAAGAGTATAAACGGAAGGAACTAATGGAAGTAACTTCATATTTCGAAGGTGTACTTCCGTAAGAGTCATGCGTAATTTTTGCACGCAATATTTTTGATAAAAGTTATGTAGAAGTAAACCAAATTTGATAATATTACAGCTGATGATTATATTGATTATATTCATATGAAATCTTTATGTAAATGAATACATACTTAGAACTCTGTATTTCTTAACTCTGTTCATGACATAGATCGAAGAATAAATAATATTGTACTCAATATATTTGTCTTTTTCTAAAACTTTTCAAGGGAATATTGAAAAATATCTTATGTTCGTGGAAAATGACTTTTACAGTAACTACTCTCTCATAATTGTTTCAAATGACTCGTTCTGAATGTACCTTTTTATCTATAATGAACTTGACTCTGGCGTTAATTCCTTTATAGATGTGGCTGACCGTCCGTCGTTCACAATTATAGATTATTCACCAACTTTAGGAACCACAATTTTATGGTTTATTGTAGGTTATTCTGTGGCGAGTTCTCCGGAAAGAAAAACCAATTACGTTTTGTTATCTTTCTCTGTAGATTAGAGTTCTGGAAACTGACAAATTTCAGAGAGAAAGCAAAGGTGTTACTTGCAAAAATGATTTGTCTGTTTCTTCCCACACTTCCAGGAAAAATCAGCTGGCCTGCTATTTCTTCCTTTCTTCAACTTCACCCTCATTAACCTTACCATCCAGGCGTATCAGGTATTCTTCCTTTTTTTTTTTTTTTCGGCCCGCTTTCTCATTGAGGACTCGCATACAAACATAAAAACAGACAATCAAATTGAGTTATATATATATATATATATATATATATATATATATATATATATATATATATATATATATATGTATATATATATATATATATATATATATATATATATATATATATATATATATATATATATATATGAATGAGAGAGAGAGAGAGAGAAACATTGACACACATAGAGATGGGGGAGACATATGGAGGCAAAGAAATTATAATGTACCTCCGACAAATGAATTTTTGCTAAATGAATGTCTGAGACTTTCAATGGACCCATTGTTCTTTTTCTGCTCATGATATTCCTGTTGATAATAATAAGATCATAATATTTTTTTAGATAGTAGAATTTATGAAATATAACTTGACCATAGGGAAAGAATATTGTCTTCATTGATTCATTTTGTCCAGTTTATCTTTCATTCTATTTTTGTTGCTTTTTCTCGGAATCTTCATTTTGTTTTTACGTTCTATGTTAGTTATATAAAAACCATGGATGGAGAACAAATGAGTAGTCCCTTAAACATCTCCAACGTCCATACCGAAATTGTGGGAACAGTTTTGCTGAAAACGCCATTTTGCAGATAAAATCCATTTTAGTCATGCTGATGCATGTTTCCTACTGAAAACATTAAATGGAAGAAAGAAAAACTAGTCCGGAATTATTAATTCAAATGATTGGTCTGAAAGAATGGACATCTCGAAAATATTATGACCGATTGTATTTGTGTGAAAAAATATCTCTTCGCATCACATATCAAATTATAAATATGAGTATGAACAAATGAATGAATTAAAATCAAAAGCAAACTAAGAATAATCAGCTTACCAAATTAGAAACGCGTGCGCTTGACAGTCTTCAACCAATATCTGCAGCCTCCAAATCTTCGAATTAATTCACCACACGAATTTCTAGGATAGTATCGCCTATACTGGCACCATGAACTTTCCATTCGAAATGAAATGCATGTCAACAGTGAAGTAATGATAACAGCATTTGAATAAATTGGGCTTAAAAACACACTGATCTCTATTAGTCAGGAATCTTAACAGTTGAAGCCTGATGAAAGAATATTGAAGCAAATGGAATATGCTTGGATTATTAAACCAAACTAGATTACATTGTTGAGCTGTTGTTATTGTTCCTTTCATCAACAGGCACCTCATGATGGGCAATGAGATATATGTTGCTGCTATTGGCTTTTGTGGAAAAAAAACTCGTAAGGCTTTCTTCATATTTTTGCCGATACATTGTGCTGTAAGCATAAAAGAATAAGTCCTAGGTCACAAACATCTTGGTGTATGTATTTAATCGTCTAGCTGTCCCACTAAAAATAGGTAACCACAACAAACGTCTGCCCCTTAACTTGTCAGCTGGAAAGAAAGGGACACCCGATTCCAAAATTGAAGATATATGAAATAGATGGATATTTTTTAAAATTCTGGAAGGCAGAAACACAGTTTGAGATTTCTTGTCCTGCTTTCCAGTGAAAAATATCTGAAGTTTATGGATATTCTGCTCTGATAGTATAATGATTGACTCGTCTGCCTTGCATGAACAAGTTTCTTAGCTTCCATTTCCAGTATGAATGAAGAGCGTGGCTTCCTCCTCATCGGGACAAATTTGTCAGCGCACTCAGCAGCTAATTGGGCCAGAAATTTCTCATCTGCATGATTGCCGTGACTCTCTCCGATTCATCACCATTTCGATTATGAACTAACATATGCTCAGTATTTATCATTTATATAAATGCTCATGATTCATTTTCTGCTAATTATATATAACTCTCATGATGTTATCTACCTGTAATAATAGGATTATTGTTGCTAGTGGATAAATGATATATACACTTGTTGAATGCACGGGATGATGATCTCCTGTTTAGTTAAGTTTCCAGAGTATCCAATGTAATTTGCTTCTAGTTGGTCGAGAATAATAATAAATAAATCGAAGGAAAAGTGAGAGTTTCCCTTATATTTTGTATCTTCTAGGTTGAAAAAGAAAAGTTTTTCCTCATATCAAGTCATTGTTTCACTTCCAGGAATGTAGGTTATAGTCCGGCACCCCTTGCTCATGTAGTACTGGACGCTGGGAAGCCATGGAGAAATGAATAGCATGCGACTGCTCTCCAGGAGTGAAAGCCGCTGCGAACAATTAAAAGATACTCTGCATATGCTTTGCCGGCGAAAGCCTCATTTGCATGACGTACCTGATTCGTCACATATCTCGTGATGCATATTTATTCGTAACGTGTATTCCTTCAATACATTCTCCCCCGGACGAAAATTGGATCATTATAAAAATATAGATGAAATTGAGGATTGATATCGTGTTGAGTACAAATGCAGACGCCACGGTATTATTATCAGGTAGTGAATTGGACAGCTAATGGCTTTCTTAACAAGTGAGAGGATTTTGAGAGCACTTTTGCAGAAACGTGCTAATCTTTATATAACAGTATAGTACTGGTTGTGGAAGATTTACCGATTACAAGGTATCGATGTCAAATCACCAATACTGTTCGGGATGAATTGTTCATCGATATGCAATCTACCAAGTCATACAATTCACGGGAATCTTTTAATATACAAACGGTTATGAAATGAAAAGAATATATTTGAACGAAAATATACGGAAATGTTTGTCAGTACTTTGATTAAGGGCCCATGCCGTTTTCAGCTACTAATATAATTCCCTAAAAGTTGATGAATAATAGGTAAAAAACGTGTTCAACAATCATTTTCATGATAGAATAATAATTCAGTTTATAAACAAAAAATGAGCGGAGAATTCGGATGAACACATTTTTTGCTTATAAAAAAACAAATATCAATGAAATTTCTATTTAGTCATGTGTATCTTTACATTAACGTTACTTTAAAGTCATTTGAGCTATTTTGCGTGCTGAAAAAAACTTTTGTGAAATGCCTTTTTTCGAAAATATTTTATCTTTGACATACACGTGCAACTGAAATTTTGAGTCCCTACATTACCCTCATTGGATAACATTGTTTTTTTTGTAAATCAAAAAAAAAAGCTCTATCGATAGTTTGCATCTAATCAATTTAGTTATTTCATTTGAAAAATGTCAACTCTCATTTATATAACCCAGAGTTTTAAATTCAAGTGTATTTTAACATTTTTGCGTAAATGAAATTATCATTTGTTGAATATATTGGAGATAAAACAAGCTTTATTATCCACTAACTTACATCTTGAATTTGAATTGGGTATCTTACAGATCAAATAGCTGTTTAAACCCAAGATTGAAATAACTAATAATTCGTATATAACGCAAAACGATCACAATTTCTGTGATCCATTTTCTAGGCATTAGATTTACCAACTGATGGATTGAATCGGCTATAAATAAGTAAACAAATAATTTTTTTTTTACTTAATTAAGAAAAAAAGACCGAACAACTGAGAAAAAGGTAAACAAGTATCAGATAATCGTCGAAAAATTAATAATTAGCAATCATTTATTATTAGAAAGTAAAAATAAATTGAATGAAAATAATAATTAAGATATAAAATTCAGGCTGTACTACGACGTAAAAATCAGTAAATGAAAAGAAAATTTGTATCGTTTTAACAGTTTAATATCCCTCAGTTTTTATATATCAACTTTTTGCTTGAAAAAAGTATTTGTTCATAAAGTTTATCTCGTTTTTCTTTTATTCAATCGATTTTTACCTCTTTGGAAATTTTTTTTCTCAATATTATGTACATCTCGTCAGATTGTAATCGGAAATTTGTTATCATGAAAGTGCTGTCCTTTGATAGGAGTCGGTGAATCAGCCATATACCCAGCATTGCACCCACCAAGAAGAAATTAAATAATCTTGATATAGATGTAAATTTTGAGACAGCATTATCGAGTTGAGCACGATGTAAACCTGAACGAGGATTATTGTTGGGGAATTTACCAAAACTCCCTTTTCTTTTCAAGTTAGAGCATTTAAACTGTAACATGCTGACTAATACTCCCCAGCAATAAATCGTTTTTGTTGTACTAGAGTGAAAAAAAAATGAAAATCAGATCTGTACTATATACCTACGCGTACTTAAATTCTATCGAAAGCAACGATTAATTTGAGAGATGGTTGTAGTTTTCATGCGATAAAAATATGTAAAAAGTCACCAACAATAGCCACATCGGGACAATATTCAAAAGAACTCTTTTGAGATTGTCAAATTACGTTCAACAAAATCGGATAAATATATTAAATTCAAACGCGCGATTGCCTGTGAAACAAACATGGTAAATGTTGAAAACTAACAATAGTAACAATACTGGGTACTATATATTGATCGAACTCAAGACCGTAACCATTGCTTTACTACAGGAACCTTAACATTTAAATGAGATTAGCATAGCTCCAGAGAATTCAAAATAACAAACCAACCAGAGTCGATGGAAGCCATTATTAGAAAAAGGGTTGGGAACCAAAAGTAAATTACTTCCATTGAAAAAAAACAAGTTTTAACAGGTGGAACATCACAGATAATATTCATTTAGGAATACAGAGGACTTGAAACACACACACACACACACACACGTGCATACACACGCACACACACACGCACACACACATATCATTATTATCAATATTATCATTATTATCAGCACTGCTTTCTTCAGGCTTAAGTACCGTGTTTCAGTAGGGCCACACGTCTATTCTGAGCTGATATAGCAACACTCTTCGAAATATGGAATGGACCATTTTGATGGATCGGGAATTTGGCGTAAGTAAATAGATTAGTTAAATCCGGTCCTACTGATCGTCCAGTTTTGTGCAAGGTAGGGGTAAAATGCCAGCATATGGATCTGAAGCAAACATTTTGGTCCCCCCTCTTGGTACTCGATGGGATATCTGATACTCTATAGCCACACTGAATAGTTGAAATAGGACGGAACCCTTGAACGTGGATATCACAATTATTAATCTTACACACACAAACACTCACACACACACACACACACACACACATACACACACACACACACACACATATATATATATATATATATATATATATATATATATATATATATATATATATATATATATATATATTCCTCATGATATGAGCATTGGATTTATCTGTCGCTGGTGGTTACAATACAATATCTTATACTAATGTGGCATCATTGTCAGCTATGTTCTCCTTATTCCATAAAGGGTAACTTCATCATAGTGAATGCAATTATTTTGATTTTTGATCATTTTTACGGTCATGTTGTTGGATACTGCATGTACATCATGTCCGGCTTTTGAAGTTCTTCACTAATTTGTGACTTTGCAAAAAAGTTCATTCATCATTTACGATCAATTAGCTTTATTAGCTTTTTGCTTCGACGTTTTGTATGAAAATCATTTCACACAAACTTTTGATAATATCTTGCAGGGTTCCAAGACACCTAAACTAGATTAGCTATTGACTTTAAGAATTGTTTTGTAGCCATTAGTCCACATCGGTGATTTCATTATTTAAACGCATACAATAATATGAAGGGTTAATATTCACTGAAGATATCCTGTGATATTCAATCCGGGTAGCATTGCCTGGTAAAAGGTCTCAACTGTCAGGAATGTAAACACGATCCCTCGTAAACTACTTCACTGTTTCTCTACCGCTGATGCACCTGTGCTGGTGATATACGGATCAAAATTAGAATCTAGACCACAACATTAATTTCAGTCACAAATATCAAGACAACAAGGTAGATGTTATCACGTGTCGTATGATATGTTCTGGAATTGATATCAATGAATCGTTTACGGACCTTTTTACACAAAATAAATAATTACCGATGCTTATTTTATTTAAAATCTATTTGGTTTCAAACAAAATAAGGCTCTCTTGCAAGACTTTATTCATTCATCTTCTGCTGATTCCAATGGTTTCCGATCGTCTCTATCTATTTCCATATCTCCGTCAACAAAACAAAACCAATGACTCAGTCTTGTGAGTAACTTTGAAACCTACGCTGTCATACATGGTCGCTGTTGATTATTAATTTTGTTCTTTATATTTTTGTTGACACCTTGAAGTGACTCGTGACATTTCACGTCACACGTTGTGTCATCTTGAAATCTGCAATTTTCACTTGAATCAATTCTGGGGTCCAGATTCTACATTTGATCCTGATATATATGCAACTATGGAATGATACTAAGTGAATAGAATCAAATTGCAAGTGGTACCAGGGATGAGAAAGAGAAAGAATGGGGAGTATACGATACGTTTTTAGAGAAAATAACTAAAAAAAGAAAGAAAGTTTAGTACGATTCCCGTTGTTATTCATGTGAAATCAACACGGACAGTCGAAGTAAGATTTGAACCCGGCCTGCTAAGTCTATTCACTGTGTCGTTAATCACATGGTCAGCACAAACTGCTTGTCAAAACAAATATAGGGATTTAGAGAGGGCATAACTTGATGAAGGCAGAAGGAGATAATAAGCTTTGAGTTCAGACCATAGCTGCAGTATGATTTACCTTGTCAAGAAATTCAACAAAGGTCCAAATTATTTTCAAATGGATAAAAAATCACTTAGAAACATCTTTTTTCTCCTGATATATATCTAAAATATACGACAAATATTACGTATAGAAATGTATCAAATGTGACTTTAATCCTCTACATCTTTTTAATGAAAAATATTTCTTGATTTTTAAAAGGTATTACTTATTTAACCACTGTAAATTATCAAAAGAGTATTATTTGTCATATCCAGAAGGAAATCCAGGAAAAAAAAAAAGGTCGAAATAGAATTGTGACTTCTAAACGCAAACAAAAGCATTTGGATTCACTAGAAACATGAAATTAGAAACACTGGTCAAAGAACGTTACTTTCATTTCGGTATGTCAGCCCATCAGTCAATTGATGATAGAGATGCTCGTGAATCTACAAAAAAAAAAAAAAAGAAATCAGCGAGGAATATGGATTTGGTCAACAATATGATTAGTAGAAAGAAGGAATAGGAACAAAAGAAAGAAATAATAGATCAATACACTTAAACTGAAAACTTAGGACAATAACAGATTTGCAAGCAAGTAATAAAACATGTTCAGCAAAGAAAGACAAATGGAAAAAATAGATGAAGTGGCAGGCAGTCAATTCTTAAGTAAGTTTCTTTCAGTGATTGATCAGTCCAAGGGAACAGAGGAACGTCTTCTTAGAGAATAAGAAAAGGGGAAAAAATAAACAAGAAATTATTTATCTCTCTTTTTCTTTCTTATTTGTCCACTAATTTACTTCTTCTCGTTTTTTTTTTAAATTTCACCTTACCTGACGTTTCTTTCCTTCGGTAGCCGTGGTGCAATCTACAAGACGCAGTCTGAATGGTGCAATCAGCAAAATCCCATTATTGTCCCCGCTGATAAGAAAATTGCTCTCTTTGCAAAGTAAGATAAATGGAAGAAGTTTGAGAATCATTAGTCACGGAAAAAGGAGGGAAAAATAGGAGACACGCAATCCGGCCGAGTTGTCAGGATTCGTGGAATCGCGACTGTATCTATATGCTTATTTTATGGCGTTGCAAGAAAGGTGCTTGCTTCAAGCGTCTGTTTTTATTATCCACGACTGTTTTTTAGCGCTGTTTTGACTTCAGAAACGAAAAGAAAAAAAAAAATATATATAGAAAACTGAATTTCCTGGCTGATAAGACATTCTTTTTTTTTCTTATTTTTCTGAGAATGCCCTAAAAACCAGCCTGCGTCTTAGCACTTTGGTCAAATGTTACAGAGATTTATGTCGAGCCACACGGCCACCAGCCACAAGATACCTTTACAATATATATTTTTTCCTGGAAAAAAAGTGTAGTGTGGGACGTGGTCTATCACTTGTAGCGTCGTGTCGGTCGTGTTATTCGGCAAAAACGACTAGGCTTTAGAAAGATAAATACTCAGATGCATACACGTACCATGTAATCCAATGAAAACAAATAATTTGTTTATTACCAATTTCAAATATTCCGATTTTGAGGTTATTAGATATGTGGATATCGCTCACTAAAAGCTAAATCTCTCGTGATCATGTTGCATTGATTTCAGAAGGGATTCAATACATTGCAAGAAGTTGATTTCAAAATATACGGTTTCAAAAATGAAAACGATATGAACTAATTATCAATATAAGTTCAAGAAAAACAAACAAATAAAATTGAAATAAGATCAAACATTAAGAATGGACTAAATTCAGAGACAGATCCGTGAATAACATTGTGAGAAGCTGTGTCAGGGGTCACAAGGGAACTAATCGAAATATTCTGGAAGATCAAAGGGTCTTTTTCGGATTTCTGTATCCTCTGACAAAAGTTCAAAATATGTAAAATCGATATGCAGGCTGTTACTACGCCTGCATCGTAGCTATTTATAAGATGATTCTTATTCAATTCGTTGTTAGTATGTTCCACTGGCTGGGACTACATATCCAAGCCAGCTGTCAAGTTTTTTTTGTCCATAATAATAGATTTGCCCACATGTTAAATAACAAGGTTTAGACATTAAGACACTCTTCTACTACCCATGGAATAGACGGATGTGCATGAGTACAGCTAAAATAAAAATGGATAAGTTGAGATCGTTCAAGTTTTTTCATCTGAAGTAAACTATTATTATGGATTCCTATTTCTGGAGTGGGCTAAAGACTATTTGCAATTAAATGAAATGGCATATTCATTCAGTATATGCATAACATCACCAAATCTGGATGTTCAGTTAGTATCTATATTAAAATTCAAGTTCTGATTAAGTTTATGAAACGCTCCCGCGAAAAATTCTTCAATATACATCGAAAAAGACATTGTCTAAATTTTTACTTGAGTTCAACGAGTACAAAAAAATTGAGCTCAATCAGTTAGAGAGAGAGAGAGAGAGAGAAAGAGAGATGGGGGCAGACACAGTTAGTGAAACGGAGACAAGAGAATAATTGTATATATATATATCGAAGTCAAAGAATTTTGGATTCGAGTTACATTGTAAACAGAATGACTTGATCACTCTGATGATCTGCTTTATCTCTTACTTAGCACATCCTTTCATGTCCGTGGGACGTGCAAGGCAAAGTTCCATCGAGTCTAATTGATTTGTACAAATGGTTAATTATGAGAGGAAAAGCAACACATAGAATCAGTCGTTTTATAACTAAGAATTGACAGAATCAGTTTTCTTATAATCCAGGATAGACAGAATCAGTTGTTTTGCAATAAATAACACAAAGCAAGGAAGTTTTCGTGGTCCGTCCTATTCTTAGTTCCGTAAGTGTAAATTGTACATAAAATGGATAGATATATGCAGGGATTTCTATTACTTTATGAGTCTAAAATTTATTAATTTGTTCGTTGTTTAGATAAAGGGAAAGTAAGTTTCAATAGATGTCACATTTTCACTGTTCTTGTCAAAATAGAAAAAGTTAAAAGGTATTAATTGGCTTTTCAAATACTTTTTAGGTATATTCAATTAAAAAATAACACTTATTACAAAAAAAAAAAGGAAGGTTGAAAAAAAATTGCAAACTTTAACAGAATGCAGTAATGGAATGTAAATACTTATATACGTCAACTGAGTATGCATACAGAATCTAGTTGAGCCTCAATTATCGTTCAGTTTGGGAGGAGGCATACATACATACGATACCAATTTATATCTATATATATATATATATATATATATATATATATATATATATATATATATGTGTGTGTGTGTGTGTGTGTGTGTTTGTGTGTTTGTGTGCATGCACGCACGTTTGAGTGTGTGTGTAACTTCTGTTATGTGGTGAAAATATATCTTTATGAAAAACAGGGCTATTTCTTTCGTGTGTCTCTTAGTCGTCAATCAATCAAAGCTTTGGGGCTATTGGGTGATAGATTACACCTATCAACCAGAAGAAACATTTGACAACTTCAAGCATGTGTTGAAGTAACAAACAGTTAAAAACCGACATTCAATATCGGAGGGATTGTTTGTAGTTGCATTGCAGCTCGTAGAGTTTGTACCCGAACACGTAAGACCTCATTTTGCAGGTGTAATGGAGACTCTATCAAACTGGTGTTTATAATGATTTGGCTCATCGTATATATATATATATATATATATATATATATATATATATATATATATATATGTGTGTGTGTGTATATATATATATATATATATATATATATATATATATATATATATATATATATATATATATATACACGCATTTAGATAAAAGGTAATCAACGAATGTTTCAAGTATTATCATCTTTTGAATATAATATTATAATATTTGTTTTCATGAAAGTTTCTCATAAATGATAGTATATTTTGACCATTGTAGTGGTGGTAATAGTAGTTGTAGTAGTAGTTGTTATAGTAGCTGTAGTAGTAGTTGTTATAGTAGTAGTAGCAGGAATAATGGTGGTGCATAGGTAATCTCATCTCTTCAAAAACTAAATTTGCTTTGCGCAGACATATTTGTAGGTTGAAAATAGCTTTTATGTAAGTTAGTTTCTCTATATATCTCTCTTTTGGTTTACAAGCGTGTTATACTGTGACTGCAATGGTGATAGTTTCTTAGGTGATAAGAGGGTAGGTCTAATCACCACCGAAAACGATGTTACAACCTCAATACCCGTACATGTTTTTTTTTGATAACTGTCGAAGCAAATTTTTTTTTTAATTCCATAGTTCATTGATAGCTTACTAATTATTAAATTTTGAATGGAAATATTGATACCCACCGTCTTGACAATGTTTTGTACTTATCGATTAGATGTTGTTCTTTTACTTTTAGCATGATATAGTCATCTATCATATGGCATCATTTTAAAACGTCCATTACCCCACTGGGAAATTTGTTTTGAAACGTGCAAATACTTGTATTCAGGGAAATTAATATTGCTTCCCAGGAGAGATGCTCTGTTATTCAATGATTGTATACAACCTTTATGATTTTTATTGGAGTTCGTACATTTGATCACATAGATAATATTTTTTCAATTGCATGTTCAGTTTTCACTTACTTCAAAATATCTCGTTGAGGTTAGAATAAATATGATATTCCTAAATATATGAAAGATACTGCATTTTGTGTCATTACATTTTGTGATCCCTGGTTTACTATGATCTGCAAAATATGTTAAAGTCGGAATTAATTTTGAGTTATTTAAGTTTGTGTTTACCCTTGATAAGTTTTGTGTCATTGAGTAATCTCTTTCATCCTATCATTTTTTTGAGTTGAATGAAATATTTCAGATGTTATGACCCAACAGTTGCAATGATACTCAATGACGAATGCAACATTTCAACAAATGAATTTTGTTTTTTGTGTCAAATATATATGAAAAAAGTGTTCGTTCTAACAAAAATATAACAGTAATAATTATTTATAAACAATAATACTGTGTCATTATTTATTCACGTATATATTAAACAGCACTTATTGGGTTTTGCTTGTTTAAGCGCACGACATACGTTTACATTAAAGCACGATGCTATTTGATTCTCCAAAATTTCAGTTTTAGACTGGGAAAATGGAACAAATTGTGATACAACAAACTCAGATATCAGTGAATGTGAACAGAAACGTTAGGTTACTTTGAAAGCTTTTCAAAATATTTCCAAATACTAAAATAATCAAAACACAAATATCCCAAATAACACAGTTAAGGAACTTCGTAAGCTGATTTAAAAACAATTTTTTTACATCCAACCATAACTATCTCTGTCACAACAGAACTCCATGTGCAAGCTAAACACAATGACTTCAACACAGTTTAACCAGGACATTTTGAAGGCAACAAAGCAATGAATGAAATAAAGTAGGTGTCTATTAATTAATGCTAATATTCCAGGCATTATGAACGATTGCAGCTCATAAAAAATTGTTTTTTCCAAATAGACCAGCTGATGTCGAATATGTCCTCCCTTCTCATCTTTGGTTGTCCCCCCAGGCATGTATTATCACCTGAGTATAATGCTTATTTGGGGGTAAACTTGTTGTAACCGTGTCTAGTTGCATTCATCCCCAGCGTCTGTTGACATGAAACTACTGTCAATATTGAGTGCGTACCAGTATGTTAAAATGGACCTTTCCATATATATGAAATAAGTTTTTTGCACTCACTGTCTATCAACGATTGAATACATAAAATGCTTACGTTCATAATAAATAGATAAACGGTTCAAAGGAACATTGATAACTTTTCCAGCAAATTTGAAACTAAAATCACTTTTATTCCTTATGTTTTTTTCAAAACTGTATCATGTTAATGGCATGCTGTCAAGCCTTGGAGATAAGTAGTTTCACATTTTTAAAGGTAAGATAAGGTCCATTATCCTTTTGTTTATACCGTTGGCTATTTGGTCTTTCCAGATTACAAGCTATTTTTTTAATGGAACTAACACTCGCCTTTTCTTCGCGATTTTTTGTCTTCTATTTTTGTTTATTTTTAATTTCATTTGGCGTTGTTCAACATAGCATTTTTTATGAATCTAATTTGGCACTATTTTAGAAGGCTTGTTATGATACGGAAAACCTATAGAATTACAAGTAGAATGTATACGTCCTGTATGGTTTAAAAGTTATATGAGACACAAACAACCAGTGAAAACACAATATATCCGATACATTTCAAAAAGATCAGATTTGACCAAATTCAGACAAAAAATAAAAATTAAAAAAACTAAAACACAAATAGAAAAAAATTGAGTAAAATTTGAACATTGAATGCTATAGAAATACAAGTAGAAAATATACGCCCTTTACCTTGAAAATTTACATGAAACACAAACAGTAAAAACAGAACTGTATCCGGTACATATTTGGCTGGATTTGGAAGAAACATGGAAAAAATTGAAAAAAAAACCCCACAAAAACATTGAAGCAAGATTGAACACCTAACAGTTTTGCACAGTAATCTGAAATCGTTGCTCAAAATTCTCTAAATTTTGATGTTATGTACATAGTATTTTGAAATATATGAAAAGACTCTAATCATATGCTTTTGAGAATTATTCCGATAAGAAATTACCTTAAACACATTTATGGTGAATATTAGTATCCGAAGCAAGCATGCAAGTTAGCTATTGTCATATTTATGAGTTCTGTCCTAATAGTTTCCAACTATTTTGATCATCTGGATTATTAGGTAGGCAGCCTGAATGTTAATTTGAAAACAATCAGGGATGGTCTTATTGTGCATGGATAAATATACACTTTCCGTGCGGTTACTTTATTGGCAATGAAATGTAGGTGAGTGAGCTTGTGGGTCGACTGAGTGACACATGGACACTGGGCAAATCAAACATCATACGTGAAATGTTTATTGTCAAATTCTAATGATATATTTACTGTTTAAAAAAGGTGAATATACGACTGTGTTATTTTCATTTGTAAAACAATCAAAAGTACTGATTTTCATCAAGTATTCCCTGTTTTGTTGTAAGAAACCCAGTGGAATTTCAGAGTTACACACGAAACCTTTTCGACAAAACGTTACTTGAAATATTACACCGTTAGACTGTGGATACAAAATCTCACATGCTGACTACTCTCCTTATGAGGCACATTCAAAATACAGGTGAATCCTCCATAGCACAAAACTGTTTTTTTCATAACATATGATCAGCTTTTATATCAACTGAATAGAAAGTCTATGCTGACTGATATTTTTTTGGTAAACAGATATTGAAATATAGGTGGCTTTAATGCACGGGTCACCCTTACATCGCAAAAATAAGCAGGCCGTGTAAAAAGATGATCGATCATGTGTTACCTCTTGATAAATGTCTAGCTCAGATTCAATCCATTATTTTGGCAGCAATGTAATAATTTTTCACACATCTTATATTATGTTTTAATTGGTTGGAAATTATCAGAAATTATCAGAAATGGATTTGGATTTCTATTTGATTAAACATTGCAGCACTGCACAACTTTCTTTTCTGCCCCTTACCAGCAAAGGCAAGCGTCCAAACCAGTCATTTGAGGTGAAGGTGTCCCCTGCTTTATCGTTGCAGCAATATTATTGTTAAACCCATCAAAATTCATGATATTTTTCTCATGCGGAGGCAGTGGAATCAGTCATACGGGAATAATAATAATAATAATAATAATAATAATAATAATAATAATAATAATAATAATAATAATAATAATAATAATAATAATAATAATAATAATAATAATAATAATAATAATAATAATAATAATAATAATAATAATAATAATAATAATAATAATAATAATAATAATGAGGATGATGACGATGATAATGATAATAATAATCATAATGATAATGATAATAGTTATAAACAATAAATCATCACCGTATATTATACGAAACAAATTTGGGGTTTGGGGAGATTTACCCGATCAGTGTACTGTTGAGAGCATCTAGCACATGCAACATTGAACCCTTGATTTTCTGACAGTGGAAGTGACCCAGATCACGTCAAAAAGGATTTATCTCGTGTGTCAATTCCGACATTACTACAGGTTCCTATTACTGGATAAATTGTTGAATGATTGATGTAATTTTCCGACCCATTTCAGTCTTGGGGATATCCTCTGATTACATCTAAAATGCATGAAACATGGCTAATATGTCTTTCCAAATGTTGCTTCTGTGATGGGAACATTGATACTTTGTAATTTACGAATATGCTTCAGACAACTTAGTGGAAGTACGTGGGAGCTGCACACTCCTTATTTAGAACTGCGTCAAATTATTTCATGGGGTATAATTTTACTGCAGCAGTTGCACCAACATGTACAAGATCCTGGAGCGAGAAGGATTTTCAAAGAAAGACACCAAGAAAGAAAAAGCAGCTCGGCACAGCTTTTTCACTGCAGATTGGGCCTTCCAGGGCAATCCCAAGAGAGAATACTGCATGGAGTTGGCTGACACTAAAGAGGAGAATAATAGTAAAATGGGCTTCAGATCCTTCCTCAAAGCCCAATCACTTTACGTTCATCTTGATAAAATCAAAAACATTCAGAGAACAGGGAAAGTACATCCGATAGGATACACTGGACTTTTAAAGCCGCTACTTAGTAACATATAACAAGAACATGATGCACGATTATATTTTGTGGCTTTATCCGTGTAGCTGGAAACAGTAGAATCGTTAATCTCGAAAACTAATCATTTCTAAATCCCCTTGGCCACATTTGTTAGCCAATAGTGTGAATGCATGTTAATCTATATTCATATGCTTCATAAAATATATTTCGAAAAATCTGATTTCTACAAAAATGTAAATTAAAAAAATCGAAATATACCCCTCGTACAGCTTGAAATAAGCATTAAGATATATCACAGTCATTTTACAAAGGTAAAGTTTGAGGAGAATGTGAGTTATTTCCTAAATATTTTACGCATAATTAATCAGAAAATAACTGCGTTACACAATGTTGTTAGTATAATTAAAGCAGCTAATTAGACACTTCTTTTCTCAGTGAGCATGCTGAATATTATATAGTTATTGGAAGTTTATTCATGCTTTGTAGCTTTTCTGGATTTAAAAGCAACAGATTGTCTTATAATCTTCAAAATAATGAATGTTACTGAACAATCGCTTCTTGTCAACGAAACTACGGAAAAGAAACGCAAGGGTTAGGGTCAAAATATCATATAGGTGAGAGCTCTAACACTATCATTAGATGTTCAAGTCTGTTGTTTTCTGTGATCTCACTTCATGGAAATTGTTTGGTTGAAATTATTTTAGTAAAACGTATCGGTTTAAGTTATATCGACAGCGCAGAACATACTAAATATGTTAAAAATATGACTTTTATAATTAGCTCGGTAAAAAACAACAACTTAGTTTTAAAATTTTCAAAATGTCATTAAGTTTCTGCTGATTTCATTTCTTCAAATTGTTGTTTTTAAACTTGAAGGATACATATCACTCTAATTTAAAATGTAACGGTTGCAGTTAAGTCCTAATTATTCACTTACACGCATCAAATGGTATTGCTTCGTCTAGTTTTCTCAACTCACTCGTTGATTTTATACTTTTCTTAATATTCTTTTCAATCTTTGAATTTTTTTTCAATCCCCAATTTCCCAAAAATGAACGGGTAGATTGGTGTCCAGTTTGTGCTTTTCAAGATAAGGGAATGTATAAGCACAGAACAACATCTCATTATCCGTTTATATAAGGAGAAAGAGGAAAAACCTGAGGAGATAATGGAAAAAAAAAAAAGAAAAAAAAGAGTTTGTATCTACAACCCTCTCCCCCCCAAAAAAAACAAACCCGAAACTTTGAATTTTAAAATTCTGTGATAAACATGATTATTCGGGTGAAAATGAATCCCAAGTAAAGGGTAATTGCCGAATAATGTCTGTAGAAAAAGTATACATAATAAAACTTTTAAGCCTGAAGATTGAAAAAAAAAAAACGTGATTAAGACAATGAAAAGCTATTAAAAAAAGTAACAATAAAACATGGATTCTGAACAGGAAAAATAAGTAGTGTTAGGAATTAAATGCAGAATAACTTGATCGTATATGAAACTCTGCTCCAGAACTTGATAGCAGATTCAAGTCAAATCTAATAGTACAAGACCATAACAACCAAAAACAATTTAAAGGAAATCTTCTTTTAGCAAAAACTTGCAAAATATTGAAAAATAGAAAACATTCATACAATGAGCAAATTTTAAAGGTCTAGTTTTGCATTCTAACTAGAACCCTCAACTCGAAAACGTTTAATTTGTTTCTCTTCCTCAATGCCTTTCAGTATATCAAAAGGTTCCTTCTACTTGGACTCTCTTGAAAAGGGAATTTTTGACTCCATGAATTTGGAAAAAAATTATTTCTTCACTATTCTCACCCGGGCAAGAAAGGGTCTAACGTCACTTCTGACCCTCTACACGATGGGGAATTTTCACCTCAATTTGACCCCTCAAAAGTTAGGGAGAGTTTCTTACCCCCTTTCACCTTTCATATTATTTCCTTAGAATGGGACCCCACTTTTCATTCTGACGATTGAACAGTAGTATTTCTCTATCATTATTTACCACATACAAAGAGGAAACAATCTTTTGTCTCTCTTGATTCCTTAAAAAATAGGTATCAATTTGTTTTACACATCCCAAAAGAATTATGTATAAACTTTTAAAATAAGAACATAGATATATTGGTGGAATATAGGCTCCAGTTAGGTACTACAGTAATAGGATATATCCAACTAAGATCAGCTGCAACTATGTTTATGTACTTTTTATATCGTATCAGACAAACAGACTTAGGGCACTTTATACATACATATATATATATATATATATATATATATATATATATATATATATATATATATATATATATATATATATATATATATATATTAGAGAGCAGAATGCCATTTTGATGTAAAACAATGTCCACCTTATTGAACTGGATGACCACTTTACCTTTATTTGTGATCGCTGCAGTAACTCCGGTTTGCGCGCGTAGAACAACGTTAAGTGTCGTCGGAAACTTACGCCGCCCTGAAATATTCAGCCGAGCAGAAATTTTCCATCTCAGATAATTCTGCCTGACTGAAAGCATTCTCTTCTCTCCATTTACGTTAGTAGCGAGGAGGAACTCTCTGTAGGACAGCCATTAAACTTGAGTGGCATATATGTTAAATAAATCTGCCTGTTCCTTATTATTCACTCCCATGTCCTTCTTGTCCCGTTAAGGTTTCTAGAGAACCTACGAAGTCAATTGTTATCATATAGCGTGTCAAAGATTATCCCGAAGAAAAGTGTACGTGGAGAAAAAAATTCTGGAAGAAATAATAATAATAATAATAATAATAATAATAATAATAATAATAATAATAATAATAATAATAATAATAATGATGATGATGATGACAAGAAAAAGAAGAAGAAGAAGAAGAAGAAGAAGAAGAAGAAGAAAGAGAAGACGAAAGGAAGGATTGAGACTGCTGAGACCATAGCACTGCTAGGAACCGCACGGATACTGAAGAAAGTACTGGAAATATAAGGTCAACGATAGTAAATGTTAGTAGTGGCTGAACAGAGGAAAGAAAATGGAACTGGAGATGCTAACCACAGCACTGGCGTGGTAGGCGAGGGAGGGATGAGATGTGGGCTGAAAACCTGAGGAGACTTACTTTCACTCAGCCTTCAACGACGCCCAACGGGCAACTGCTGTAGAACTGTAATTGTAGTGGTCATGAGAATGTGGAGAGGAGGGCAGGAAACTTGAGGAGACTTGCAGTCATTCAACTTCCAGTGGTAACAACAAGGAGTGAAATGGCAAATTCAAATGATAACAATGATGATAATAATGATGATAATAATAATGATGATGAATATAAAGACTAAAAAAAGGATATCTGTGAAGGATTTGAAAATATTAGAGACCGAACTAAATAGCAAAAATCTGTTGAAATGAAAGGACACATAGGTTCATTTCTTAGATGGACAAAGAATGAGCTCAAATAGATGGAGCAGCGAACAAGAACGCTCCGGACAATGCTCATGGCTTCACAGTGCACAAATGACACGGATACTCTATGTGGAAGGAAGGAAAAGAAAAGGACTCTGTTCAAAGACCGAAATAGGATTCAAAAATATGTTCAAGAAAGTATGGAAAGTGTCTAAAGCATACCTCACAACTGCAAAATAGTGGCAAACGAAGGAGCAGTAAAGCCGACAAAGAAAGAAAAATTGGAACCGAAAAAAACTCTACAAGGGGAATTCAAAAGACTGATACAAAATAAGGCAGACGAGAAATTAATGGCATGGATAACCCCAAAAAGCCTGAAGAGATATACAGGATCGGTCTTCAGGGCAGCCCAAAATGCACTATTCAAGAAACCTGCTATTATGATCAATTATTTGAAAAGTTCAAAATTTCAATGCTACCTCATGGACTTGGCAATCTCATCCGTTAAAAAAACATCTCAACAGAAGAATTTGATAAACTTTCTAAATATAAAGATCAGAAAATGGAAGTCTCAAGAATTTTGACATTTGAATACATTCATTTTTCAGGTAGTTGCATGAACAATACAAATGTAGGCATATAAAGATCTTACGGAATCCATCTTTATCTTAGAAACAAAATATTATTCAAATGCACCCAGCCAAGTGCATAGAAAACCTCTCTTAAAATAATAGCTACTAGACTCCATATATGTGTCCATACGGAAACTCCACTAAACATTGTTGTTCTGATGTCTTATCTATATAGTGATATTTTATTTGGGTAAAAAGCAAACAGATATTATGAAAAATGCATAATAATAATAATAATAATAATAATAATAATAATAATAATAATAATAATAATAATAATAATAATAATGATGATGATGATGATGATGATGATGATGATGATGATGATGATGATGATGATGATAAATGGGGATCAGACGTTCAGAAAAGTGGTATCCACTGCAAATTGGAAACAGCCCTGGAGAATAAGAGACGAATTATTCCCGGTGTTTGATATCCTAACTGACCACTCAATCCAGATGACTGGACACTGTATTCGTGGACAAGAAAAGGATAACCTGCAAATTAATAGACTGAGTCAAAATAGCAGATAACAGAGCTAATATGCAAGAGAGTGAAAACTGGGTACATAACATGATTTAGTAAGAGAGATGAAGAAGGTGTGGGACATGGAAGTCAAAGTAGTACGACTCGGAACTGTCCAAAGATACCGAAAGCGAGATGGTATAAATGAAGGTAAGAGGGAGGAATGAGACGACATAGAGTACAGAACTAACTGGGGAGTGCAAGGATACCGAAGAGAGTATTAGAAATATAAGATCTATGACCCCCAGCTGAGAGGCCTTTGCTAACAGGGAGAAGAGAAGGAAAACGAAAGAATGGTGGTGGAGGTACGAACTATAACACTGCTGTTATTGGTGAGGAAGATATGAAGGAAAGCCTGGATACCACAGGAGACGTACTGTCACCCATGGTCCAGCGATAACGACTAGTGCAAGACTGTAAACAATAGCACTGTAAGAGAGTAAGGTGAATTCCTGTCACTCAGTCCCCAACAGTGATCCCAATACTACTACTACTACTACTACTACTTCTAATAATAATAATAATAATAATAGCTATTGCGATAGCTATAGCTATAGCTATAATTTCTCTGTTGATCATATTAAAAGGAGATTATATTCAAACAGAAACTTCAACCGAATCGACTCACTTTGTATGTTGGAACATAGTTATTTACAGCTGAGCTTGATGTTTGTGAACATAACGCAAAAAAAAAACAAAGCCAAAACTGACGTAGAAGATCACACTCTAGAGACATGAAAAATAAAAACAGAAACATGATGACATATAAAGAAGAAAAATATGTATGATGTCTCAGACTCTAGTTTTCTTCCTGATATACTGTGCTGTCTTGTGATCTCTCAATGTAAGGTTGTGCATGATCCTCTCGTGCACACGTTGCAGGCTTCTCAGTTTGCTGGTCTTTCTCTTGGTTAGGTTCCATGTTTCAGCTCCATAAGTGACTAAAGGGAGAATGCATTGGTTGTATACTCTTCTTTTTAGGATTATTGGGATCATCTGGTTTTCCAAAGTTGAGCTTGCTCTGCTGGAGGCTTGCCATGTAGTTTGATTCTTTGTTTGATTTTCTCCTCCTTTGAGGATCTGATGGAGATTTGTTGTCCTAGGTAGATGTAATGGTCTACCTTGCCGAGTTTTGATTGTTACACATGATTTTTGTTTTACTGAAGTTCATAAGTAAGCCGACCTTTTGGTTATCTCCGTTTAGTTCATCCAGCATTAGTTGGAGGTTATGCAGGTTCTCTGCCTAAAGGAGGATGCTGTCTGAAAATCTAAGGTTGCTTGAGTATTCGCTGTCTTTTTTTTTTCTTCTATTTCCCCCAGTTCATGTTTCAGAAGATCATCTTGAGGTAGGCTGTAGAGTGTTTGGATGAGTCGATATCACCACGCCTTACTCCTTTTGGAGCTCAAACGGTTCATAGTCGTTATGTTGCCTAATGAAGGAGTTGCTGTGATTGTATATATGTTGCAGTACTTGGACGTACAGGGTCTACACCTTGTATGGTGATGGCCCTCATGGCCATGGGAATTTCTACATAGACGAATGCCTTCTTGAAATCTATAAATGCTACAGAAGGTGGCATTCTCTATTCTGCTGCCTTCTCTTTTGGCTGATTTATTGAATAGACATGGTCGATGCTCGAGTAACTTCTGAACCCAGCCTGCTCTCTTGGTTGGTTTTCATCTAGTGTATTAGTAATCCGGATGTTGATGGGAATGTCACAGAAACTGAAAGCTTATTTTACCGACAAGTAAATCAGACAGGGGTAACGGGTCAAACTGATACTACAAAAATATATATATTGAATAAAACACTTAAGAAATATGCTGTGGGAACAGTGAAAAGAATGAGTTGCCGACTAACATGGAATAACTAAGTGATTGGAGAAAGATTTTGTGCTAAAATAAATGTATGAAATTTGAGGTGAGCCCGATATCTTCTGATCCAAGTCGTATATATATATATATATATATATATATATATATATATATATATATATATATATATATATATATATATGAGAGAGACTGGCAAACAACATATGCTAAGTCAGTAGTAATGGAAGAAACATGAGGATTGATCCCTCAGAAAAGCAACATAAACGTTGCAGATGAGATCAAAAAGCAGCAAAAATTTTCCAACACCATATAGGGTGAACGGATCATTCGATTCTGGATAATTTCAAAATCAGAAGAAAATAAATTTGAACGGTTTGGTTCCCTGAATTACGAAATCAATCATCATGCATAAAGTGGTATGCTCAAAGATTGTGTTGATAGTTTATTGACGAACTAAACATCAGGACTATATGAATATTGATAGAATACACATGTGGTGAAAAGTATGATAATGCCTGGAACTGCAAAGAAATTGATTAGTTGACTAAGAAGTCTCGATACTCAAAACGAATTTGAACACCATCCAAGATTATAAATTTTACATGCATGGGTAATGGCAGAAGATGGCTGCGAAAAGAACAGTGGAGAAGTGAAATACAGTCCCTGGAAAGGACAGCCTGGAAAAACAATATTAGAACGACCCAAATCAAAATCAAAATAAACTTCGAAATTGTAAATATCTTATCCCAATACGTACACCAGATTTAATCAACCTAATATGAAACAGAAAGATCCATTATTAAGTGATAGAGTGGCTGATAGCATCGATCTTAAAAAGAGTGTGAAGACTTTTTGCCATTTAAACTAACAATTTGTAAAAAAAAAAATTAATAAATAAAAAAAAAAGTAAGTGGTGATTGTACCAATCGTCTTCAGGGGGATTCGTTCCCAAAACTCCAATAGAAGCATTACAAAATCTAAATAATAATGGCCGTCAAGATTTCCTCTGACGTGTGCAAAAATAAAAGTATTGGAGTCTTAGGTAGAGTTGTTGTCTAAACTAACAACTAATATTGTTGTGATACTAGGGACTCGTTGAATACATCGCATATGATAGCAAAATCTAAAAGGATCATTACACTTGAAAAGTTCTTGAGGGGACAATACCTCTTCGCTGCTTGGCATGTCAGAGGTTTCTGCTAGAGAAAAGCATCATAGATATTTGGGGCACATTCCGAAAATGACTCAGAAACCCCTATATATGTATATAATGTGGCACCAATCTGGAGGCTCACCAGAGAACAGTGGCAAGAAAAATTAAGCTCAATTAGCCGCTGGCTTTTTGGAATCTTATGTGACTGCAGGACACTGTGTCATGGCTTCCCCATTTGATCATCGTTTACTAAAAGTCCTAATGCATTGTTTCATATACCAGCTAGCGAACAGATTCTGTCTAAACAATACAACATTCTGAGTATTAAACGAATTGAATAACAAGAACGTCTACATCTACAATTTTTGGAGCATTTTTGATGGTTCCAAACAATGGCAACTGATGTGGGATAAGACAGCATAACCTGGCGCATCATAGGTATATGGGAGAATTGAAAAAAAACTTGAGAATACTCACAGGAAACATTAACTCTAAAGTTAATGTAAGTAAAATAAAGGTTGGACAATCAAGTATAGAAAAATCTAAAATAGGCGAAGTGAACAAGAGAGAATACATGCTTATAATTTTTCAGTGATAATAAGGTTCCGGGCATGGACATGGGGAAGTTCAAATGGTAACAAACGAGGAGATTGAATGCATAATAGCTGGCAATATAAATGACTTTAAAGATGTTTCCGCTGAAAACAAGCTAGTTCTATGGAGTGACCTAATATTGGTTGCATGGGGGATCAAAATTGATATAATAACTGAAAAGAACAAAATGCAAGGAAAGATTGACTTACTAAGGTAAAAAAAGAAAACATCGATTTATTTTGGCGAGAGGAAAAATCATTGCCCTGTGGAATAGCGACAGTAACATAAAAAAGAGATCGATAGCTTGATACGTATAATTGAAGAACGAGCAGAGATAGCTGATAGAAAACATGTCAACAACAAAATGTTGGAATACTCAGAAGCTTAGAATGAGAGGATAGAGGCATAAGAGGACGGAGCAGAAAGAGCAAAACTTTACAACCTAAGAAAGTGAAGAACGAGAAATGAAAAAAACAAGAAAAAAAGTATGGGTTAGACGAACAGAGAAGATTTTGAAGCAAGCACTATTTGCAGATCATATCTAAAAAT
The DNA here is from genome assembly GCA_963457665.1 of Thysanoteuthis rhombus. NCBI lineage: Eukaryota > Metazoa > Mollusca > Cephalopoda > Oegopsida > Thysanoteuthidae > Thysanoteuthis > Thysanoteuthis major. The sequence continues at coordinate 18,991,003 of OY735203.1, read as the reverse complement.
CAAAAAGTGTTTAAAGATACCGATAGCAAATGTATCACATGTAAGGACAAGGTGCTGATGTTAACTGAAGAATACTCTGAAAATATGAATGCTTAAAAATATCACAGACTGATGAACCGATATATATTAGTTATCTCCCAGACATGGCAGTGAATAAAGTAGTGTTTACAACATATAATATGGAGGAGGCTATAACATCATACTTTCTAGGGAAATACTGGAGACGTCTCCAGCAAAAGACTAATACATCTATTCATACAATGCATACGATAAAAAAAGTATCTCAAAACATATGTCAACTCGATTGAACACTGGACGGTCTTTTATTCGATGTATGGACACGAGTTTAACGAAAATTACATTCAAGGACCTGTGCAGAAATGATGTTGAAACGATTTGACTACCTAAAGATACGCATAGGTCTGAGAGTGGAACAGAGGGATTCAATATTGGCAAGATTTTCTTCACATTGAGCCTTGAGAGTGTCTTCTAGAAAACTGACTCGGAAAGAATGGGAATAAACAGACCGTTTGAGAATCCCTGATGACGTTCCAATGAAACAATAACAAAACATTCAGAATGGGGTAAAGATGGAAAGACCAAATGCAAATGTAATTCGAGACGTTGAAACCCCCAAAAGACTTTGAGAATAGAAGTTGGGACTCTAGAAGAAGTCAATGGATACGTTTATTTAGGTGAAAATATAGTAAGCAAGATATGCAAAAGTGAGTGCGAGAGAGAGAGAGAGAGAAAGAGAGAGAGAAAGTGGTAGAGAGATAGAAAGCAGTAGAGAGGGGGGAAAGAAAAAGGGACAGACATTGGGGGTGAAAGGAAGGAAGAGACATCATCACTATGGTTATCTCAGCGGATCACAAGGTGAATCTGAATGAGAATAGGGAAAAACATTGCTAGAGAGCTGATAATATTTTAAGTCATAGAGATGACTATCATGCCCATTATTGTTGGGGCAGTACAAACGGTGCCAGAATTCTATGCTAGAAGATTTAGAGAACAATAGAGAAGATTGAAGCAAGTGGTCTTTTGAATTATGCAAAAATGCTGAAGACTTATAGACGCAAGTCGCCACATGGTTTAAAAACGGACTTATCTTCACGAATGCCGTAAATATAAGAATAATTACAATGTTTGTCTCTCCTTTGCATCTTACTGATTCCACTCTGTTGCCTTCTTAAATGTCCCAACTTTGAAATTCTCTTTTTGAGCCCATTCAATGATTCTTTTGGACAGTATTTTCTTAGCTACTATTTTTACTCAGCCTTTCTTTTATTGCTTTTTATATTTTTGCAGTTCCTTCCCTTGTAGCTCTATCTTCTTTCTATTTGTTCATTTTTGTCTTTCCTTGTGTATCATTTTCTAAATTTTTTCTATTTCTTTACGTCTTTTGCAGTTTTCCATTGTTGAATTTGTATCCTTTAGTCACCAATTGTTTGCTTTCTCCCTTTTTGTTATTCCACCAAAGAGTTTCTTTCCGGCAGCTTGATTTTATTTTAACAATCTGAACTGAATTTAATACGCGAACTGAAATAAGCAGTTATAAATGAAGAGAAGCTTATATTCCTGTGAAATATATTTTACGTAATATAGATATTACACAGCCAATTTAGTCATTCAAATTTTTCCGCTCAAAGATTTTCTAAAACAGCTTTCTAGGCAATGTTTAAAGAATACATATACATATATTTACTATGGAGTGATTTGTCTGCTCTCTGAAAAATCATAAATCTTCCGTGTAAATATCATAAAGCATAACTCCTATGCACGCAAACCTTCGATAAAAGAGACTGGAGGAAAATTAGAAAGCAAAAAGCAATTTTATTGGGAAAAAAGATACAACTAATGTCATTGAAGGAAAATGTATTTATTTCGCTCCTTATTTTCGAATTATTTCGGTTTTATGTCTTGTTTTCCTATTGTATTTTTAGTGTGCGTGCTGTCAATACTTTATTATTGATTTTGTCACATATATTCCATTTATTTATGTTTCCTTTCTTTCATCCAAAAATGAAACACAAATATTGGGTAAAACACTAAGCGAAGAGTTTAAAGGAAAATAAAAATGATTATCGATTGTTCAATTGTTTAAGAAATAAATTCACACATTCAGTGATATTACAGATTTATTTTCTTGAATTTTCTTTAAAATTTTCACTTGTTCAGTGATGTTTGCATCTTTGTAATGCACGCAATCAAAACTAACAATACATATCTTGAAGAATTGGATGAAATTCATACATCAGGGAACACTTTATATTTTGAAAGACGATTCAATTTTGGAAAAAAAGAACCACAGAGTATATGCGTATATGAGTGTGTGCGTGTGTGCGCGCTTGTGTGTGTGTGCACTCGCACATGTGTGTTATGACATGAAATGATGATCTTTCTACACGAACACATTTATGCCTTTACCCTATTTGAGTTCCTATAGGCAAATGATTCGATGTATTTGGATCCCTGTGCAAGACAGTAATTGGGGGTCTGGGCGGAAAGTCTTCGTCATATTCTAGTTATATATTTTTTTCTTCTTTTCTGTACTACTAGTTGATCTTGTATTTTATTTTCCACACGGGAAGTTGATCCCTGGGTAGTTATTATAGATCCCCTCTTTATTCAGTGTGCTGGTAATCTATCAGCTCTTTGTGATAGATTCCTTTCCATGACGTATTTTTCCACACTTGAATGTACCAAACTCTTCCCATTTTACGCAACCGTAGTTGTTTGTGAGAAATTCTTTTCACAGTCTTGGTGAATTTGCATCTATATTAAAGGTAATTATGAAAAAGAGAATACGTTGTTTCTAAATTGATTGAGGATACAGGAATTCGTCTCTTACTAAGTAAAGACTTAAAAGAAATAAATGAAAGGTATGAACAAAATACGTATATTGAATTGGCGAAGAGTCAAAGCCCAGTGCTACAATTTTTACGTAGTTATTGAAGGACAAAAGCTCTGATACACTTTTATGTTGCACACACCTATTTGCTTTTTACCGGTGAGCATATTCTGTGGCTGCGAAGAGCCGGTAGAGTAATGAGGTTGCGTATGAACCACGTCAATTATAACTAATCCATTGAGTTCCGGTGCTACCTCAAAACACGCACAAAAAATATACCAATCAATAAAGTACAACAAAATCAATTCAACTTAAAAATTGGGCACGAATCCAAGATCCGTGTGTCATAACTGGCAGGTACTCTCTTGTCAGCCTCCAGGGGGGATCCGGTCACTATTCTGTGACTGTTGGCCAAAATCCCAGTTCGTGTAACCTTGACGGCCTTCAAGAGGGTACCGTCGTTATAAAGCTACTGTTGCCCCAAACTCCAGCTCATGCTTCACTGATGACAACCAGAAGGGATACAGCTTTCAACAAATGACAGTTAACCAGAACAAAACAAGAAAAGTCAAGAGAGGAGAACAAGTTAGTAATTCTTCAAAAGTAAACCAGATTGTGCAGTGTCATATGGGGCCGTAAACCACATAACCAGTGAACGTGGCCAATATTTAACCATGTAGAAGAGTAGTACCAGCACAATCTGGACACAGCCCTAGAGAATGAAGACCACAGATCAATTTAGGACTTTGACATCCAAACTGACCACCCCATCCAAGCAAAAGGACTGGGCTTAGTAATCGTGGACAAAAAAAGAGGAGAACTGCCCCATAATAAACGCAGCCGTGCCTACAAACCAGAGTATAAATACCCCCAAAAATGAAAAACTAGAAAAATACTAGTACCTTGCAAGAGAACTGATGAATGTGTGGAGCATGAAAGTCAGGATAGTAGCAGTAATAATAGTTTCGCTTGGAAACTTATCAAAGACACCAAAAGTGAGATTGGAGGAATTAAGGGTAAAAAGGGGGATTGTAACTGCGCAGACAGCACGAATACCACGGAAAGTGATTGAAATTTCAGATCTACGACACCAGCCATTAGCAATGTCCTAACACAGGAGGGGTAGGAGGAGAAAAAGGAAAAGGGAAAAACACAACTGCCGTTGTGGGTGAGAGAGAGACAAAATGAAATGAAAGGAGCCTTACTATCACTCAGCAACTGTAAAACAAAACACTGCTCTGAACTATAGGAGTGAGGGAAGGAAGGCTTGATACTTGAAGAGGCTTCCTGACACTCAGTATCCAGTCGTAAACTCCAATGTTGTCAACATACAAAAAACAACTGTGATGATGTTGATGATGATGATGATGATGATGATGATGATGATTCTTACTCTTCTTCTTCTTCATTTCTATAACTAACGAGAAGAATTAGTGAGATAGAAAATATCTATGGTAGTTGATTTTTGTATACCTATCTCTTCACTGCCTGCCTCGAGATGATTTTCGGAAGACTAAACTGTTAGAGTACAGGAATCATATTGACGGCGAGTATCTGAGCAATCACAGATTTGTAGACGACATTGCCCTCTTTGCAAGAACCTACAAGACCTCCAACTAATGATAGATGAACTAAATAAAGAGAGCAAGAAAGTCAGTTTACACATTGACATCAGCCAGACAAATATAATGCAACCACATGTGGGATAAAAACTCTTAGATAAAAATTGAGGACATGAAATTGTAAGTAAGTAGACCACTGCATCTACTTAGGAGAACAGATCTCCAAGAGACCCTCGAGAGAAGAAGAAAACAAAGGAAAGAATCACACTACGATGGCAAGCGTTTTGCCGAGCAAAGTAAACCTTCCAAATACGAAGATCCCATTAAACATACAAGGAAGGGTGTATAACCAATGCATCCTCTCAATAGTCTCTTCTGGAGTTGAAACATGGAATCTAACCAAAGGACAGATCCACAAAAAAAAACATGCACCCTGCACATGAAAGAATCATGCTAGGCCTCACATGGACAGCACAGTGCATCCGGGAAAGGACAGGAGCCACGGACATCATAGAACCCATTAAACACCCTGGATGGCAGTGGGCTGGCCATGTTGCAAGAACGGCAGACAACAAATGGACATCACAATTCACGATATGGATCCCCCAGATCACACACACAACTGAAGCCGGCAGAATATAATATTGAGAGACGAGCAAGACAAACTCAGAATGTACTGACTCCACAATGCGCATGATAGAAAAACATGACGAATCTTGAGTGAGGATTATGTCCAACAGCGGATGTTGAAAGGATGATGATGATGACGATGATAATGGTGCATTGCAAAGCCATTATCCCATCAAATTGAAGCTCTAATTAGAACTCAATGTTTATTGAATCGAACATTTTATGAAATAAACCCATCACACAGTATATAGCGAATTATTGAATTTCACGTCATGTCTCTATTTTTGTTCCTCTCTCTCTCTCCCTCTCTCATTATATATATATATATATATATATATATATATATATATATATATATATATATATATATATATATATATATGTATATACACAATAGGATAACGGGATCATTGATAATCAACAGCCACACGGATGTGCTATAATACAACGAACCAGCTGTATGTGGATGACTCATTTATGAAATCATTATTGTTGTAGCTATATATCTCTCACTCTCTCTGAATATATCTATGTATCTCTCTCTCTCTCTATATATATATATATATATGTATATATATATATATATATATATATATTGATCGTCTGTGGATACATAGTGATCTACGAATGAAATAGAGCGAACTTTCCCAGAGTCTAAATAGATGAAAGATTTGCTTCGATTGACAGTACTGCAATTGTTCCGTAAGACGATCGTTCAAGTTATTGGAAGGTACATTTAGATTCCCTGCTGGTTTACAGAATTTTTGGGATGACTACGAAAAAACTGTTGAGCAAAAACGTAGTGTTAAGTTGAGTATTTAAGCTAACTTTGGCAATGAAACTTTCCATGTCATCTGTGGCGAATGGGGCACCTCCAACTTTGCCATCAAGGCTACCAATCTAAGACAAAGCTTCTTTTGAATTCTGAAAACGCCAAAGAACGTTCCAAGTATATATTAATTTGTTTTTTTTTCATTCATTTGATTTTGTTCAACAGAACGAATCTCCAGCAATATAAGTTTTAACTGTCGTTATATATATATATATTTATATATATATACACATATATATACATATATATATATATATATACATATATATACAATATGAACTGTAGAGTTTGAGACAAACTCGGTAGTAAAGTGCTTAGAGGTGAGGTTTATTAATCCTTAGATGTTTATGGTCCAGACATGTTTCAGGATTTATTCTCGTCTTCAGTGATGTGTGCTCTGTGAGTATGTGTTTGTAGGGTTTTTAT